>BSBM01000249.1:3710000-4245000 GCA_027924585.1 Larix kaempferi
TGTTGCATCCATCGTTGCTACAAGAGTATGAAGCAACTATTCTATAGATGGTGGTTTTATGGAATGATATAGTCCCTAAAATTGTTCCTATTACATGAATTGAAAGAGGTAATTAAATTCAACTTCCATTGAAACTCTCATGGGGTTTAATAATGCATGATTTAGAAAGACTGCCATTGAATAAAGCTACACTTAATATTGGAATGAAGTATGACTTGCATGGAATCTCAGTGCATAGAAAGAAACATAGTTTAAATTCCATAAAAATATAGAAACAAAATATGTTTACATTGCACAAGAATCAATTCAACACATTTAAAGAGTGATAGCCGAGGAAGGTTGTGGGAAGAACTAATTGCGACAACAATTGTTCAAATAATAGAAGATAGTGCAATATCTATTTCTAACATGAGCGTACAATAGATATATCACAAAAAGAAATGACATCAACTAAAAAAACAAGCATATTGTCACATAGTATAGAAGAGGCATAATTTTTTGTATGCATCACATAGGAGCATTGATATCAAGGACAAATTTTGTTTGCTTTGTAAATGTTGAAAGCTATAGACATATATGCACTATCAGTCTCAAAATTTCAAAATTTCAAAATTTCAAAATTTCAAAATTTCCAAAGAGGGTATGCAATAAATGCCAAGAATATCTATTTAAACATTATACATTGTCCATATAAACTTTGCGTCTGTTTGTTGTGTCAGGAAAATAGAAAAAAAACAAGGAAACTATAGCTAGGAGAGAAAATGAAACTTACGAACTTTTTTTTTATGTAAGTATGATTTTACAAAACTTGTTTGAGAAAATATTTAGTCCAAGTAGTTTTTTGTTGAAATGACAGGAAAGAAGAATAAAGCAACTAAACAATGGGAAATGAACATAGAATTCTACTAGTAGAATAAGAAATTTATAATAATCATTTTCTTAAATTATAATGTACAGTTGTGAGTTGGTAAATTTTGAAGTTGTATTTAAATATTACAATGTAAGTTGTATTTGTAAATGTAACTTGCAAATTGTAATTAACATCATGCATTGTAAACATGAATATAAGATAAATAAATCCCATTTCATTAAATTTGGATATATTATGTAGAATATAGACTAAAAAATTCCCAAAACACACTTTCTAAAGCCCAAAAACAACCTTTCTAAAGTGCAAAAACCAAGTGCAAAAAGTCACCTGAAACAGGTTCAAAAAGTGCATTTTCTAGTCCATAATGAACCCCAAAAGTGCAATTTTTTCTTCGAAAAGTGTAACTTCTTATTTCAAAACTGCATTTTTCGTCTATGAAATTGAGGTTTTTGATTCAAAAATGTGTGTTTCCCAATTGCAAAACTAGGATTTTAGATTAAAAAGTGTGATCTTAACCACAATTTTAACAAGCGATTGTAGTAATGGCCATCATAAATGCCTTAGGCACATCCAAATTTCTCATACGAGGTGCCTTTATGTCAAATTAAAACTTCCTACCATCAAAATTTAATTTCCAAGACATACGATCTTGCAATCCAATACTTCCCACATCTGCCTAACTTTGGTTAAGATCTCTCCAAAGTACACACACGTTTCAAGATAGTCCCTACTAGTGCACCTATCGACCAAGCTTTAGAAAATATATCGTTCTTCTATTGTCTATGATGTCGTTTTTCTGCCAATGATAGTGCTACCTATCGGCATTGCTACAGTCAGGCTGCTACTTACACACCCATTTCAACAGAGTCCCTACCAGTGCACATGTTGAGCAAGCTTTGGAAAATATGAATTCTCAAAAAAAATTATGCACAAGCTATGGGTCTTGTGCAGCCTTACCAAAATCTCACTTGAACTTCGGTTATGAGTTTCATGATCCAATGGATTTGTGGATGGAGACCGTTTTTCAAGGGGCTCCTAATGTTGCAGCTTTTGGCATGCAATCAATTTTCCATTGTAAGTATGAATTGACAATGAAATTTTTGCTACAAATATTATGTACTTTTAGAGGCGGCATTCAAGACAATCATTCTATCAGTCAATTTTTTTGTATGATTGCATTGGAAATGGAGTTATATTTGATAAAGAAAATTTTAAATGGTTGTAGGAATGTACATAAATAAGCTCGATGCTCTAGCATTTCTTTTCACTTGGTTTGGTTTGCAATAGATTGATAATAAGAATCCATATCCTAGTGCAGAAGCCACTGTTGTAGTTTATCTTTATCTTGCATATCGGTTTGGTTTTCAGTTTGAAGAGAATGGTTTGTTTTTAGTGACCAAAGCATATTTTAAGTTGCAGGCTTCAAAGAAAAGTTGGATGAAGGCACTAGGTCTACGATTCTTAGCTCCTTGCAGAGAGGACTCCATCCCAAATTTGAGCCAATGTTAGCACTGAAATTGTCTAGGTCAAAATTTTGAACATTTCATCAGGTTTGCATCAATGTCGCTAATTTTCTTTTCCAAGCCTCAAATATTTGTGTCAAAGTTTGTCAAATCCCATCACTGCCAAAGGTTACCCTGGAAAGTCTCATGATGTTTATGTCTTTCATAAAAGAAAATCTGGCTTATTTTTCCCTGTCTCCATTTGAAATATCAAAAGTTTCCCTTGTTAAGCCTTACCTAATATTACTTAAATTAAAATAAATATTATTTTATTTTAAATATAAAATATCTTTTGAAAGACTATTATTATGATTTTATATTTAATATAAAAACAAGTGAGTGGTGTTCTTTAACCAAACCTAAAATCAAAAGTATAAATTTATGAGTCAAACAAAGGTATGGCAAACCAAAAATATATGGCTTCGACAACATCCTTCACAGTGTAGTTATGTCTCCACAAGTCGAATCAAGCATGCCACTCTATATGTTAAGCCAAGAATCAAGTCAAGTTTCAAGACCATCCACAAGAGCACCATGGGATCCCACAACCCAAACCATTGCGCTACGCGTCGAATAGGTTTTGAAATGCTTGTTCATATAAACATAAGAAAATATTTTTCCTCCATGGAGGTGGGATATGTCCCACTACCAAACAAAACAAAGTTGTGCTTATCTGTTGAAACTAGCGGTGTCGAATGCTCAAAATATACCACGGAGCAAATGTCAATAAAATAATAGCCATGATACACCAGTCAATACCAGCAAGCAAAAATTCAGAGGGTTGTGCGAATTGCAAAAAATTAACACCATAGGTGTTGGTTTTGAGATCATTTCACAAATTATGGTCCAAGAAATATATTAAAATAACAGTGACTATTGTTCATTGTCTTGCAATGATGACAATCAATCAATAGTATGCTTAGATCTGGTGGATGTCTGTGGAAGAGTAGTTTCATTTTCCAATGGAATATTTTTTCATTGATGTATATATGATAATATTTTATGATGCTCTTACAGGAAGAGCAGGTTCGGTTCTTCAAGGAGCTCCGATTCTATCAGTATTGAAATTTTTGTAAGATAATTTAAAGTTCTAGCTTCTCCAGAGAACTCAGTAATATTAAAGACATATCTGCTAATAGCAATGGTGGAAATTATTAAGGCAGTGCTATGTTAACCTTTGGATAAGTTAACATAAATTGTTACTTTTGTAGAAATGTTGCATCAAGAAGTTCGTTTGCAGAACCTATTGTTTGCAAAGGCGCCCATGAAGACAAAGAAAATGAAGAAATAAAGGAATTCTCAGGGTATTTATGGATATGCAAGCATGTGGTATTTGGAAAAGTAGTAGAGGAATTAGATGTTAAGCAGTTACCTACTGCAGATTGAGGCAGACCTATTGTTCTAGTAATATTTCCAATTGTGGTGAAGTTTCTCTAGAAAAAGATAATGGTATATTTGCAATTGATGAAGATAAAACGAAAGTAAAGCAGCAGAAGGCCACAAAGGAGACAACGCAGGTGCTTATGTAATTTATGATAAGGTTTTAAGCAGTGCTACTCTGTTCCAACTCGCATCTCTACTTTTAGGGATTTTCAAACCAATTTTTTGACACCTGTGAAATTTTGGGCATCAAATATTTTAGTGGAAAGTCTCATAAGATGAGAAAAGAGTGCAGGGGATATCTCATGATACACATTTTCATCCACTTCCAGATTTGAAGGGATGCAATATTCAACAGATCAACATTTTGGATATTTCTAGATTTTCAATATTCCCAGGGCTATTTTTTGTACTTGTCTAGATCTGCATTTTGCTA
This sequence comes from Larix kaempferi, assembly GCA_027924585.1. Lineage (NCBI taxonomy): Eukaryota > Viridiplantae > Streptophyta > Pinopsida > Pinales > Pinaceae > Larix > Larix kaempferi. Next base: position 3,714,190 of record BSBM01000249.1, read on the forward strand.
AAACCCTTTCTCCCAACTAACAACTTCTTTCTCCAATCCGTTATTCTATTTCAGAACTACAATTGGAAGCTCATGTCTTTTCGGAGGTATATAGTGTAGTAGTATGTCCCTTCTTGCAAACACAACCAAAATTGATATTTTAAAGATGACATCTAGGTATCAGCTGTTTGCAACCTGCTTGCTAATCAAAAGCTCCTTCATTCCTAGCTGCCATCTATTTCAACCTACTCTTGTTGGCATATATTCGGATGGTAAATGTGATATTGAGGATCCAATCACACAGATTTATAACATAGATTTCTAAGATATAGCAAAGTTGTTAATCCCGTGCTTCTTCTTCCAAAGGACCTTTCCTCTATCCCCTTGACTTATCTTCTTACACATAATCTCCACTGCCTTCTACCCTAAATTTAAAAACAGATTCAGCACTATTTTTGGCCAATTCGCTTAGTAACTTTCAAAGGCAGTTACCTCTCTTATTTGAATAATAATGGTCTTGGAGGTATTGCGCAGTTAAATCATTTTGCTAAGGATAATTTAAGCAATTGGAGAAATATCATACTCTCTTTGCTTCCTTGATATCTAAAATTAGAATATGGTTCCTCAGTGATAAGCCTCACATTCTTAGGACATCACTTACCGGAAAAACAAGTGTCTAGCATTACCCTACAGCTGGAGAAGATGAAATAGACTTAGGTGAGGGCAGGGTGCTTTATTGCTATGGATGGGTGGACTGATATTAATCGATGACTAGTCATTAACATTATTATTACATCTTCAACAGATCCAGTGTTTCTTAAGGTTGTTGATTGTTTTGGAAGGATTCATCTTTCCAATTTGAAATTATACGAAATGCTATAGAGGAGGTTGGACCCTCCAATGTGGTGCATGGAGTTGTAGATGAAACACATGCTTGGCCATTAGCTGGATTGTTATAGGAAAATATATTGGATGTTGGAACCCATCTTGTATATGCCAGGGTCAATGTTGTATGTGTGAAAATTGTGAAAATTGAGTCAGATGTGTTTGTGGGAAGTGCCCTAGTTGACATGTATGCAAAAAGTGGGAACATAGAGGGTGCAGAGCAAGTCTTTTACAAATTATCTGAACGGGATATGGTCTCATGGAGTGCAATGATCACTAGATATAGCCAGCATGGACATGGTGTGGAGGCTTTGAAACTCTTTTGCCAAATGCAAAGGCTAGCTATGAAAGGAGATCAGTTTACCTTTTCCAGTAGTCTTGCAGCATGTGCCAGCCTAGCAGCTTTGGAATAGGGCAAGGCAGTTCATGCCCACATCATAAAAACAGGCTTTGGATTGGATGTCTTTGTTCAAAGCGCTATTGTTGATATGTATTCCAAATGTGGAAGCATAAAGGATTCACGCAATATTTTCGATAGAATGACTACAAGAAATCTGGTCTCGTGGACTACAATGATTGCGGGATATTCCCAGCATGGACAAGTAGAGGAGGCTCTCCAACTTTTTGAACAAATGCAACTGGTAGGTATGAAGCCAGATAGCATCACTTTTGTAGGTGTTTTGTCTGCATGCAGCCATGCAGGCCTTATGGACATGGGGCATCGCTACTTTGATTCCATTACTCGAGATCATGGCATGACACCAAAATTGGAGCACTATGCTTGCATGGTTGAACTCCTTGGCCGTGCTGGGAACCTTCATGAGGCAGAGGAATTCATCCGCAAAATTCCCTTTGAACCACCTGCTTTGGTGTGGAGGACCTTGCTAGGTGCTTGTAGAATCCATGGGAATATGGATCTAGGGAAACGTGTGGCAGAATGAGTTCTTGAGTTGGACCCATTGTATCCAGCAACTTATGTGCTGCTATCAAACATTTACGCTGCAGCTGGAAAGTGGGATGATGTAACAAAGGTGAGAAATATAATGAAAGATAGGGCGGTGAGAAAAGAACCAGGACGTAGTTGGATTGAGTTAAAGAACAAGTGGCACTCATTTGTTGTAGCAGACAGATCACACCCAGAAACAGAGATGATCTATGCAGAGCTTCATAGGTTAACTGGATGGATGAAGGAAGTAGGCTACATTCTTGACACAAACTTTCTTCTGCATGATGTGGAGGAATGGATGCATTGTTATCCCATATCCACTGAAAGCTAACTACTGTTGTTGGTTTTATGATGTTTCCAATAAATTCATGGCAAACCTTTGTCTAAGTGGGACTAGAGATGAATCATATAAAGACAGAGCTTCCATCAGTGGAATGGCTCTTTTGGACATAATTTGGCCTTTGGATAAGAGAAATTCTTCCCCTTAAAAATATTGCCAAAATTATTCAAGCAGATTATAAAGTGAGAAACTCTTAGAGCCGTTCCCATTTTTTTGACAATAAACTTTTTTATTTTGGCTCGGCAATATATTTATGTTGCATCTAAGATGCTAAAATGACAATTTAAGGGCATTGAAGTCTTTGACTTTGTTTCCAGGATGGAAATCCCTCACTGATTCCTTTCAATGACTCTTGGACAAATGATGTCTTAAATAATCCCAAACTATTGGTTGTTTCTATGATGGGCTATTTTTTGCAGTGATTAATGATGAGATAAAACTCCATAGACCACAGTTCATGGCACTTGCAGGCGGAAGTCATGATGATTAGTCATTGAACTCTTCTGGGAATTGGAAGCACTGTTCCTCTTACTCAGATTCAGTGTATGCTTGGCATCGAAGCTTTATGTAGACTCTGCATCTCATGACACCTTAGGGACTGGACATGCAATCACAGTTAGAAAATGCCATGTGCTAAAATCAATATCGCTTCTGCTTTGTTTGTCATGAAGCATATACCTTTAAACATGGAATGGGTTTGTATAGACTCTGAGATCTACTGCAAGGATTTGTAGAAGGAGATGACAGCAGGTTGAGAGTCAGAACATTGTTGCTCACTATAGGGTGTATTGTCATAGAATTATCTGAAAATTCTGTTAGAATGAATGAAATCTTTCTCTTCTTTGTGGGACATTATATATGTGACTCTAATTTATGAATAAATATTGGACATTTGGGTGACATTATGGCATTATTGCAAGTTACTATTATGTGTAGTTACAACTTTGAGGGGTCTCTCAAAATGCGAAAAATAGCAACTTAGTTGAAACTAGTTCCTAAAATTGTGAAGCTATGACTTTCCCGAGGAAAAGGTCAGATACTGAGTGGAGCTTGTTACACTGAGAATTTAAATACTTGCTATACACAAATGATTAGAATATGGAGAAGTTGAAACAGGACGAGCTGCTAGCAACCAAAGATTGCAGGATTCTACAAGGTATCACAAGGTATACATTTTTTATGGCTTATCACAGAACATGCCTTTGTTTGCTCTATAGGCTATTGATGCTATTAATGTACATCTGTAAGAATGGAATCTGACCTAAAAGGTAACTTCTTTAGCTTGAAAAAACAAAGCAATGTTTTACTGTGAGTGCAATGGAAAAGTTGTAGCATATCTTTGAGATTTCTTCTTTCCCATTCCCTTCTTTTACTGTTGATGCTATTGAAATACATCTACAAGAAAAAAAACTTAAGGTATTCTTGCAACTGAAAATAATATGGACTAATGTCTTAATGGAGTGTATATGCAAAAGCTATTAAATAAAAGATGGACACGCAGTGATTGAGAAGGGCGAGTTATAATAAAAGATTTCGAAGTCTGACAGCATTAAGAATTTGGGGATTAAACTCACAGTGTAATCATGGATCGAAATGAAACACGCAGGGTCTAAGATGGCAACTAAAATTGAATTGTAGAGATTTCACATTGTCACATACCTTTGAATGCTTGAAACCCTTCTGAAATGTACAGCCAAAGCAGTTTGCAAACCTCCAGATACACGCTACAAACTGGTAACACGATTCTTTGAAACAAACAGTAAAAATGAGCCTCGTATGGGTGAAAATCAAGAATTTTACCAACGTGATTTAGCCTTGATTCAGCATGGGCGATGCTAGGGGTTTTATTGGCACTCTAGCAGCCAAATCGCGGGCGAATTGGACTCCAAAACCGCTATTTTTTCAAATCGAGGGTGAACCATAGCTCCAAAAAAACCCATGCTAGAAATCGAGGGCGAACCATAGCTCCAAAAAAACCCATGCTAGAAATTGAGGGCGAACAATAACTCCAAAAACCGCCATGCCAGAAATCACGGGTGAATGAATTTACAGGAAACAACATCCCTAAAAATCGGGGGCGACTGGTGCATCCAAGGAAAAATCAAGGAAAATAAACTGGCGAAAATCAATTTTCCCCTATTTCTTCCACAAAAATCGCGGGCGACTAGTTTCTCCTATAAATTCCTGCTAAATACGATTTTGGCTATATAGTTTTTGAATATTTACAAAACAATAAATAGTGGGCTATTAAAATTAATTCTCAAAAACCTCTTTTACATAAAAATTCGCCCTAAAAAAAATTGGAAACCTTCTAAATTCGCCATTGGGCTAAATTTCACCCTTAAAATCATCCCTGATCCTTATTAAATCTTGAGAAGGTTCTATCCCGGTGCTAAGAAATAAACCTTGCACTAAGTAATGAGAAATGAAATATGATTTTGATTGAAGGCATAGTTCTTCGGAATCACATATATTTTTCAGGCATAAAAGTAGACCTGGCTAAGATAGTGGTGATTTTCAATTTTGAATCTCATGATAATTAGAGAGAAGTAAGAAGTTTCATAGGTGATGTGTGGTATTATAGGATTTTTATTGAAAATTTTACCAAAATGTCCTCACCCTTGTTTAAACTACTTGTAAAAGAAGTTTGTTTCTATTGGGATGATGACTTCCAACATGATTTTCAAATCTTGAAACAAAAACTTTCTTCATCCCCTATATTTAGAGGACTTGACTGGAATATACCTTTTCATATTTGCATAAATACCTCTAATTCAGCCATAGGAACCTTTTTTGGCCACAGAGACAATCTTTTGGCTAATGTAATTTATTACATCAGTAAAAATTTAACTTTGGCTTAACTGAATTATATTGTTATTGAAAAAGACTTTCTTGCAGTTGTATATGCTATAAACAAATTTAGGCATTGTATAACTAGTTATGATGTTTTTGTGCATACTGGCCATTTTGCAATTAGGTACCTCGTGAATAAGCCTATCACTAATTGAGGGGTCACGAGATGGATTTTGTTACTTTAGTAATTCAACATTAATATGCCATACCAACCAGAAAGGGAAAATTAGCTGGTTGCATATTTTATTTCTCGATTGCTCAATGAAGGTGAAGCTGTTACGGTAGAAAATAATTTCCCTAATGAAAATTTGTTCATTGTATCTAGTAAATCTTCTTGGTTTGTTGATAGAGCTAATTATCTATCTACAAGGAATTTACCTACAAACTTATCCCCTAGAGAAAATAAATGAATTATTAAATTAAGTGCATCTTACTCTTGGGTTCAACATGATTTATTTTACACTTGTCCTGATTTGGTTATTCGCGGGTATGTCCATGAGGATGGAATTTTTGACATTCTAAAGGCCTTCCATGATGAGCCATGTGGATGACATTTTGTAGACAAGAGGACAGCATAAAAAAATTCTCCACGTGGGCTATTACTGGCCTTCAATCTTCAAGGATGCCCAGAATTACGTGAAGGCATGTGATAACTATCAAAGGATGGGAAAACCTATAGTAACTGGTGAAATTCCCTTGGAGGCTCAATTTCATTTGGGAATCTTTGAAAAATGTGCCTTGGACTTTGTTAGGCCGATTAACCCTCCATAAAAAGGTAAAAGGTACATTTTGGTAAGTATTGATTACCTAACTAAATGGTCTGAAGAAAAATATTTGAGTCTTGCAACTCGAAAATATGTTGTAGATTTCTCTTTGAATACATTTTGTAAGATTTGGTGTGCCTACGGAAATAGTGATTAATCAAGGCGCTCAATTTACATCTAAATTGGTTCATTCCATTACCTAGAAATATTAGATTAAGCATAGAACATCTACACCTTACCACCCCCAAGCTAATGGTCAAGTATAATCCACTAACAATATTTTAGAAGGAATTCTAATGAAAATTGGGTGGCTTCACAAGAAGTATTGGGTACACAGGCTTCCTAAAGCTATGTGGGGCTAGAAGACAACTGGGAAAGATACTGCAAGGCTCACTCCTTGTGAGATGGTATATGGGAAACGGGTTTTGTTTCAAATAGAATTCCATATATAGATCTACAATATTGCAATTGAATTGGGGATGGATTTATTAGAAGCATAGAAAGAACAAATTGTATAGGTGGATGAGTTGGATGAATTAACATAGGATGCTTTTTCAGCGTACTTCCGTATTGCATCTGAAGGGAGAAACCTGAGCTGACATGTTCATTAAAAAGAAGCACTTTCAGTCAGGGGACTAGGCATTGCTCTATGATTCAAAGTTTAAGGAATTCAAAGGGAAATATGCGACACATTTGTTAGGTCCTGATGAGATAGAGACTACCTATGACAATCGATCAATAAAGTTGAAGGCTATTGATGGTTCTCTCAATAGAAATGGTGTTTTCATGCTTAATCCTCTTGGTTTATGTTTGTTCTTCCTACATGCCTATTTAGGCATCCTATCAGTAAGGAACTACTTGGCTTTCTTTAGATTTTTATTTTGTACTAAAAAAGATTGGAGAGGAGCATTCCTAAATTACTATAATTTTGAGGAGATAGAAGGTTGGGCAAATTCATATTGTAACAAAAAATTTGAAACTGAGATCTTATGTGGTTGCATGTAGGGAAATTTTAGAAGAAGTGATTTTCATCCTCAACACTCATAGTCTCATAAAGATGATAGATCCTTTGACCCTATGGAGTTTTAGGAAAGGCCCAGTGCTTTGTTTCACTATGTAGCTCATGAAATTTCACTCTTATTTTAGCTATCTAGATCTTCTTGTTTATACTAGTTAAAATAGAGAGATAATTGATCTTCAATATTAGGCTTAATGGCCTCATTGTAATATCGTAATTTTCTTTTATCTTACACCACAACTTCTTTTTAAACTTAAAAGTAATAATATTTTTAATATCATATATATATTGCACAGTGTCATTTTCGTCAAACCCCCACACCTTTAATGGAGACATGGCATCTTTATGCAAACCTCACTTGAGATTTAGGTGGTTTTGACTGAAGTCTTTGGGGAGTCTTTGGTATCCCAATATTTTTTTTTTCTTGTACATTAGGTACCTAGTCATAGCTATGCTCTCAATGGAGGGGGGGGGGGGTCACCCACTTCAATCAAGAGAATAGGATATGGTGTATTGCTTTAAATTTCAAGATTGTAAGTTATAAACGCTTCTAGATTTGTTCAATCCTTCTCCAAGATTCTCTAGAGAGGTTGCATCCCGAAACTTCACATCCATACAAGAGAATGAGAGTGACAAGAGTTTCAAAGAGGAATTTACTTTTATCCACATCAAAAGTTTTGCCAGCTTACAAGTGTTTTGAAGACCAAAAAAGGCTTTCCACTCTCCATTGATCCCTTTCTCTATGTTGTAGTTCTAGTTAAGCTTGTGATGGATATCAATCCCAAGATATTTGTAGGAAGTCACTTCCTCAAAGTTGATATTATCATACAAAAAATTAGTGTAAGTAACCTTATTAGATTTTATAAAGATAGCTTTCGCTTTGTCAGTATGGGCGATCATGTCCATACTAGAGCAAAAATATTTGGGAATTCTTAAAAGCTTATCAAGGTGAGAGGGACATCTTGCGAGAAGGACAATATCATTAGCACAAATGAGGATGATGAAAATTCCTGCTAATGTCGTGCATAATAAGGAAGAGGGGACAACCTTTTTTAACATCATTTTTTTATTTACATTTTTATAAATTTTAAATAATTTATTTTAAATGATTTATAATTATGATTTAAAAATAATTAATTTATCATCATTTAAAAAATGTTTTTATACAGCCTAAATGGTTGAACCATTTGAAATTATATATATATTACTAATACAAAATAAAATCATCACATTTAATCATAATTTTCAATAAAATATTAATCACTTCAATTTTATAAATATTTTTATTTGTACTAAAATAATTTACTATTTTTTTTCTTTATGCCTATCTTTACTATCTCTGGAAAAACGATAATCTTACAAAAACATATCATTAGGTTAGGTATGCGTAACCATGTACAAAATACATTACTTTTAATAATTTTATGCTAAACAACAAATAATTGTTCATAGAGAAAATATCAGGAGTATTGTTTGTTTTTTTTTTTCGTCCAGAATTGAAGCTATCGGGTAACTAACAAAATGCACTATCTAAATAAAATAAAAAAATGAAATCTAGACCCAACCCAAATATATAATATATTTAAAAGGAATTGATGTTAAAGATAAATATTTGGTCACTTTTATTTCCATGAAAAATATTGGGTCGTTCTTACAATTCCATTCTTGCGATGTATTTATATCCGATTGTCTTTTTCATTCTTTGTCGCAAACAATGAGTTTATTGATTAGCGATCTCCTATACATTCTTACAGTGAATATAGATCTTTGCATATTAATTGTTCGTCTTCATTTTTATTATTATTCTAATTATATTATTAATTCTAAGATGCCTGTTTTAAAATATTATAAGGTATATAATAAGGGATTGCACATGTATTTAAATATATATTAAGACACTTCGGAAATCCCATCTGATGCGAAACACAAATCAAAATAAATAACGTTTTTAATTTAACAATGACGTTTTCCATGTTATTTGTGTTCACACCTATAAACACAAATAAATGTTTTTAATTTAAAAACTATGTTTTCCATTTTATTTGTGTTTATACGTATTTAATTTAACAATTATATTTTCCATGTTATTTGTGTTTATAATTTAACAAGTATGTGTTTTTCATGTTTAAATAGCGTGAACTTTGCTAGTGGACTCTTTTAAAAAATTTCATTTTTTTTGCTATACCCTAGAATCTTGGACAAATTTCGACTTTATTTTATTTTAACTTATTAGATATCGTTTCGCACGTTTTTTTCACTCTGAGGTAAATACTAATAAAATAAATATTATGTGGTAAATACTAATAAAATAAATATTATGTGATACAAGTAGATTAATGACGTTGCTGATTCTTTATCCAAGCTAGCATTGGATGGAGAAGCAGGTGTCCTAAGCTGGGAAGAATCGGATATGTATCTAAGCTTATATATTTTGGACAGTCATTCACTATGAAAAAAAGTAGATTTATTTACTTCTTTTTATTTAAAAAAACACTTCTACACTCACCGAAGTTAAAACTGGAGTAAATTATTGAGAGAAATATTTATTTAGAGACTAATCTTAATATTAAATATAAGAACGATTTGCCCAACTACAAATAGAATTATCAATTACAAGTAAAAATGTCAACATAATCACACAAGACCTTAAAATACAGCAACCTCCCAACAAAAAAGAACTATAATCCCCTCAAAGATTTGAACTAGATCTATCTAGTTACTATCGTTGTGTCGAGAAGTAAACAAAATATAAACCTGAAGACAGTTGATACAATGATAGTTGGCTTCTATTAATTTGCTGTACTTCATGTCGATTTTTGGTGCCATTATCCTGTCACCATCGGCCTACCAATTGTCCTCCCACTCACGCTTATTTTGACGGTCAAGAGAGGAAAACTCGTAGGGCATCACTATTTAAATACAAATTTGGATTATGGAAATATTTTATCTAAATAAATATATATATTTTTAATGTTTGTTTAGAGTTGTATGTTTTTTTATCAAGCATTCAATAAATTTGATCTCTTTTAATTGATAGATCTTGCTTATGAATTTTTTAATTACTTTTCATAGTATTTTATTTTATGAACCATCATAGATTTTTTTTAAATACTTTCCATAATTTTTTATTTTATGAACGGACATGAATTTTTTTAATTGGTAGGAATAAAGGTTACAACATCCCCCTCATACTGGGCTTTAGAGCACCGGTGCAATTATAATTATGTAATTTGAAATGTTATTATTATTATTAAATAATTTAATAAATATTTTAAATTTCTATATTATTTTTAAATAGAATATTTGAATGATTATTTTTACATTGACAAGTATGTTAGAATTTGGACTGGACTAACATTTATGCTTTTCCTCGATTGAAGAGGGATGTGACAAGTGTATTGTCGAATTGAATCTAGAGTCATCCTACAAAATTCTAAATAAACAATTATAAAAAAAATATAAAAAATAACTTCACAAACCACAAATTAAATGACTATAATAATATATATGCTTTTGGAAATTTTATTCATCTTCAAACAACATTTTACATGATAAATAGTATCACTTTCTTCATAATTATTAAAATACATTTCTATAATTTACTAAACTAACCAACTAACCAGCTCTCCTCTCTTTTAGAGTTTGTGTTTCCAAACTTTTAAAATATCCGAAGTTACGAATATATCTAAACAATCGTTTCGCTTTGAAATCAGAAATTCCTCCACATGAATTGCCTTTTTAAAATGGTTGCGATAATTCTTGTTTTCAATATCGAAAGCATAAATTGAATTGTTATGAAATGCAAAAATCACCTCTAACTTTTTGTAATTTTTAATTTTCTTGTATTTCTATTAGAGAGTAGGGATTGAATTGTCATCCAACAACTTTTTCAATTTCTTGTATTTTTCAATATTTAGAGCAAGAATTGAGTTGTTCAGCTTATTCTATTTTTCTGCAATAGATTTAAAATTTTCATCTGACTTTCTTGTATTTTTCATTATTTAGAACAAGAATTGAGTTGTTCAACTTATTCTATTTTTCTGCAATAGATTTGAAATTTTCATCTCACTTTCTTGTATTTTTCAATATTTAGAACAAGAATTGAGTGGTTCAACTTATTCTATTTTTCTTCACAACGGCTCAAATAGGTTTGAAATCTTCATCTCGCTACAATGCATTTCTTATGCAAGATCGAGGCCTGTATGTTTTAAACTTTTAAGACAATTTTCCCTTTAAACCCTTATAAATCTACAAGTCTTAGGCAACGATAGTCATTTATAGATACTAGGTGCTCTTTTGCTTTAGTTTTATAATGTCAAGCGTCTTTCTTACATTGAAGCCTTACAAAATCTTGATATGTTGAGGCCTTCTTGATGCATTATGTCCTAATGAAGCAAGAGATAGAGGCACTCTCCAAACCCTTTCATCAAGCTCATCCCGAGAGACCTTTGAAAGTATTCTCGATGCCCAAATGGATTCGTCTCACTTGAGGCTAGACAACTGGTTTCTACAATAAGCAATACCCTTCTCACTTGAATGACGCGAATATTTTTGTTCGAGTTGGCTCGTTTTTCTCAATCCCTCCAACATGATTTAGTGTTTCCCATTTTTCACATTATGACCTTCTCCATGACACAACATCTTTTCTATGTTGAACACCTCTTCTCCTTTCTGCTTCCGTACGAACAATATTTCCAGTTGAATATTTTGCATCAGGACAATAATGCCTCGTTGAAATCGACTATTGCAGAGAATTCCCAAATCTCTAACCAGATGAATTTGTAAAATAATGAGATGCAATAAGCCGGTGACCATAAAAAAAATGGACTCCCAAACAAACCCCTATTTACATTGATCTTTGGATATGCTAAGAGGACGCTAGCAAAATAAATATTCTCTGGCTGGGATCTCGAAGAAGGTCATACTCAGTTATACTTTCCAGAAGAAACCAAATTGGAAGCTGCATTATTTTGCTATCACATGGGATATGTTTTCCTTCTACCAATACTAATAAAGTTAACAAGAGGAGCAGAAAGGACAGAAAACACAGTTGGGTATATTCATTGCCTTCTTACTATTACTTGCAAATATTTATAGCTAAGCTATTACAATATAGTTGGTTGACGTGATCAAGCCACTAGTCATCAACATAAATGATAACTAACTGGAATTGATCAAAGTGGACCCAAAGAGACTATATCATGACATACTAAATAAACTACTCAACTACTAAACTAATTAATGAACCGGTAATGGACTAGGGAGATTACTTCTTCTAACACCCCACCTTAATCTCAACTCGTACAATATTCTCAACACGGTTAATGCCTAAGTGTCACCTCTGAAACTCAAATGCAAGTGTTACAAATGTTTTGGTGAACATGTCAACATATTGCTCCTTGGAGCCACAAAACAGTAAAGTAATTTCTCCATTATTGACAAGCTAGTATTGACGAGCTCACAAATGAAGTAATAGCGAGTGCCAATATGTTTTCTCTTTCTATTAAAGACATGATGTTTGGACAATGCTATTGCGGAGCTATTGTTGCAAAAGATAGGAGTTGGATCTTTTTTTGTGTCTGTCCCATATCCTTTAAAAGTCTTATTATCCACACTGTGTGGCATGCTGTTGTAATTGCTGCTACATATTCTGCTTCTGCAAAAGACTTGCTAACAATAAGTTGTTTCTCACATGCCCACAAAATCATATTGATACCCAAGTCAAAAGCATAACCACACATGTGCTTTTCCTATCATCAATATAGTGTACCGTGTGAGAGTACAGTTTGATGAATGAGTGTACCAAAGGCCATACCGAACTGTACGTATAATATACCTCAAAATTATTTTTCTAACTTTCCAATGAGTCTTTGGGAGACTACATAAACCTGGAAATCAAGCTGACAGCATACATCAAATCAGGTCTAGTTGTAGTCAAATACATTAAACTGCTTACCATTCTTTTGTAGAGTTTAGAGTTCACTACTGGTCCATGATCTTGCTTACTTAATTTGGCTCCTTTAGCAATGGGGGTTTCTATTGGTTTGCATTTATCCATCCTGAATCTCTGCAAGATGTATGTAGTATACTTATGCTGACAAATGAAGATGCCTTGTTCACTTTGGTTAACTTACAGACAAAAGAAGTACCTGATAAGGCCTAGATCAATCATTTCAAATTCATTTTTCATGATTGTCTTAAATTCTTGTAACATCAAATTTCTAGTATATATCATATAATCAACATAAATACATATAATAATAATGTTACCTTGTTGATCTATTTTAACTTACAAAGAGAGCTCATTGCTACTGCTGTTGAACCCATTCTTGAAAAGATAGGCATCAATCCTACTGTATCAAGCTTGTGGAGCCTGTTTTAGACCATATAGTTCCTTTTCCATCTTACACACTTTGTGTTCTTGACCCTTGACTACATATCCAGGTGGTTAGTCTACATAGACTTCTTCTTCAAGTATCCCATTAAGAAAGGTTGATTTCAAATCCTTTTGATAGGCAGGCCATTTATTCTGAGTTGTTATGGATAATATAGCTTTGATGGTGTCCAACTGTGCTACTGAAGCAAATGTTTCATCATAATCCACACCATGTTGGTGAGCAAATCCCTTCGCAACCAACCTGGCCTTATGATTCTCTATCTCTAATTTTCCATTCAGTTTGGTCCTATAGACTCATTGGACTCCAACACTGGTTTTGTCTACTTGGACATCAACAAGATCCCAAGTTTGATTCCTTTCTATAGCATCAATTTCTTCATTCATTGCTTCTACCCATTGTGCATCCTTCATTGCTTCCTCAGAATACATGGGCTAACTAGAAAATAGAGCATACTGCAAGTGCTCATCAATAGTAGGAGTCTGCTCATAGATCTATGTCAAACTTTTGGTTTTCTGATTCTATAATGGAGAAGGTGTATCAGGACTGTCTGCTGGCATCTCATCTTGTTGTTGTACCTCCAATCTTGGTAATATGAGTGGAAGATATGGAAGATTATGTTGAATGTCTACTGAAGCATTTTGAGGATCACTCCATCATTTATCTTCTAGGAATTTAACATCCTTGCTCACCACAACCTTTTTGGTGATGGGGTTATACAACTTATATGCTTTATGTTGTTTATTGTAACTAGTGAAGATGCATCTGTCACTCCTTTTATCCATATTTTTTCTTAATTCTTCAGGAACATGTGCAAATGCTACACAAGCAAAAACTCTAAGATGTGAGACACTCATCTTGGTGCCACTTCAAGCTTCTTCAAGAATCTTGTCTTTGATACTCATGGTAGGAGATCTGTTCAGCAAGTAAACTGAACATGCAACAACTTCAACCCAATAATCATTTGCAAAATTATGGGATGATAGCATGATTCAGGCCATGTTCATGATGGTCTAGTTCTTGCATTTAGTAACTCCATTCTGTTATGGAGTGTATTTGGTAGTGAATTTCATTGGATATCATGCTCTTTGCAGAACTCTGTGAAATCATGTGAATCATATTCACCTCCACCATCTGATATGATTATTTTGATGGACTTTCCAAAATGCTTTTTATTCAAAGCCTTGAATTCTTTAAACTTGGAGAAGGTGTCTCATTTGTGCTTCAGAAAGTAGACCTAGACTTTCTTGTTAAAGTCAACAATGAATTTCAGAAAATAAAATCTACCTCCTATGGATTGGGCTTGCATGGGTCCACATAGATCGGTATGTACTAACTCAAGATGTTATTTGGCTCGAGATGAGTAAGTGGGGAAGATTTCTTTTTGATGTTTCCCAAGAATACAATTTTCACAAGAACTAGATTGGTCATTTATGATTGGTAACCCCTTGACCATGGATTGTTTTTGTAGAAGACTGAGACTCTTGAAGGGTAGATGACCATACCTATAGTGCCATAACCGGGTTTTATCTTGACTGGAGACAGTATGTGCATATGACTATGACAAGGTAGCACTTATGAGACTGAGAGGGAATATCCTATTCTTGGTCATTTCTACTTTGGCTATGAGTCTTCTACTGGGGGATTTAACATAGATAGCATGATAAGTATCACAAAACTTGAAATCATACTTAATTTGAATTAGTTGACCCACACTGATCAGATTGACATTCATATTTCAAACATAGAATACATCATGTATAAAGTTTTTCTGATTATTTTTAGTAAGGACAGGAACAATACCTTTTCCTTGAGTTGGAACTACAAAATGATCACCTAGCTTGATTTGTGTGACAATACAAGTACCTAGGCTGGAAAATAACTACTTGTAACATGTCATGTGATTGCTGCATCCACTGTCCAATAGCCATACATCTGTATGATATTCTTCTTCAGTCACTTTACATAAGAGAAACATGACTTCTGATGATCCTTCTTCAACATTGGAGATGTGGGTTCTGCCATTGTTATGATCTGCTTGCTTTTTTCTACAATATTGTTCATACTGGCCATATTTTTTTCAATAGTTGCACTGAATGTTGGACATATTATTCCATCTCCTTCCTCTCCCCATCTGACTTTGAGAGTTGTAAGAGTGATCATAGTGATGTGAATGTTCTAGAGTGGTTCTGTCCTCTATATGAAGAGAACCTCTTCCTCTTCTTCCTCTTCCTATAGCTCCTTTTCCTCAGCCTCTACTATGGGAATCCTAAGTGTTGAAGGAATTTTGCAAGGGCTCTTCTTCCTAGTTCAGTCGAGCTTCATGAGACAGGAGGGAACTCGCTAACTCTTCTAGGGTGTACTTAGCTAGATCTTTAGATTCTTTTATGGAAGTAACAACCATGGAAAAATTATGGTGAGACATCTGAGAATATTTTGGACAAAGGTATTTTGTTCCATGACCTCTCCATAAGATTGGAATTGATTCACAATCACCGAAACCTAGGTCGTAAACTGATCTATTGTTTTAGTTTCTTTCATCTTGATTTTTTCAAACTAAAGTCGAAGGGTTTGGAGTCTTACTGTTTTGACTCTGTTAGTGCCTTTGTATGCGGATGCGAGAAGATTCCAAGCATTATGGGCACTGGTGGCTCCTAAGATTCATGGGAAAATAGACTCCTCGATGCAACTTCAGATCAACCATTTCGCAGTAAGATCTCTCTCTTTGCAAGCTTCAAGTGCATTCTTCTGGGCATTAGACATAGCGGCCAGAGCAGTTGTATTTGGTTTTGGGAACTCATTTTCAACCATGTCCCAACATTTGTTGAGCTAGAGAAACATCTTCATCTTGATTGACAAGAATTCATAGTTGGTGTCGGTCAACATTGGAGCTCGCATCTGCTTCAAATTTGAACCGGTAGTAGCCATCTTCTTAATTGACTAGATCTTGTGCTTTTACACTACATCACAGCTTATGGAGGCAAAATAGTGCGACTACAAAGAAACGTGCTTGGAAAGAGAGAGTGTCATAGTTCACTTGAAGGACTAATGCGACACACGAAACAATGTCGTAGTTCCCGAGTGGGAAGGATAAGACACTGTTGTAACAAAGGTAATACGCCTCCATACAAGTGTTCTTCACGATGGGAAGAAGCTTCACCACAATATGCTTTCAATTGTCTTGTCCAATGAACTCCAATGGAACCGATATTGGATCTATGTTCTTTCCACTCTATGAAAAGGCTTACCTAATAAAACACACGGGACTTGGATCAGATTGGCTCTGATACCATGATAAATTTAATAAGAGTAGTAGAAAGGATAGAAAACATAGTTGGGGATATTCATTTCCTTCTTACTATAACTTGCAAATATTTATAGCTAATCTATTACAATATAGTTGGTTGACGTGATCAAGCCACTAGCCATCAACAAAATGCTAACTAACTGGAACTGGTCAAAGTGGACCGAAAGAGACTAAATAATGACAGACTAAATCAACTACTCAACTACTAAACTAATTAATGAACTAGTAGTGGATAGGTAGTGTACTAGGGAGATTACATATTCTAACAAATACCAGGGTTGTTTGCCAAAATCAATCCCATGCATGTGTAATGTGTCATTCTGTAATCTTAGAGAAGTAATATTATGATAAGCCGATGGAGTTAAAAGAGCCCAAAAAAAAATCATAAAGTGGTGGTTTCCATGGTTTGACACAGTAATCCCTTAAGAAGAAAATTAAACAACCCCCTAATCCATCTATATCTCTTCTCCTTGCAAATACATCCATGTGTAAAATAACAAAGGGACTAAACATAAAAAATTACAACCCTCCTAGAAACTACTACAGCCACTTAACTTAGGGTCAATGAATACCGATAGGTCACAAGTTAAGTCCATAAGTTATTCATGCATCAGCTACTAGTTATCCATGCATAACTACGAGTTACTTTTAATATCTATATATTTTTTATAATTGTTATTTGGAATTTGAAACGATTGCCATAAAATCAATCTGAAAAGTACACTTGTCTCATCTTCATGCAATCTAGGGAAAGCATAAATGCTAATCCACCCCAAATTTTAAGATATAAACACTTATAGGTATAAACATGGAACATCAAATCTATAAATTTCTTTAAAAGTTAAAAAAAAATACTTCAATGACTAAGTAGTTAAAAATAAAAAATAAAAAAAAACTCCAAACTAAGTAGGTAAAAAAGAAACTCTAAGTGACTAAGTAGTTAAAAATAAAAATAAAAACTCCAATGACTAAGTAGTTAAAAATATAAAAAAATCTCCAATGACTAAGTAGTAAATTCGAGGGATCAACAAAATCTATGACTAAGTTAGTCAGTAGTTAATTGGACGGGATCAACAAAATCTAACAAATTTAAAGGTTTGGAAATGTTAATCCTCTCCTCTTAATATATCACCAAACGCTTTACATGAATTCCTGCTAAAATCACCTGAAACTTTTAGGAACCTTTTGGTAGAATAAACAAATCAGTTATTGGAAGTAGTTAGTCAGTTACGTTGAAGAATGAAGATCAATATGTATTTAGAATCTCTTTGTGATGGAATATGCTGAATTCGAATGAAGGTTCTGAGTTGTAGAAAGAACGCATGTTTTCCTCGATTGGGTATCTGAACTATGTTGTGTGCAGAGATGAGAGAGGACGCATTGTAGACCGTCTTTCATCTTTGAAGGCAATAAGAGTTGTAAATTATTTTTAATTTTAAAAAATAATTTTTTCATTCTGTTAAATTGAGATGTTGTAGCTAGTAAGTTGTGTAATGTTGTGTAACATGATATTTTTATAAAAAACAAATAAAAATGTAAGTAATGTTGGTTTAAACAAAATATAAATAAAAATTATATTGAATTGATCTTAAACCTAGATATATCAAGAATCGAGAGGGATCAAATATCTTGTATGCTGGTATATAAAACAATGTTGCATTATAAAGCTAAGATTGTAAGTTTTTAAATTACTTTAGAGGTTGCATTTATTGTATTTATTTGGGTTTTTGTTAGAGGTTTTGAAAATACAGGTTGTGAAAGGGTTTCAAAACTTCATTTTTTGCTTTAAAATTTTAATGGTTGAAGTTGAAGAGTTGAGTTTTTAAAAAAATGGCCTTATAGTCTTGCACAACGAAAAGATTTATATTTTTAGAAGGAAAACTTACGAATTGAGAACATTGTTGCATTTTCAAGATGTTTGGGACTTCTTTATCAATGGGTATCCAAAATCAACTAATTAGGAAACTGAACAAGCCTTGGCAAATGTGCAAAAGGATCAATTAAGAGAGAACCAAAGGAAGGACACAAAAGCTGACCCAAGTCATGAATATTGTAAACCAATTAACGATGAATGGTGAAAATCTTCTAAATCATAAAGTGGTAGAGAAGGTTCTCAAAACCTTGCCCCAAAATTTTCAAGTAATTGTTGTCTCCATTGAAAAGTGTAAGGACTTAATCCAACTATCAATAGAGGGGTTGTTGGGATCCTTTCTATCCCATGAATCATGAATAAACATGAGTGATGAATCCTCTCTAGAAAATACTTTTAAATCCCAAGTCTCCATATCCAAAGGTAGAGGTGGGAACAATAGAAATAATGATAAAAAAGAAGATATAAAGAAAATTTAGAATGAGAAAAAATACCATATCAAAGTCCTCACAGTTCAAGGAGGAGCGACAATAGAAGCTCACAACAAAATCATAGGTATAACCATCCAAAATCAAGCATTTATTGTAATAAGCTAGGTCATTATGCAAATGAATGTAGGAGGAATACATTTTACCTAAGTGAACATAATGCATACTATTCTGACACCTTTGGAAACCAAGAAGATTCTCTATTTCTTCCTTGTAATGTCGTACAAGAAAATTCTAGTAATTTATGGTTCTTAGATAGTGTGTGTAACAATGATATATCTAGTAATAGAAGTTTAATTGCAAATCTAAATGATTTAGTAAAATGTCAATTCAAACTAAGAAATAGTGTTGTTGATTTAATGGGAAAATGGATGGTCAACACTATGATTAGACAAGGCCAAAAATGTTATATTCCATATATATACTATGTCCCAAGTCTAAAACATAATCTCATCAATGTAGACTAGCTGACACAAAAAGGGCATAAACTAATATTTAAAGATGGTGAATATTCAATCTTTGATAGACTTCTCAGTGAAATGTTAATTTCCCGAATTCAAATAACAAAGAATATGATGTATCCTCTTGTTATGAATCATGGTAGACATGAAGCATCCTTTTCTCAAAAGGAAACATGCTTAGATCAACCCTGGTTGTGGCATCTTAGATTTGGTCATCTAGATTTTGGTGGTCTAAATTTTATACATAAGAGCAAGATGGTTAGATGTTTGCCTCACATTCAAGATGCAGCTAGTTGATGTGAGACATGCATTCTAGAAAAGCAACATGCTGAATGTTTCCCTAAAGGATCATTCCATAAAGTCAAGTCACTCTTGGAGATGGTTCATATAGATCTACGTGGAGCAATGCAAGTTTAGTCACTTGGAGGAAGTTAGTATTTCCTAACCTTCATAGATGATTACAACAAAAATATTTGCGTTCATTTTCTTGTGAAAATATATGACACTTTTAATAGGTTCAAGGAATTGAAGACTCTAGTTGAAAATAAAAGTGGCTCGCATATTAAAGTTATAAGATCAAACAGAGGAGTTGAATATGATTCAAATTCCTTTCAAGACTATTGCAATAAACACAACATCATAAGATAGTTTACATAAATATATACACCTTAGCATAATGGTGTGGATGAGAGGAAAAATAGAAACATCATAAACATGACCCAAATCATGTTGAAAAAAACATTTTCCAAATGACTATTGGGGAGAAGCAATGTTTTGTTATGTTTATGTATTGAACATATTTCCCACAAAAAGTGTTAAAAATAGAATACCACAAGAAGCATGAATAGGAATGAGCTATAACATAGCCCATTTTAAAGTCTTTTGATGTGTGGCATATGCTCATTTGCTTGAAGAATTGAGGGGAAAGTTAGATGATAGAAGTGAAAGATGTATCTTTCTTGGGTACATTGAACAGTCTAAGGTATACAAGCTGTATAATCCAGTTACCAATAAAATCATCATAAAAATAGATGTATAATTCAAAGAAAAAGAAGCATGGGATAGGAGTAGAGACAAGGCCATAATTGTTTGAACGGTTATAGCCCAAGAAGAAGAAAAAGAAGAGGAGTAGATTGCATAAGGTTGAAAACAATCCCAATCACTAGTTATAAGTACTCCAGCAAGGGTTCTAAGAAATTCTACTCAAGGTGATCCATCTAGTTGAGATGGTAATTCTAATTCTAGTCCTCATTCTAATAGTGACTCCATCTCTCCTATTAAAACAAGAAGTTTAGGAGAAATTAGTGATCAACTACATGAACATTCAAATTTTTCAGTATTTTCCTGCCAACCTACATGTTTTGAAGAAGCAATTAAATAAGAGAATTGGATCTAGGCTATGGATGATGAAATGAATTCCATTGAAAAGAATAGCACATGTGATCTAGTATATTTTTCAGAAGGGAAAGATTCTATTGGAGTTAAATGGGTCTACAAAATCAAGTTCAACAAGAAAATATAAGTTGAAAGGTACAAGTATAGGTTAGTGGATTTTTTTTAAAATAGTAACATAGAGTAGACTATGGTGAAACATTTGAACCAATTGCAAGGTTTTATATAGTAAGGGCTATCTTATCCATAGTAGCTCAAAACAAATGGAAATTTTACCAAATGGATGTGAGATCAACATTCTTAAATGGATTTCTAGAAGAAGAAGTTTATGTGGAGTGGACAGCATGTTGCATAATTGAAGGGAATGAAGATAGTGTATACATATTGAAGAAAGTTGTCTATGGGATTAAGAAAGCACCTAGAGCATGGTATAGCATAATAGAATCATATTGGTTAGTAATGCATTTAGTAGAAGTGACATTAAATCCACTCTATATACAAAACTAAATGAGCAAGGTCAAATCTTTATGGTTTGTCTCTATGTTGATGGTGTGATTTTCATAGGAATTATGTCAGTAGACAAATTTAAAGTAGTCATGAAACAAGAAATTGAAATGAATGATTTAGGGCTAAGGATATATTTCCTTGGCATTAAAGTTGTTCCGTAAAATTCATGAGTTTTTGTCTGTCAAACAAAGTATGGAAAGGATGTGCTGAAGAGGTTTAGTATTGTTAACTCCAAACCAATGAAAACACCAGTTGCAATAGGAATAAAACTCACTAATTTAGAAGATAGTGGATCCAATGTTGACCTCAGTGTGTTCAAGAGATTGGTTGGCAACCTCATGTATCTCATTTCGACCAAAACATACATAATGTATGTGGTCAGTTTGATCTCTAATGGGGAAAATTTTAAGACCCACCCCCTAAATTTCTATGTATAATAAATGGGTGAATCCCATGATATATAGAAAAATATGAATGCGATTTTATCAATGTTATATTATGTATATATAATTTTTTGGAAAATCTCTAATTGAATTATATAATCTTGTAAAATATTGACAAATATTTCACTAAATTATAAAACCTTGTAAAATATTGGTGAATCTTTCACTAAATTATAAAACCTAGTAAATTCTTGACAAATC
The DNA here is from genome assembly GCA_027924585.1 of Larix kaempferi. Taxonomy (NCBI): domain Eukaryota; kingdom Viridiplantae; phylum Streptophyta; class Pinopsida; order Pinales; family Pinaceae; genus Larix; species Larix kaempferi. The sequence goes on from BSBM01000249.1 coordinate 3,736,039, forward strand.
TTTAAATGCTAAATTATAAAATCTTGTGAATTTTTCATGCATTTTTTTATAAAGTATAAAACCATATATAGTAATGGAAAAACATATACAAAAAATACTATATTAGATATAAATCTCAATTAACCATCACATAAAAAACCCTTTTTCGGTGATAGTTTGATACCTCACTCTAACTATCACAATACATAGAAATTCACCATACTATAGGAACATTCCTGGAAAACAACAATTAATTTTTTCATCACCACGAAAAATAGAATCAATGTTAATACGAGGGCCCACCAACACTTCGATCCTCGTTTATCTCTCCATGTAGGTACAAGGGCCCACCAGCATGCCATTTATGCACGCACCATACCAAATTAGTGCATCAAAAACTCTAAATGTGTATTGTTTATTTGAATGTACTTGGAACTATTCTAAAAAGTAATTTCCACTCTTTATAGAATGCAGATGTGTGTTCCAAGTTGGTCAACAAATGTTTATTCAGCCAAATATTATCTACATGCTTCCAAACTTAATTAAAACCCAACCCCACTATGCATGATATATTTGCATGCAAAAAAAGTAAATATCATCTACCCTTTTCATGTGGACATTAAGCAATTTGCAAAATGAGATTCAACCCATAAAATATGGATGAATGTAATTTTGACTTCAATTTCCATGATCGATAGAAGGAGAAAGAGCCCCTAGCAATTGCCATTTCTAGAAATTGGGGGCGAATGGGAGTTTCCTAGCAATTTTTGTTGGCAAATAGATGTTTAAATCCATTTTTAGAGGGGCGAAATTGTTTTTTCTTGGCTCCCCTTTTTAAATTCGATGGGGCTAAGCTCCTATTCATTAAAAATAAATAAATAAAATGCAGGATAATCATAGTTAACAAGTGTTTAATAAAAATTAGCCCATTAAAATTTAAAACCCATAAATTTAGCCCATGGGATAAGATTAGCCCCTAAAATTTTCCATTATCTCCGAGTTCATGGAGACTCCTAAAAACTGACACTACCAAGATGAACAGATAATTTTGAGATTTACTGCTTAAACAACATGATATGGAATATTATATTCCATCACTAATTGTGATTTTTTGGTTGGTTATATTGCTGGTGATTCTGTATGTAGCATAGATGACAGGAAGAGTACTTCTAGTTATGTATTCCACCTTGGTTCAAGTGTGATATACTTGATATCCAAGGAGAAGCACATTGTGAATATTTCCTCAGTAAAAGCAAAGTATGTAGCAACTACGACAATGAAACTTTATCAAGTAGTTTGGTTACGTAAAATTTTGAACGAACTTTAACAAGAACAAGAGGGACCAACACCGGTATATTGTGACAAGAGCATAGAAATAACTTTCTCAAAGAAACAGGTTTTTCATCAAAAGAGCAAGCATTTTGACATCAAATATAATTTTATACAGAACTTGTATCTAATGGTAAAATTTACTTAAAATCTTGAATTAAAAGACTAGTTGGTTGATATACTTGTGATATATTTACAAATCCATTCGTAAGATATGTTTTTGAATTTCATTGACAAAATCTAGGTGTTATAAATGTTGAAGTAATAAAAAATTATAATTAAGGGGAAGTGTTTGAATAATTACTATTGCTAAACAAATTAGTTGTAGGAAGTAGTTAGCTAGTTACATATAGTAGTTTTTGGAATTACACCTAGACCATTGAAGAATGAAGATCAATATGTATTGAGAACATCCTTTTAATAATATGATGAATTCGAATGAAGTTTTTGGTCACCTATAGAAACGTCTTTTGTTTTCTTTTATTGAATGTCATAGCATTTTTCTTTCTCTGCCTCCATTTTCACCTTTTGCATTAGATTTCCAAACAACTCGAGAAAAGATACATCCATGTGACCTTCATATTCAAATTACCCAATTTAATCTAATTCTTGATTAAGCTACCCCATAATTTCCATGAATATACAAACCCACAACTCAACAAATACTCAAGAAAAAGTACAAATATTAAAATCATCCACATCACGCATATAGTAAAGTTATTAAAAACATTCAATGGTTCTATGGACCCTTGACTTACCCAAACCCTAGAAATATGTACAACCCTCTCCACAACCGAAACTAACTCAAATGCCAGAAATGAAAGTATTTAGAACAATTGGGCATTCAAGCATTAGGAAATTAAATCTTTAAAGTCTACTAAAATCTTAGAAGGCCACATAAATCTTTAAAGTTCTTTAATACTGAGAAATTAGATATCCAACCATTGGGAAATTAAATATTTGAGACCTTCTACAATCTTAGAAGCCAAAAATAATAGTGTGTAGACCCTGTATATAACCTCCACCATTGCCAATACCCTTCAATTAGAAAACCCATTGATTCAAGATGCTCAGTCCATATATAGCCCTTGAACTTGGATTTGAGGATGTACAACTAAAGAGTGATTTGTTGCATAACTTTTTAATGAATAAAACAACGCTCATTAAATACTAAATTGATGACAACCCTCATTCTTTATTTATATATACAATCATAAACATATTTAATAAAAATTAATATGTTAAAACAACATCTAACTCTATTCATGTATCAATAATACTACGCGTGTTTATTTTTTTTTACCAAGAAAAAATCATAATCATAGATCATAAAGAGCAGAGAATACATTCCACAAGTGTTGCTGCACGTTGAGCAAAAATAAGAACTAAGAGTATATTTTTAATTGTTCATACATGTTTAAATTGTTACATTGCAAGAAAATGATCATGAAAAATTCAGATCTTTCCAAATCATCCAGTTATACTGTCAAAAATGTCCATAGTTTTCCAGTTGATATCCTGATTGCCATTGTTGTTGGTAATGATATTGCACTTGCTAACTCCCAAAATAAGTCCATTTTTTGAAAGTTCATTGGCTAACACATTCTATTCTCTAACGACATGAACAAAATCCACTTTGTTGAAAAATGAAACCATAGCCTCCAAATTACTTCCGAGGTTCTGTAAAGTGTGGTTACATAAACTATTTTCCTTGAACATAAACTTTATCCACAACTCTGAATCCCCAAAAACATTTAATGAGTCCACTGACATTTCTTTTTCCAATTCCAGGAGAATTCTCAGCACTAGTCCTTCTGCTCTATTGTTAGTACCTTATCCTCCATTAGCTTCAAATATTATAGTTATGTTTTCTGTCAGTTTCAAATAGCCTCCTAGCTATTATCACATGCACCATAAAAAAAGCCCACTATGTCTCCCTTAGCAATCTTTAAATCTTTAATCTGTCTTTTCTTAGACTTACTTTCCTATCCCAGGAACAGTTTAAAGGTTGAAAGAATCTAGGAAATAACATGAAAACTAGGAAGGTGAAGATCTTCAAGGATGGACTAGTTCCTAGCTAGCCAAACAAACCAAACTACCAAAAAAGGTAAGCATCACAATATTTTCATAATAGGATCAGAATACCAAGTTTTTAAGAAACTTTCAAAATAGTTACCTTCACCCATAAGTCTCTACTAAAAGTTAAGGCCCAGTCCTTTCCAAACCTGTTGTACAAAAGGACAGTGCAAGAACAGATGTTCGGCATCTTCCTCAGCTTGGATACATAGGCTACACCTCCCAGGACCTTTATAGTTTCTTCTTTGCAGCATGTCCCAAGTTAGAAGCTTACCATTTAAAATGAGCCATACCAGTATCTTACTTTTATGGGTTGCCCGAGTTTTTCAAAGTTTTGTCCACCACCAGGAAGTTTCTTGAGCTCGGTTCCTCCAAAGCGAGATGTAGGCTTCCTTAACCGAGAAGGTACCTCCTTCCTCACTACCTTGCCATTGTAGGAAATATGAACTATTATATAACTTAATAAATCCTTTTACCAACTCCATAGTCCAATTTTTATAACTTGCAGACCATATCTCTGGAATCTGCAACTCCATCGCCGATTTCCACTATTGAATAAAACTTGTGCTCCCAACCGCTACATCTACTAAAACATTAATATCCCTTCCTTCCAAATAGGCCAGGAAATGCGAAGAAAATTGTGGCACCTTTTTTACTCCTTTGTAAGAGTCTCTGCCAATCTGAGCCTCCCTTCTGCTCCCCACGACCCAAATTAGTCTATCCCCTATTACAGGAAATGTTGACACTATTGCTTTCCAGAAGAGTGACCCCCCTTGAATGCTCTTACACAAATTCCAGATCCATTCTAACATGGTTCCATTCCTCAAATATTTGTAGCTAAGAATAGATTGCTTCTTTGCTTCCTTATTAATAAATTGCCAGACTGACTTGGCTTCCAAAGCTGCTCCAAACATATGCAGGTCTTTAAAGCCTCACCCTCCAGCCTCCTTAGGTTTAGAAATAGACACCCACAATGTCCAATGGATGCCTCTATCAGCTGTACCAGTCCACAAGAATCTAAAGAAGATAATTCTAAGAGAATGCAGAACCCCTGTGGCACTTTTTCTGTTATCATCCAATAGACAGGGATTGAACTAAAGACACTCTTAATGAGTACAGCTTTTCCACCCTTGGAAAGAAACTTGTTACACCAAAAGTGAATTCGTCTTTCCACTTTATCTATAAGACAAGACAAGTCAGCTTTACTATAGCAATTAGGTTTTAGATAAAAGCCTAAGTACTTAAAACCATATGCAAGCTGAGAAAAGACCATTGACAGAACCTCTAGGAAATCATTGAGATCATTGTTATCAATTTCTTTAATGTAGCAGGCTGACTTATTGAAATTAATAAGCATCCCAGTGGCTTTGCTAAATAGCCAAAACAAGTCTTTTACCACCCTAGTCTCTTCGACAGAATTTCCAAGAAAAAACAAGGCGTCGTCCACAAAGAAAATATGTGATACCCTTATGTCTCCAAAACGGATCTCGAAGATATGATTATTATCCACCGCCTCGTTAAAAATGAGACTCAAACCATCCATCACCAAAAGGAAGAGATAGGGGGATAACGGGAACCCCTATCGCAACCCTCGAGTGGGACTAAAAAAATTCGAGGCGGCCCCATTAATGAGAACAACAAAACTAACTGTAGATAAACACGGCCAAATCCAGTTTACAAAAATCAACCCAAACCCTGTTTGAATTAGAACCATCCTTAAATACAACCAGCAAGTCCGATCATATGCTTTTGAAAGATCTACTTTCAGAACCTTTGCAGGGATTTTCCTAGTCTTCAGAGAATGAATACATTCTTGAGCACTTCCTATTGCTTCATGGATGCATTGACCAGGAAGAATTCCAAATTGCTCCGGGGTGATATGCTTGGCCATAATAGGCTTTATCCTTTCTACTATTACCTTAGAAATCAACTTATAAATAGAATTACACAAAGATATCAGATGGAAGTCTCCAAAAGTGTTAGGCTTTTCCGACTTCGGTATTAAAAAAACAAACATAGAATTGAAACTAGTAAGTAGCTTTCCAGTAACCCTGTTCAATTCAACAACCCTCAAAAGATCTACACTCAGCAGGTCAAAGAAGGCTATGAAAAAATATAAAGTCCACCCGTCTGGCCATGGGCTCCTCTATTTCTTCAACTTGAATAAAGAAGCTTGCAACTCTTCCAAGGCGATAGGGGCACAAAGGGCCTAATTATCATCCTCAGAGATCCAATGATAAAAATTTGTCGCCATCGTGACTATTTCCTGTAGATTATTACCAATAGGTTGACTATAAATCTCCTTAAATAATTTAACCCCACCTTTAGCCAAATTACTGAACCCACATAGAGTCTCTTCATTTTCTTCCTGTAAATTCCAAATAGAATTAACCCTCTTCCTGTGACTTACCATTTTGTGAAAAAAGGATGAGTTCACATCCCCTAAGGTTAACCAAACTACCCTGCTCTTCATCTGGGTCTCTGCTTCTCGATCCAGTAAAAGCTGATTTCTATTTTCCTCCAATAAGACCAATTCCTTAAGCACATCCTCTCCCAAAATCCCTCAATGACCCATAGAGATTGCCTGAATACGTGTTTCCACCTCTTGTAGTCGAGATTCCAAAGAGTCTCTCAGATTCCTCGACCATGACACCGTCAACTCTTTCAAAAGCTTAAGATTAAGATAAAACTGAACATCACAAGAATCATGAGAAGCCGAGTCAAAATGATTCAAATGATTTCTAACCAGTGCAGTGAAATATTCATTATTAATCCAAAAAGGATTAAACTTGAAAGGTATCCCTGGCTTTGCCTCCCCTTTATCTAAGCTGCACATAATCGATAGGTCATCTGACCGTCCTACAGTCAACCTCCACGAACTTTTCGTTTCAACTCTATGAAGCATATCCCTTGCAAAAAGAAAGCGATCCAATCGCTTAGTAATCACAATAGGCCCTGACCTCTTATTGAACCAGGTAGGGTTTAGCACGGTTGGTTCTACATCAATGATGTCCCGATCCTCTAAATGTCTCAAAAAAGAATATTGGGTTGGGTCCCCCCGAGCCCCAAGACCCCACACCTCACCTCTATTAAGTGTCACATTTAAATCCCCTGCTATAATGAATGGAAGATCCAATAACAGGGATTTCCTAAAAAAGTCATTCCAAAAATGAATTTTCCTATTATAAGGACCATAAACAATAAAAAAATTGAAGACCTGCCCTGAAGACTCACTCAAAAAAGTCATTCCTAAACCAGATCCAAAGGAAAAATTGTTCTGCAAAGACATAGAGTCCTTCCACCCCATAATCAAACTGCTGGATAATCCCCAACTATCTTCCCACACAAACTCCCAACCTTTCAGTACCTGAGCCAACCTGTCAGCCAACCCTAAGCCTCCACACATAGTTTCCTAAATTAAAATAATATCTAGGCCATTAAACTCTATAACCCTTCCTAACACTAGCATTCTTGGGTTGCTGTCTAACCCTCTTCAGTTAAAAGATAAAAGTTTCAGGAGTTATCCATCGTTAAAGGAAAATATCTAAGCGCCTTAGAATGAGGTGAAACAGAAAACCTAAGGCTCAGATTCTCCCTGGGGCCCTTCTCGGGTTCTTCTCCCTATGTACGTGTGTTTATGTTTTCTCTAAGATAATCACCCTAGTTTTATTAACGTAAAAAAAAACTGAATTTGGAAAAAACCTATACATTAACTCATACATAAAAGTAAAGAAAACTCTTCCTTCCACTATCACTACCACTATTATTGTTTTCATATAAAGAACAATCTTTTGGGTTCACATTTATATCTTGGAATCCAAGGTTACTCTCATTTAAAATTCTTTCTTTGATTAATGGAGTATTTTCTATCACATGTTTAGAGAGATACATTTATAGGTCAATGTTTGTTCCATTCGTCGGATATGTTTCTCATTCAATCCTTGAAAATGTATTTAATTTTGGAAAATATATGTTTCTATTAAATTTGAGATTTTTTTATTAAATAATATTCAAAATTATTTTATTAAATAATGTTTAATCTACTAGTAAGTTTGGAAAATATTTTTTTATTAAATTCGTTTATTTTTTTTTTTTAAATAAAATAAGAGTAGAGAAACTAGTTATGTCAAAAAAATACACTAGACTTAAAAAAACTATCTTTAACCCACCTCTGCGTGAGACTAGGTTAATCACGGGGGCTTCACTAGGGGGCCAATATAATATCACATTCGTTCATATTGAGGGTATTAAACAAACATAAAAACCCAAAAATTATATTCCCTATATATTAAGGGGCAAATGGGTTTTTTAATTTATTATAACAATATACAAATACATTGGGGTATATTTTATATCGGTGGGCTCACAAATATCCCCAAAATCAGGTTGAGGGGATTACCAGTACGCAGGGTTGAGGGGATTACCCACGGCTTACTAGTACGCAGGGTTGAGGGGCTTACCCACGGATTACCATGGCTGACCAGTACGCAGGGTTGAGGGGATTACCCACGGCTTACTACTATGCAAGGTTGAGGGGCTTGAGGCATGCTGCTTCCTCCTAAGACATCTCATGTGCATCTCATTGACCACAACCGAAAAGACCGAAGCTAGGGTTACAGCATCGGTCTTTTCTTATTGAACCACATTGATCATTGCAGGGCAGCCACGACCTTGAATGGTTAGGTGGACGTAGAGGCAGAGCCTGCTAAAGACTTGGTCAATGTGTTCCTTGACATGGCTGATGCCGATGAAAGCGAGACCAAAATCACACGGGAAAAAATCAAGGCATTTGTGCTAGTATGTCTCACTCACCTTATCCATTATATAATTTAGTATTATTACAGATATAGAGCAGTGAGGGACAAAATGCACTTTACCAGTTAGAGTTTGGAATTTTTTTTATGATTCGGGTAACAGTTCAGGTTTTTCTAAGATTTGCGTCGGTTTGGAAATACCAAAATTCTATGGGGGCGTGGTGGAAATGTGAGCTAAACTATGAATAAGGTGTAACCATAATCTGCCATCCAATCTGATTCAGTATATAGAATCATTCCTTGGAAATTGTTCTATGCTAGTTTTAATTGCAGTGATAGAAGCAAATTGGTGTCACGACCTCTGGTGGGAGGCGAAAGAGATATGTTAACTGCCACTACTAATTTACAGTGCCTCTTTCATGTGCTTTTCTAAAAAAATGTTCATTATTAGTAGGATGTCAAACATCTATGAGTTTTTTATTGTTTTCCCTTTAGTATCTTCTTAAAACATCTAAATATATGTACATCACATCTTGGAATTGTTTTATGACTGTGTTAACCTCTCAGTAAAATTTGGAGACTGTGTTAACCTCTCTGTAAGATTTGGAGACTATGTTAAACCCTTGAACATATCACCTTTAGGACTCCTAAATAGATGTCATAGGGAACCGGTGAACAGTTTGGACATGTGAGTCTTGGGATTCCTATGTAGACGTCATAAGCACCATCTGTTAGGAGTAGAATTTGGGTTAAAGAAGGTAAGCTTACATTGATTTATCACTATATCATAGCTCAACAAATAGTGTACATCTATCTTTTAATCCAAAAGCTTGGCAGGGTTTGAAACCGAACTTAATCCCTTGAACATGTCAATCATAGGACTTGAAGTAGATGCCATAAGCACCCCTAAGTAGATGCCTTAAGAACCACCTGTTAGGAATATAATCTGGGCCAATGAAGGTAAACATACACTGATTTACCACTGCGTCACAGCTCAGTAAACAACATACACATATATTTCAATCTATAATTCTGGAAGGGACCCCTAAGTAGATGCAGTAAGCACCCCTAAGTAGATGCCATGAGTACCATTTGTTAAGAATATAATTTGAGGAATAAAAAAGGTTTACGTTGATTTAGCACTACACTACAACTTAGAAAACAACATATATCTATCTTTTAATCCATAATCTTGGGAGGGACAACAAATTTAAATTCACCCTCTGTGGACCCATGTCCTGCTTCATATATGATTCATGAATCATGTAAACAATACCATAACCTCTTGGGAAAATATCAACATCCATTCTTGGCTGCAATGTGATTATACATGACCAGAAATCTACTTCATGACTATTTCCAAAGGTAGGTGGATCCCTGGGATTTAATATTTCCTTAGATACAAATAAAATAAGAAGTACCAAAAAAGGAAAAATGAATTGCTTACATAAACCAAAATATTGCTTCTAGTTCATCCATTGAATAGCTCAATTATTATTTTCCTTATTCTACCCACACATGGTCCCCCACTTATTTCAGGCCCACCCTCTTTTGTTTTTTACTACTTAAACATCCCTAGCATGAAAATATCCTTGATCCTCAACTTGAATACTTAAGCTTCTCGGAGGTCATATCAAGTTATGTCCAACTTACTCTAGATATGTGTTTTGAGTAAATAATAACTACTTTACAGTATTATTCCTGTTTTTATGCTTTTATACAAGATTTATGCCTTTCGATTTTATTTTACACATAATTGGAGGTTTTATGACCTATAAGAAAAGTAGGAACTAGTAGTCATTTTGCAATTCATGAGTTGATCATTGAGCAAGAAAAGCAATGGCATAACAAAGCTTGACTTCAATAAGTACTCAATATTTATTTTTTATGAGCACCACTCAAGTACAAGTACTTATGACTCATAAGCCACAAGTGAGCTACTAACAAGTGTATGGGGCAGTTGTGATCATATAATGGTGGTGACCTTTGTTATCACATATTTTGTAGGGGGGATTTACTCCTCATTTTTCCTTGAGCAGACAAGATTTTTTATCAGTCCATGATAGTGAGCACCAAAGGTAGAGCATCAGTTGCAGAGGGATGAGATTCATTTCTGAGATTATAGTTGGATCAATTGAGTGGGAAGAGTTTCAGAGTAGGGCCCCAGATCATCTACATATTGATTTTGGGATCCTGTGCCATACATTTTGGAAGCTTGCATACAATGGATTTATCCACTATTGGACAGAGGATTTGATCTTGACTTATAGTAACTCATATTATGTGCTAATGATGTATCTTAGCAAGATAATATTTAGGAATTGGTAATTTCTTATGCTACAGAGATCGCATGAGTATCTCCCAAGCCACATTTAAAAGAGGAGTACTACAAGTCCTAGTAGTTGTTCCAAGTGTAGAAATCACCAAACCTTCATCAACTTTTAGTATAATAAGTAATCGAGTAGACATGCCTGGAGAAATCCATTAGGCCAAGAATTCCATCCCATAATACATTGATTTTCTATGGTCTAATTCAAGTGCAACATCTGAGATGTATGTGTGCAATCTCCAAGGTGGATACAAGGCATTGTTTTGATCCATTTCCTAAAATAATGAACACGTAAAAGAAACATGCAACTCAAACAAATCCAAAATTATGTACTTAAAATTACAATTGAAACTAGCAAAGTTGCATAAATTAAGATAGCATGATTGCATAGACATTAACAGTTGTGTACCTTACATCTCTCTATAATGGACATCAAAGTGTCCAATCTCCCTACATTTACATAGGACCAAACAAAGTCATTGAACAAACTGATTGACATAACAATATTTCAATGTTAAGTCTAAATATTTCAACACTGGATCAATTTGATCTAGAAGGAATAGTAATCCAATGACAAGGTCACAGGATTCCTTATCTAGTGAAGCCTTCTACCTTGTTTGTATCATCTTAACATCAATGAATCACAAAATCAATTGTGCAAAGGAACTGATAACACACGAAATCAAGCTACTAAAATTTATAAATTAGTAGATACAATAAGATAAGAAAATATATTATTATTAATGTTCAAGGAATGACAACAAAAGTAGGTCAATGTGACTATTGTGTACAATAGTGTCAATACATCGTGGAACACAAAAAAGAAATCCTAAATAAATAAATATGTGGAAGACATGTTGAAATCAAAATTTACAGCACTGAAAAAATAAAATTTTCAAAGCATTGGACATAATATAATTATAGAGTATCAAAATTAAATTGACTCAATACAAAAAAAATTTACAACTATCAGATAGAGATAGTCCAGAATTTAAAAAAATAAATCAGTTGAGTCGTTATATAATGCATAGTCCCTTAAAAGAAGTCACCAAAAGAGTTAATTTATAAATTCCATGCTGCTAAAACTTTTTTCCTACTATTCAAACATTGTTCAATGACTGGACATGATAAAGAGAACCATATTATCATCTCAAAAGCAAGGTCTATTCTCTAGGTCTGATAATATTATGATGTTAGTACATCCAGTTTGTTGTACAATACTTCGTGCATGTTCATACCACAGTTAAAATTTGACACTTTTAGGTTTTCTGTCCTAAACAGATAAGCTCTCCACCATTAGTAATTTCCTTTATCAAGTTTATTGTTCTTAGAAAATGTAATTTTGCACAATCTAATGAAATCATTTGTGTGCAAAAACCAAAGAAGAAAATTAGCATTGTTATTGAATTGGTTAACTTATTAATTTCCTTGGCATATAGGTATGACATGGATACTATTCCCAAAATTACAAATTATATGTTGTGTTTTGTATCATTTCCATCTAAAATGGAAATACACGATTACACTATAGCAATGTTGTGTGAGGATCATGAATAATTATATCCAAGCTGGAATGTACCTTCCATGCTAGTTTGAAGAAATAATTGGCCCCATGAATGTGTACATTGGGGTATAGGTTGCACAAGGCTATATATAAGAAATGAAGTCCCATGTAGGCTCAACATAATATGGGTTGTTCAAGACATGGATGTCAGGTCAATACAAAGGTGTACAAATATCCTGAAATGTCACTCATCTTTTAAATCTTGGGTGCTCGATTGGCTATCCCTCAACAATAAATATTCTAGTCATGATAGGTTCCATCATTCTAATTCATTGATGATTAATGTATGACTTTCCAGATAACTAGAAAAGTTAAGCATGTACTTTAGGGATGTACAGTAGCCCAAATATTATGTTCTTGTGAGTGTGAAATTCCCTTCAAAATTATTTCTATCCCCCATCAATGATGTGAGTAGTAGTTTATTATGGAGGGATACTTTTAGGTGTTAGGGGATTGGTGTCAAATATGGATTGGTATAGGTTCAAATATGATGATTGGATTAGGGTTATAGGCGTTAAGACAGTTTCAATTGGGTTAAAGCAATGTCGCAAATATCCTCTTGGGGAAAATTGGGATCCTGGATGCATCTTGTCCAGAATTTCATATTTACTATGTCAAGAAAATGAAGTAGGAAAAAATTAATTTGTAAATTGTAAAGTGGAGGTCACTAAATTCAAGAGGATAGTATACATCTAATAATCTCATCGGCTTATGTGTGATTTGAAGTTTAAATAGTCTATGTTGCTTTGAAAGTTGATCATTCTGCCAAATGTGATTGGCTGGAGTCTTTTTTAGATACTGCTTTGTGTGTCTGTCTCCTGAGAGTCATGGGAGTTGGATGGTACTTCAAACTCTCTGTCATGCAATCTGATCATACAAATGCTGCTGATTAAAGTGAATCCACACAAAGTAATGGGAATTCTGCTCCAATTCACATTCAGAACTGAGCCATCCTATGACTGCGAATGGCATGTTTCACTTCTGGTGAACAACACTTAAATCCATGGTCAATCTAGAACATTGTATCCTAGCTTTGATTGCCAAACTAGTTTAGTTTCATTCATCCAAATAGTTCAATTTTCAAGGCAAGTTTCATCCTCTAGAGGGACTGATTTTTTTATGCAAATATCCTCAGTGTCTTGCAACCCCCATCTTCTATTAATCCTATCAGCTATTTGTAAGTTTGGTCTAAATTCCCCATACAATTTTAAAGTACATAGCAAGGGTTTAAATGGTTTTTAATCCATACTTTCCAATATAGTTTTTGAAAGGCGAGCTTCCTCTAGAGCAACTTAGATTCTGCAATGGCTATTTCGAAATGGTCTAAACTCCCCATACAATTTCTCATTACAGAACAAGGTTTTACAAAGTTTTCAATCCCATTCTTTCCATTATGATTCTTGAATGGAGAGATTCATCTGGACAAATTAGAATCTAGAATAATTCTACGAAGCTTCAGAAAATGATTCTTGCCAGGTTAGGTAGTGATGAGCATTGCACACACTGATATTTGTTGAAATTGAAAAATGAAGCATATCTTTACTGGTTCTACACACTAGACTTCTTAGATTGTTACACAAGGTATTTGTATGTTGGATGAGCCATTAAATAATTCTCTAGAATATATTCTACTTTACTAGCATTTCTTTCAGAGACCTATAATGCTATTTTTTTATACTAATTCTCCTTGGTACTTTTGTTTTGGGTGGTGGTTTGATTACCAGATTTGTTGTTTTAGAAAGTTCAAGCCTGGATTTTTTGAATTCTGGTTTATAGATTGTAGTCATGAGCTGGAGGCATAGGTCAGGAAAGATGGGGCATTGGAATATTTTGAGTTTTATTCAGACCAAAATTAGTGCCCTTTTTGAAAAATAGGTGAGTTTCACCTGCATGGGCCAGGTGATGAGGTTGGTGAGTGAAAAATCGAGTGTTGTGTATGTACTTAGGTTTGAGTATACAGTTGATCTACATGGAAGAATTATTAGATTAGTTGTTGGATTCATTGGAGACAATGTGTATTTTAGGAATAGAAAGCTTGATGCTATTTTAGAGTGAAAGATTAGATGGTGACAGTCTCTAGGTTGTAGTATAAAGAATATAGATGTTGTACAGGTAATTTTAAGCTATTTAAATTCCAATAGGAAAGATGTAGAATATGCTTGTGAAATAATAGTGGTTCAAAGAGGACACAGCTAAGATCTTGAAGATGACTTGTAATCATTGGATGATAGAGGGAAGAATGTCAATAGAATTTGTTTTAGGTATTGCTAAAAGGACAATGGGTGATTGTGAGAAATGAAAAGTTGTGGGCATGAGCTTTTTGAGATAGAAGGAATCACTATGTCCCTTCTCCTTTAGGAATAGGCTACCATGTCTGCAACTTGGCTAACATATAGTGGATTATTGATTATTTATCTATTTAGGATGTTTAATCCTGCAAATGTTTCCTTTCTTCTCTTCATTTTAAAACTGGATATTATTCTTGTAGTTTTTATGATGTGCATAACAGTACATATTTTTTTTATTATTGATAGCATTATGTTGATGCCCCAAAAATTGCAGCATTAAGCAGCAAGGGATTCTCCCCAATGAATAGTCCCAATTAGATCACTGACCATTTGGTATGGGGAATCCGTCCAGTTAACGGTTCCGGCTATCGTAAGATTTAAAGATTTATATTCTTCTGCACCGGTTGCGGCCCAATCCACCGTTTTATGATTTTATTAGTTAAGATGATATGCAAGTGCCCTAAGCTAATTTAATCTACATGCAGAGATGAAACAAATCTTTATCCAAAACTGAGATAAAGAAAATCTAATCTATCCTTGCAAAGAGCAAATTGTAAATATGAGCAATGCGCTGAAAGAAACATCTAAAGATCATCCAGATAGCTGTAAAATATGAGGATGCAATCTCAGCAGGAAATAAAGATATTAAAAGATAGCATTTAATTCATATGCAATACGTTCCATTTCTCATTTAAGAGAGACATCATTGTATAGGAAAAGTAGAAAGATCATTCATTACACAGAAATAATTCACAGCAGCAAAGAAAGATATTACTGTAATATGTGAATGACACAAGAGTAGTCCAACAAGCATTCAGCACACCATTCTAGGTAAAACGCCCTCTCCAGGCTTTCATTAGGCAAAATCTAGTTCCTCTTACATGTAGAGAAGTAATTCACGTACAAGATAGAAAATGTCTTTCACCTGCCAAAAGTCCTTTCTTACTCTTCTATTCTTCTATTTATAAATTTACAAATCGCTCCTTGAGCTGACAAGTGTGCCCTAAATTCTAGAACCTTCTAATTTGTCTTTTACTGTATAGTTACAAAAACAAAAATTAGTGAAGGGTCTGCCATATAAAACAAAATTGGAGCCATTTGTCCTTTTAAAACAGTTATACAATCATGGAACTTCAGCCTTTTCTAACATTAAACGAATAAGAAATCTGGTGGTTCATTTATTTATTTGGTTTCCCTTTGTTGACTCGTTGCATCATCCCTGACAACTGGCTCACTTGAGGGTGCTTGGCCATATATACTTTGGATATGTGTGGCCCATTGACTGAGCTCTTTCATGATAATTTTGCTCCAAACAGATACTATTGCCTTTGCTACGATCTCATGCTTGCGCAGATCTGATTTGACTTGTGCTGCTCCTATTGTTGCTTCTTGGGCAATTGCTTCCAGAAAGTAGATATGCACAGCGGGTTGGCCTATGAACTGTTGGAGTTCATCTTGGGTTATCACCTCCACCATTTTAACATAATCCAACCCTTGATCCAACTCGCCTTGCAACTCAGCCAACCAATGTTCTCGTTCTGGGAATTCATTGATAGTTTCAGGAAGAACTAAGTGGCATTCGCCATGGGATTCTCTAATTTTGGAGTAGAAAGAATGACATTTGCGGATAGTTTTCCTGATCTCCAAGCTTAGCCTGGCACCACAGTCTTTACTGAATTCAAGGACTCCCACATCCAAGTCAAATTCTTCTTCGATGGTGGTACATAAGGTTGAGGGGAATACTGATTTTCCTCTTCTCCATTCAAATTGTTGTTTTAAATCTTCCACATGTTGTGCAAATCTGTCTCTATTCCTTAAGGCTCCAACTTCGATGGCTGTCATTTTCATGATCATTTCCTTAACGCTGCAAATTTCTCCGAAGATCAGCATCAGCAGCTGATGGCCTTTTATCAACATGTCACACGCTTGCTTATGTAATGTGAAAGATCTTGCTTGTTTTCCACTGTTTCTTTGAGTTGTTTCACCAACTCCTCTTTGTGTTGGATTAACCCCTCATATTGATCCTTGGGGAGATAAATTTGTTGCGCTCGGTTGGCTTCAAGCTCTTCTAATTCGAATATCCGAGCCTTTAAGACCTTCTACTCATATTTGGAGATGGCCAGCTGCATCTCCAGTGAATTCTTCTCATTTTCAAGCTGTAGAGCTCTCGAAGTTATCCTTAACTTCTCCTGTGCCATTTCCTTATATCTATTTTTCAATTCATTTTCTTCTAAGACTTCCCTCTTCCTATCATCTCTTATTTTGAAACATTGATATCTGTAGTGATTTACCTCATTTATCAACCGATCAGTATTGGCTTTACTTGCCTCGGCCGATGCCACAGTGCATTGTGCTTGGAACGCAGGGTCAATATCGGTTCCTTGGACTAGTGTAGTTTCTGATACTACGAATTCATATATGTCCTCCGCACTTTCCATTTTCCTAACTCTCCTGTCAATGATAGCCCTTTTCCACTGGTGAAAATACGGAATCCAGGTTGGCCACCTGGAACTACTTCTTGGGGTTGTACGGGGTCAATGCTAATTTTTCAATAGAACCAACCCCTTCTCGAGCTATCCCTAGTTGGTCTATCAGTGGCAGATCCAAATCCATATTTTTTGGAGTAGACGTATTTGGCTCGGGGTTTTTCTCAATCTGCTCCTTTTGCTGCCTTTCAGCTAGCTCTTCTAACTCCTTTTGTAACCTGTCTGCTTCTAACAAAATCCTCTCTTCTTCCTTTTCCTATTGCAGTTTAGCATCCTGATCTTCCAAAGCCTTCTTCTCTTGCTCTCTCTGCACTCTAGCAGCTTCCTCATGCAGCGACTGCTGCACAACCTGCTCTCTTTGGATTCTTGCTGCCTCTTCCTGTTGGAGATTGGTAGCTTGTTCATTTTGAATCCTAGCTGCATCTTGATCCTGCTCATGCTTGACAGTTTGCTCCCGTAATAACGTGTCTTCTTCTTGATGGTCTATCTTTGCTGAAAATCCTGGTTGGAATGCTACTGCTTCCTGTCCCTTTTGAATTAGGTCGACAGGCCCGGGTTTAGGGATTTTTGCACCTTTCTTCTTGTAGCGCTTGCCTAATTCTATTAAGTTCCGAGCACTACGAAAAAAACTCTTCCTCTTTGTCCTTAAGATGGGCATACTCGAAGGTGGTTTTTACATCAACAATATGTTTGGCAACTTCCCCACAAGGGTCATGCCTTTTGAAAAACTTTGTACCCAAATGGAAGATGTCCAGGTCTTGAACATAGTTTTCTCCTTCCCTAGCCTCCTGGAGGCTATATGCGCCAACGGTAAAAGGCATTGGTGGATAGATCCCTTTTCTGCTTTCAGTAAGAACCCTACTGATCCAGCCAACATTGAAGAGTTTCCTTATGACTTCCGTATGAATGACAAAATCTGTAGCATATCTCGGAAGAAAAAAGGGAGCTACGGATCCTCCATTCATCCGGATATAGGTACCTTCCATGCTATGATAATAATCGCCAAATGCTTCGATGATGGGCATGGCATTCTCTGACATGCAATTTGGTTCCTTCACAAAAATAAGCTGGTACAATGGCATGATGAATTTCTTGCAAACCTGCTTGTAATGGCCTGTGTATTTACTTGCCCATGTGAGTTGATAGGCCATGAATAGAGGCATTTCTTTTGGCTTCCATGAGAAGCCTAAGTCTGGGAAGGTGTGTTTTCTCAATAAACAGTCTATCAAATAGGAAGACAAGTAGAAATATGCCTTCTTTTGAGTCATCGTTCCCTGAGCCACAGTAAATTGTTAGGCTAGACTGTTTGAAATTATGTCGGCCCAATTAAAAATGGTGCCATTCATGGCTATATGAAACACTACTGGCACCCATATGATCTTAAAAATATTTCCATTAGTCATGCTGAAGAGCCGACTCAACATCAGAACAATGAGTGTATAAGGAGTCTTCAGGAGGTTGCTTTCATATTCATTGTTGTTCCTCCTTCTTATCTGCCTGTCAGATATCATCATTTTCCTAGCGACCTCTAGCGGGTCCATAGGATGCTCTGCTATCCATTTATCATCTAAACAAGCTCTGGGTTGAGGTAATCTATAAGTGGTTGAGATATGCTCAGGAGCAAAAGATGCTAGATTCAGCCCATTTTTATCATTTATAAACCTAGTGTCAGTCCTGACGTGAGGTATCAACTAGCCAATGACTTTAGAACACGAGAACAATTCAGGACGAGTCGTTGCCTTATGGAGGTAAGACTTTTGGATGTTTGCATATACCAGAGTCTTTTATGGGGGCTTGAGGGTTGTTTTGGTGCATGATGGACCTATATAGTTCACCCCACTGGAACTCCGGGGTAGAGCTCCCAGGGGGCACATTGGTGGTAGCTTGTGTGTCAGTGAACATGGTCTCCAGTGAAGTATCCAATAAGATTTCTACTACTAAATCTGAGTCAATATTTTGCGCTGCTTTCTTCCTTGTAGACCTGCTATGCATGATAATTCTGCGGTGAGCATGAAAGTATAAATAAGGCGTGTGTAGATATTCAACTATCATTAAAATGCAAAGCTTCCTACTGATTTGTAAAGAAAATATGACAGAATTGTTTCCAACTAGATGATTTTTTAAGCATTAACAAAACAATTATGAGAAAGCCAGAAATATGTCATTTTCATAATCACAGAAACAACTACCCTTTTATAGTTTAAAATCATAAGAGACACTTAGATGCCAATGCCAATCAAGCTAGGCAAGCCCTTGTGGTTTCATGTATAAGGCAAATGGTAGAATGATTTAATCACTTTTGGGATAATAGTTCTAGAACCTATGTGACATTTAGGACCATGGGTGTCTTGATTTCGTGTTCGATCAACTTCTCCTGCCAGTGCTAGTTCGTCATTCGGGAAATTGACATGGGTTGGGAATTTTAGGAACTGGAAAATGGCATGGCGACAAGGTAGCAAGAAAGCTTTCCTTTTTTTGGCTATAATTCTGTTCAATATGTAAGTGCCTTCCTCGTCAAAACACCTAGCCAGGACAAACTAATGGAGGAAAGGAACTGGGGCAGTTGTTAGCATCATGACCTCCATAGAAATCCTCAAGGACCTACAATCGTTTGTATTCCTGGTGAAACCACTGCATTCGCATGAGTGGAGAGGGTACATAACACATGGGTGGTTCCATTGGGTTCGGCTTGCCTCTACAAGAAAAATGTTGAGCTATTTATAATGTCCCTACCTGCAGTCTTTTAGGTCATCCTCACATGTCTTACGGCGATCTTGGCCGAGCACTGTGCTCTCGTTATGAATGGATATGGTTGCTTGAGGGCAATTTTCCATGGGGTGTGCACAAATGTAGTTTCTAAACCGAAAATAAGTGCATAGCTACGGATGATATGTGGTTATTATGGCACAACCAGGAAAGATTCAGAGATGGTAGGATGTATGAGAAACTAACCTAGGACGCTGAACATGCAACAATGGGAGAAACTTCATGTGCACATGGGAGGATAGAGCCATCCGGGATCTGGTTCGCAAATGGTGGCTCCACGTATTCATGGTCTTGACTCACAACTAACCGCTCATAGCATATAACTTGTTTTTTCATATATATACAGTCGATAACAAGGTACGAAAGGGGGGTATGTATTAATGAGAACCTCAAAAAATGAAAGAGGAGGGGCTGAGCACCTACCTTCCAGCTTGGCAGTGTTTCCTGGAGGTTAGCGATCATTTCAAGATGGGCCACAGTGCAGTCCAAGTTTGATATTGAACAATGAGCTCCATTCTCCAGTGGCAGTGGTCTAGTGATTTAGAAATCCCGTTCTACGCATTGATATAGGGGTGGCATTCAATTCACGTACGTGATAGGTTGGCGGATCTATGGGCATGGGGCTCGAGAATTTGAGCATTTAAAATGGCAAATGGGCACATTTATTATTCCACCAACTCCATAGTTGTATGCGCACCGAAATCAAGTGTCACGTCAAAGCAGAAATTGTAACACTAAATCCTGCGCTCGAGCGATGATCATAGCATTTAGTGTTGCCCCAAGGTGTGGCGATTGCAAGACTAAGCTCTATGATGATATCACCGCGCTATGCATTAGACCTGGAGGATAGATGAGGTGTGCGTGTGGAGGAGGTATTTCAATGGATAAGTCTTGTGCCTTTGGCACATGCTTAATCATACATCCAGCGCCAAAGCACTTGTCTTGTTGTTAGGAATTGCGCTGGTTGGCAGCCAAGCAAATTTTAGACTTCGTGGAAATTATGGCACAGATTCCAACCTTTAATTCACGCAGAGAAAATCGGAAAGCCAAGTTTTGGGTAACAAGGCAGAAATGTAAGTCTTAGAGAGTGCGTCTTTGGCACAAGAAATAAGCCTAAGATTTGCACTATTAAAAGCGCACAGTTTAACTTTTCGATTGCGCCTTTAGTCATGGGATTTGGTCACAGAACAGCCGCCCATCGAAAGATTTAGAGTTAACTTTTGTGCCAAAGTGGGGAATTTAGCATTAGTGATTGCACTCAGGCGCGGTTAGAAAAAATGTGCCAAACAGGAGACCTAAGTTTAAAACTTGTGCCAAAGCATGGAAGAATTAAGGCTAAAAAATGCACTGAAGAGAAAAGGCGACTTTGCCTTAGAGAAAATAATCTAGAAAACTTTTGGAAAGCAAGTGTTTTAAGAATTTTGCCAAGTTAAAAAGCAAATAATCCTGAAAGTCAAGAAAAACACTTGTTACAAAATGTGCAGAAGGAGGGGCCCCAAAATTTTTTAAGATATTTGGGGAATGCTGTTGCAACAACAACAATTGGTGAATTGCTGGCGAACACAGATCTCTGAAAAACTCTCTCTCGTTCATCGGAAATTATTTTAAAAGCTGTTCACCTTATGTGCAACAGTCGGTTTGAGCGTTCAAATCTCGACAAAGGAAGTAGTCACTTTATCCATTAGTGATTGGGAAAGGGGAGCTTTGATAAATACATCCTTAAAACTTTCCAAGGGCCAAAATATGGGGTTCATTTTAGAATATTCATCTCTCAGACAACCACTGTCATCGGACTCCACATGATTGAAACAACATCTCGTAGACAATATTCTCTTGTTCCTCATTCCCATGCTGCTTGCATCCTTTTGGATGTTCATGCATTTGACAGCTTTTGCTGTTTGAGACTTCTAGAAATAGTTTCCTTAAAATTACCATCTTTGACCTTGGTTTTTCAATCCATAATGTCCTTTTGTGTAAGCAAGAGATTTTATTTGATTTATCAAGCCTCACAGACAGAGAAGAACCTGACATTGAGTTGGGTCTTTTGTGCATCTTTCTTGACTTGAACATTTTTCTTTTATATCAACCATGCTTTGATTGAGGCAAGAATTTTTGGAAAACAAACTCTTGATTACAAACCGTTTCGGCTTTAGATTTGCATCATGGAGTCATTTCAATACCCTATGTCTTTGAGATGTGCTTCCTTTCTGTGGGTCCAACTACAACGATCTTCTTGAGATGTTTATAAATGTGAGGGTGGATGGAGCCTGAAGATAGTAATAAAGATAATCATAGATCTCTACTATTAAACAAGGGTTAATGCGATCAACAGAACAGGATCTCTTCATTCTGGAGAATGATCAGCAAAACCAAAATGCATAGATAAACTTTCTTTTGAGGATACATTTCCAACTTCATGAGTTGTGAGATTTCTTGAGAGATCTGTATTCGCGAAAGGCCCAACTGCAGGGCTAATGGGAAGAAACTATACAAAGAAAAGGGGAAAGGGAAAACTCAAAAACTCAAGAAAGAGGACAACTTAGCTGAAACAAACAGAAAACAAGAGACTAAAGTAAAAAAGTAAAAGAAAAGAAAAACTTTTATTTATGTACAGAAAACCTCAACGAGACCATGCAAAGTATTGTTTCAAGGCGAGGCCGTTTAGAGGAAGGGTTACTTCCTCTCCCTAGAGGTCTATTAGCTTGTAAGTGGATGGGCCGAGCTTTGCATAAATTTGGTAAGGGCCTACCCATAAGTGTTGGAATTTCATGTGCATTCCCTTGCCTTCGTGATTATGGTCCCATTTAAGAACTAAATCTCCTACTTCAAAACTTCTTTTACCAGAATTCCTTTTATCAAACCATCTCTTCACTATATCTTGGTTTTGGTGGAATTGATTCTTAGCTTTCTGTCGGGTGTCAATACTGGATTGTAAAACTTGACTACCAGACCCTCGAGAGGCTTGGGACAATTGCAAGGATGGAAGTAAGACGTTGGGAGGGAGGATGGATTCCTTGCCATAGACAAGGGTGTAAGGGGAAACCCCTAATGAATTCTTTGGAGTCACCTTATCTTCCCATAAGGCATTTGGGAGAGCTATATGCCAGCTTCGTTGATTTTCAATCATAGTCTTCTTGAGAATTCGGATGAGGTTTTTGTTCAAAGATTCAGCTAATGCATTTCCTTGGGCATAGTAATTGGATGAATAATGCAATTTAATTCCCCTTTCATAAACAAATTCATTTATTTTAAAAGACGAGAAATAACTAGCATTATCAAATACTAGGGAAATTGGAACCCCAAACCTGGTTATGATGTTCTCCTTCAAGAAATTGATGACTGCATCTTCATTGATCTTGCGCAGTGGGGCAGCCTTTGTCCATCTGGTGAAATAGTCAGTGACCGTCAGGATGTATCGATGTTGCAGAGAAGAATTTGGCTTTATCTCTCCGATGACATCTATACCCCACTGTTTGAAAGGTTCTGAGATGATAACCGGCTGCAAGGGCCTTGCTGCCTTTGGCAATTTCCCAGCACTCCTCTAGCATACATCACAGTTCTGTGCCTGAGTATGGGCATCCTGGAATAAAGTGGGCCAGTAATAGCCATCTCTCAGTATTTTGTGAGCTGTTGTCTCCCCTGAATAATGTGCACTGGCAAGGCCATCGTGTAACTCTTTGATGACTCTACCTGCATCCTCTTTCTCTAGACATCTGAGAAAAACTCCATCAAATTTTTTTCTAAAAAGTATTCCGTCAATGATCCGATAAGCTGCTAACTTTAAACAGAGGGCCCTTCTTTGCTTAGAATTCCAGTGTTCTGGTAGGTACCCTTGTTGCAAGTAATGCACTAAATCCCTATACCATGATTCGGGGGCTGTGAAGATGGGACATACTTCGACCGCATTCAGCTCGGCTTCATTCCTCCAATCCTGCTCTTCCTCAATCGTATGTTCAGTAAGAAATTTACATAGGCCTTGTCCTTTAATGATGGTGGCCGGTTTAAATTCTAAGTCATATTCTTGAAGGGCTTTGACCCAATTTCCCCTTCTTTCTCCCAACTCCTTTTGAACGAAAAGGGATCTGACAGCTGGGTGGGGAACTATAACTTTAGTTTTGTTCTGAAGAATATATGGTCTAAACTGTTTTACTACTTTGAATACGGCATATGCTTGTTTTTCGACCACAAGGTAGTTCAGTTCAACACCTTGCAGACCAGTGCTCATAAACGAGATTGGGTACTCATCCCCTAATTCTATCTTTTGCGTGAGCATAGTGGCAAGAGAATCATCTAAAGCAAAAGTATACAAGAAAAAATCTTTGTCAAAATATGGGCTTCTTAAGGAAGGAGCATTAGCAATGGCCGCTTTAATGTCTCTGAATGCATCTTTCTCCAATTCTGTCCATTTGAACTATGTGCTTTGCTTGACCATTTGCTGCAAAGGTTTAACAGTTTGAGTGAAATTGGGGACAAATCTTTGAACAAAATTGATAGTGCCCATAAATGACTGCATAGATTTTTTGTTATGGGGAATGGGAATTTTATTGATAACTTGGACTCTCTCTTGATCGATTGAAATTCCCTTTTTTGAAATGATATCACCCAGAAGTTTACCTTCAAGAACAACAAACACACTCTTCTTGGGGTTTAAAGAAATACCATATTTTCAGCAATGATAAAAAATATGTCTCAAATGAACAACATGGTCTTCTCTTTTCTTTGAAAAAACAGTCACATCATCTAGACAGACGACGACACAATGGCCACCCAATCCTCAAAAGGCGATGTCCATCACTCGTTGGAATGTGGCTCCTGCGTTTATTAGGCCGAATGGCATTCTTCGATATGTGAAAGTCCCCCACTTGGTGTGGAAAGTAGTTTTAAGGTGGTCTTCTTCAACTACTAATAC
The DNA here is from genome assembly GCA_027924585.1 of Larix kaempferi. Classification (NCBI taxonomy): domain Eukaryota; kingdom Viridiplantae; phylum Streptophyta; class Pinopsida; order Pinales; family Pinaceae; genus Larix; species Larix kaempferi. Next base: position 3,760,519 of record BSBM01000249.1, read on the forward strand.
TTGATTGTAACCGGAGAAACCATCAAGAAGGAAAAAGAGTTCCGATCCTGATACCATCTGGAGTATTTGTTCCATCGAAGGGACGAGATAGTTATCCTTATTTGAAGCTCTATTCAGATACTTGAAGTCAACACATAATCTTATCTCTCCTGACTTCTTTCTTATGGGGACTAGGTTAGAAACCCACTCGGAATTCCGGACTTTAAATATTATCTTAGCGTCAAGTAACTTCTTCAATTCCTTTTGAATCAGAGGTTTGAGAGTAGGATGCATCCTTCTCAATTGTTGCTGAAATGGCTTGACGCTTTCTTTCATTGGTATGATATGTTGAATAATGCGGGTGTCATACGTTTTCAAATCTTCATAAGTCCATGCAAAAATGTCCTTATATTATTGAAAAAGATTAATGAACTTATCTCTTTCTCTTGGTGAACAACATTTACCAAGGTTAACAAATTTTGGCTTAGCATCGGTGCCCAGATTTATTAACTCGTGCTGCATTAACGAGCTATTGGTCTTTGTATTTGCTGGTCTTTTGAATTTTCCCTGCAGATCGAACAGCAGTTCAAGCGACCTCACCCCTTTAGGGATGAAATTTCCCTTAGCCTTATCTTTCCCTTGTAAAAAAGCATCATACTCTTCTTCATCTATCACAGTCTCTTGGAACATGTCTTCGTTTGTTAGAAAATTGATGATCTGATCGTCATCATCAAAAAGTATGAAATTTGTGATATTGTCTGGGACAGAAGGCCTGAAAACCAGTTCAATTGAAAATTTGTTATTAGTCGGCACCAATCTGGAAGCGGAAGTTGCTAATAAATTAGCGGCAGCATTTTGTAATCTAGGAATAGATTTTATATTAAAAGCATCAAAATGTGCAATTAAATCCCATACCTCAGCCTGATAACGTTTCAAATGAGGTGAGAGACAATGAATGGTATCTCTTACCTATCTTACAACTATTTCTGAGTCACCAAAAACTTTCAGGTACTTAACATTCAAACCGATGGCTTTCTTCAATCCGTGGACTAAAGCTTCATATTCAGCAGTGTTATTAGTACACTCAAATTCTAATCTACAAGACAAGAAGTACTTATTACTTTCAGGGTCCACTAGAATACAACCAGCTCCGGATCCTTCCATAGTTTTGGAACCATCAAAGTATAAAGTCCAAAAAACATTGTTTGATTTAACTAAGTTAGTATCTGTATGATCTAAGTCAGTGACTAAGCTAACTATGTTACAATCGATATCATCAGTCTGAGAAAAATGAAGCAGATTGGACTGTTTATCTGATTCATGGCTAATAGTTTCAAATTGATAATTACTTGGATCAATTTCTAAGAAATAATTCCCCAAGACTGAAGATGAGAAGGTTACAGCTTCGTTCTTTCCTTCTAGTTGAGTTATATTTTGTTTCATGTGTGTTTCTCTCAAAATTTTAATCTGTTTCTGCTTATTCTGATATGGTAACCATAAATGGGACCAATCAGTTGCAAAGTAACCATTTAGTTTTGTGGACCAGTTCCTACTTAGGATTAAACCGTAGGCGTCAGGAATATCAACTACCATTATAGCAATGAAATGACATACCCTAGAATCTGTTGATAACCTAATGATCACATCCTTCATTTCCCCAATAACTTTAACGACAGTCCTACCTAACTGAATAATCTGAGTGGAAGATGAAATTGGTTGACCGTTAATCCTCTTATAGATAGACAATGGCATGACATTCGAAGATGCTCCAAAATCTACCAGACAATTGTGTACTTTGTGATTGAAAATCTCAAAAGTTAAAAGAAACGGCAATGTCTGGGATTTGGATTTCCTGCCAATACTAGCTACATTAATGTCAGGGTCTTCTTGAGTGCCTGTTAATGGATTGTTGGTTTGGGATTCGAGAGCTTGCAACAACTTGTTTCATTGCTGGGGAAAACTACACATATCGAATATCGAAACATTTTCTTTTTCCTTCTTTATATCTTCAACGATGTCATATCCCATATCACATTCTTTTACAACTCTCGTTTGATTGTCCGTCTTGCTCAATGTGACCTTTGGTTGCTGGACGGTTGTGTCAATGTTTGGCTGTTTGGAAGCTGTTGGATTAGCTTTAGGTTGAGGCAGGATGACTGTAATGTGTCTTTTAGGTATCTCTTTGGAAACTTTAGGTTTGGGCGTAGTCGAGCTTGGAACTGGATCAGCAATGGGACCTTTACTGTGAGTGTTAATGTTTACAGCAGAGACTGTGCTCTCCATGGGATCGTCTTCTATTAATTTAGTTAATGATACCCAATCCCATAATACCATAGTGATATCTATGGAGGGCTCCTCTACTTCAAGAGTTTATTCCTCTGGAGGATCATCTTGATCTGGAATCTGTGAATCCAACATTTGGTTCATTACTAAACTCATAGAATTAATCCATTGTGGGTGACTCTTTTCCAAGTGCGGCTCTTGATGAAAGGTACAGAAGTGTTCCATTCCTATTTCATTTCGATTTAAAACAGGGGAGTTGTTCATAGGTGGATGAGGTTGGTCATTGTATTCTCTCTTCTTATAGAATGGTTTGAAAGGCTTCCTAGATGTGCTGGCTGCCTTATCTTTCTCAAGATCCACAATTTTATTGGACAATTTTTGCATCATTTTAACTACGTTTTCCATGTCCGCCGATGACTCTTCTTTATTCCTAGTAAGTAGCAGGGGTTTTCTATTAGTTGTTGGCTTTGTTTCTATATCTAAGGCATGTTTAGCAATGTTGTCTGCTTCTTCTTCCACCTTCCTGGCTTCCTCGAAATTTTCTATGAGGGTATTCTTCTTAGTTCTTTTGACAAACTTTGCTATAGGGCCTTCAACTGCTGTTGTATAATATTCAACTAAAGATTCTTCAGTAGGTTTAGTTGCTTCGCTGAAATTATTCAAGAGCATAGTGAACCTTTGGTTGAAGTCTTGAACCTTTTTTTTCTTTGCCATTCTCATCGACAGTAATTCTTTCATGAGTGTAGCTACAGTTTTTGGATTTCCATACATCTTTAAAAAACACTTTTCAAGCTCTTCCCAATTGGAAATTGAGCTAGCTTGAAGGCTAAAATACCAGGAAGAAACTTTCGGTTCAAATGTGTATGGGAAAAGGCTACAAACTACATCTTCATGTTGTACATTTAAAAGATTCAAAGCTAAATAAAAACTCTTAAGATGATCTTCAACAAATATGCCTTTACCTGGGTCGTATTTGGGAAAAACTTTCTCTGGATTTTTAGGCAGATTGTGGAATGGCCCAGCTAGATTTAATGCTCCCCTTTCTCTCCAAGTGGGTACATCCATGGCTCTATGTGGAGAATTAGGTGGAGAATCGTGTGGTGAATTAAGTGGAGTGTTTCTTGGAGTAAAAAGTTCTCCAAGATTTTCTGGATCTTCGAAATTTTCTAGGTTTCCAAGATCGACTTCTTTCATAGGTTTTGTGATCTCTTCCAAAGATAACTCTACCAGCTCTTCAAAGCTCTGCACAAGAATCGAATCACGGGTGTACTGTATTTCTCTCCCAGGTATTCTTCTCCTAGGGAGAAAATTTATTGCATTTAAACCACCGATTTGTTTAACATAAGCTCATGTATGCCTCTGTAAATCGACTACTTCAGCAAAAGGTACAACATACAACATTTCTTGTTGCTTAGAATCAAAGTCGTGATTTTCTTGATTTCCTGGGATTGCTGTTTCAAGCAGGTTTCCAGTAGGATCTGCTAATAGGAAGAATATCCTCTATTAGCCATGCACTGTCAGTCCCTCCTTCTAGTGCCAAAAACTGTTGATGCCCTGAAAATCGCAGCATCAAGCAGCAAGGGATTCTCCCCAGTGAACAGTCCCAGTTAGATCGCTCACCGTTTGGTATGGGGAATCCATCCGGTTAATGGTTCCAGCTACCGTAAGATTAAAGATTTATATTCTTCTACACTGGTTGTGGCCCGATCAACCGTTTTTTGATTTTATTATTTAAGATGATATGCAAGTTCCCTAAGCTAATTTAACTACATGCAGAGCTGAAACAAATCTTTATCTAAAACTGAGATAAAGAAAATCTAATCTATCCTTGCAAGGAGCAAACTGTAAATATGAGCAATGCATTGAAAGACACATCTAAAGATCATTCGGATAGCTGTTAAATCTGAGGATGCAATCTCAACATGAAATAAAGATATTAAAAGATAGCTTTTAATTCATATGCAATACGTTCCATAACTCATTTAAGAGAGACATCCTTGTACAGGAAAAGTAGAAAGATCATTCATTACACAGAAATAATTCATAGCAACAAAGAAAGATCTCACTGTAATATGTGAATGACACAAGAGTAGTCCAGCAAGCATTCAGCACACCATTCCAGGTAAAACACCCTCTCCAGGATTTCATTAGGCAAAATCCAGTTCCTCTTGCATGCAGAGAAGTAATTCAAGTACAAGACAGAAAATGTCTTTCACCTGCCAAAAGTCCTTTCTTACTCTTCTATTCTTCTATTTATAAATTTACAAATCGCTCCTTGAGCTGACAAGTGTGCCCTAAATTCTAGAACCTTCTAATTTGTCTTTTAGTGTATAGTTACAAAAAGCACAAAATAGTGAATGGTCTTCCATATAAAACAAAATTCGAGCCAGTTGTCCTTTTAAAACAATTATACAATCAAGGAACTTCATCCTTTTCTCACATTAAATGAATAAGAAATCTAGTGGTTGATTTATTTATTTGGTTTCCCTTTGCTGACTCGCTGCATCATCCTTGACAACTGGCTTGCTTGAGGGTGCTTGGCCATCTAGAATTTGGATATGTGTGGCCCATTGACTGAGCTCTTTCATGATAATTTTGCTCTGAACAGATATTGTTTCCTTTGCTACGATCTCATGCTTGCGCATATTTGATTTGACTTGTGCTGATCCCGCTGTTGCTTCTTGGGCAATTGCTTCTAGAAAGTAGATATGCACAGCGGGTTGGCCTATGAATTGTTGGAGTTCATCTTGGGTTATCACCTCCACCTTTTTAACATAATCCAACCCTTGATCCAACTCACCTTGCAACTCAGCCAACCAATGTTCTCGTTCTGGGAATTCATTGATAGTTTCAGGCAGAACCAAGTGGCACTTGCCATGGGATTCTTTGATTTTGGAGTAGAAAGAGTGACATTTGTAGATAGTTTTTCTGATCTCCAAGCTTAGCCTTGTTAAATTTTCTGAATTTACTTCAATATGATCTAGGATCTTAACTGAGAGAATAACATGTACAGCATATCTACAGCATATCAATCATGGAGACAATAATGCAAGCACACAAGAGACACAAAGATTTACTTGGGGAAAACCATAAAGGTGAAAAACCCCAATAACTTCCTCAGAGATAGATAGAGCAATGATACAACCAACCAATAGAGATAGCCATAACCTAGCAGCAATCCTCCTCCTCCATAAGTGCGCCTCTCCTCCTTGAGAGCATGTGTGAGAAGTGAGTGAGTAAATAGAGTGCCTCCCGCACTCTATTTATACTTGACTTGACTTGCCTTTTTACCTAACTCATGTCGGCTCGAACTTAACCACATAACATAATGCTGAGTGGGCCGACCACCAATAGGGTGGTCTAATAACCCTTTGACCCACATGGCCGACCCCCAATAGGGTGGTCTAATAACCCTTTGACCCACATGACTTATACAGGGCCGACCCCAAACAAGGTGGTCTAATAACCCATCAAGTATAAGTTACGACACTTACAATATAAATGACGACACTTCCTTATAGAGGAATAATACCATCTCTATAGGAATACAATATACATATATGTGAAATACATTCCGAAGTTACATATACATCAACACTCCCTCTTAACTAGGAAGGTATTTCTCAGCATAGTTCTTCTAGCACAAGTCATCTTCTCTGGATCATCGTCACTAGATAATCGTCATCGAGTCATCATCATCGTCACTGCTGCTGCTATCTCAATCAATCTCTGAATCTACTCGTCATAGGAAGTTCTACAGAGCCAGTCCTTTTTCATACTGGATGTAGGCCCACCACCTGCAGGTCTTCGTCATCACTGGCCATACTGTGGAATCCTCAGGACTTATTACGTGCGTCACAAAACCTCGAAAGAGCATCCCAGGATGTTACGGGTACACAACTCCGACCTGTAGGATCTCCCAGGGCGCTATTACATGTGACCCCACCACAAAACCTCGAAAGAGCATCTCAGGATGTTACGGGTACACAACTCCGACCTGAAATCTCCCAGGGCACAAATTACATGTGGTCCACCACAAAACCTCGAAAGAGCATCTCAGGATGTTATGGGTACACAACTCCGACCTGAAATCTCCCAGGGCACAAATTACATGTGGTCCACCACAAACCTCGCAAGAGCATCTCAGGATGTTACGGGTACACAACTCCAACCTGAAATCTCCCAGGGTGCTATTACATGTGGTCATGGCAAAACCTCGAAAGAGCATCTCAGGATGTTACGGGTACACAACTCCGACCTGAAATCTCCCAGGGCCCAAATTACATGCCATAGGACAAAACCTCGCAAGAGCATCTCAGGATGTTATGGGTACACAACTCCGACCTGAGATCTCCCAGGGCCCAAATTACATGCCATAGGACAAAACCTCGCAAGAGCATCTCAGGATGTTATGGGTACACAACTCCGACCTGAGATCTCCCAGGGCACAAATTACATGTCCTCCCAGAGCAATGTCTCGAAAGAGCATCCCAGGCTGTTACGGGTACACAACTCCGACCTATAGGATCTCCCAGACATGCTCATCTGCACAACCTGATCCACGGCCACAGAGTATCAACCTGATACTCACCATACATCATTCTGATGTACTCATGATCGTCCTGATCATCATCACTGCAACGTCCTGCTGCATGTCATCTGGAGCAACATCCTGAAGCTCACCATCCATGATCATCCTGATCATCATCACTGCAACGTCCTGCTGCATGTCATCTGGAGCAACATCCTGAAGCTCGTCATCTATGATCATCCTGATCATCACTGCAACATCCTGCTGCATGATCCACCTGATCATCAATGCATCTACCTGATGCATACCAAGTATCATACATGATCCTCCTGATCATCAATGTATCCACCTGATACAAACACATGATACATATCATCATACATGATCCTCCTGATCATCAATGCATCTACCTGATGCATACCAAGTATCTACCTGATACATATCATCATACATGATCCTCCTGATCATCAATGTATCCACCTGATACAAATACATGATACATATCACCATACATGATCCACCTGATCATACAATGTATCCACCTGATACATCAATGCATCCACCTGATGCATACCAAGTATCTACCTGATACATATCATCATACATGATCCACCTGATCATACAATGTATCCACCTGATACATATACAGATACATGGTCCAAGCATCCAACATGATGCATATACAAAATACATACACATGATCCAACTGATCATATCCAGCATCCAACATGATGCATACATACATAAATGATCCAACTGATCATATCCAAGCAGAAACCAGAACATCATCCTGATGCCCATTATCCAGCGCTTACATCCACAGCCATGTGAAGGATCCTCCTTCCAACATGCTTGGAATGGCTTCAGCAAATGTGTCCATCACTTCTTCCTAGAAGTATCCTCGATTTGAAGCACGCCAAGCCTCTTTCTGAAGTACTCGAACTTCAGCCTGGCTAGTGGCTTCGTCAGCACATCTGGAATCTGCTCGTCCGTCGCAACATACAGGAGCTTCACAGCTCCTCTCTGCACCATATCCCTGATATAGTGATATTTGATCTCTATGTGTTTCGACCTGTCATGAAACAGTGGGTTCTCGGACGGCTTCACACAACTCTGGTTATCACAGAAGATACCAGTAGCCTCCAACGGGAGATCAAATAACTCAGACAGTAGCTTCCGTAGCCATACTGCCTCACAACTAGCTGAACAGGCTGCAACATACTCTGCCTCAGCTGTACTCAGTGCTACGCAGGACTGCTTCCTGCTAAACCAAGAGATCACACCTGATCCCATACTGAAGTAACACCCAGATGTGCTCTTCCTGTTTGCAGCACTGCCAGCCCAGTCTGAATCAACATAACCCTGCAGGTTAAACTTTTGATTCGCCTCATACCTGAGCCCATAATCCACTGTACCCTTCAGGTACCTCAGAACATGCTTTAAAGCAACCAGGTGAACACTCCTCCGATCCGTCAGGAACTGGCTCAATGTGTTCACAGCAAAGCAAATGTCTGGTCGTCAGGTACATTAAGGACCCAATCATCTGACGATACAGAGAGACATCAACCGGCTCAGATGAAGCATCACATAGAAGCTTCAGATTCGATGCCATTGGTGTGGCCATTGCCTTGCAATCCATCATCCCGAACCTCTTTGGGATCTCTACTGCATACTTCCCTTGTCCAAGGAAGATTCTATCTGCACTTTGCCACACCTCCATGCCAAAAACAAATAGTGCATCATCCCCAAGTTCTTCATCTCGAACTCGGTAGTAAGCTTCCGCTGCGTGTCGGCAATCAATCTATCTTCACCATACCAAGTTCTGGGAGCTTGCTTCAAGCCATACAAGGCTTTCTTCAATCTGCATACATATGACTCCCTGTCAGGTCTTGGGACTGCATCCCAAACATCTTCTTCATGATCTACGGATCATGGCATTCCATTTCTTCATCCCAGATCCTGGGAACTTCAATATCTTCAATAGATATCTTTCTTGCTGGAACAAATGTTGTAGTCCTTTTGTAGGAGATGGCATATGATCTTTCCTACACAACAAGTAAAATTGCATGATTAGAAAACATCTTATAGTTTTCAGAACAAATTCTTACACATAAAGAAATATGCCATACAGTCATGCAATTATCTTAGCCAATGCTTCAATACAACATTTATCCATATCCCGTAACTTTCTAGATGCCTTCCAATCTCTACCAGAACATTGTTAAGAGTGTGCACAACTCCCAACATGTCAGCAAAGAGGTTTCATTCTAGATAAGTAGCAATGGAATGTTGTACAGTGCCATAGGCTACTTACCCATGCATATTAGTAGTATACTGTTCATCAATGCAATTATTCTAATATGCATGATACACAACCTAATTCTAGGAACATCAGTATATACATTATTGAACAGTATTATTTAAGAAATGACAATTCAAATACTTATCTTTGTTTGTTCGTTGGGTGGACTCCCTCTGAGTCTTTGCTTCCTTGCAGGAGCTGCTGGAGTCCTAATCTGAGGTAGCTTCTTCTACACCTTTCTGTTGTGAAATGTAGAGAGATGATCAACTCCCTCTGAATATCTGCATCCTTGTAGAAACTACTGAAGTGTGCTCCTTTGCTTTCTTGCAGGAACAACTAGAGTGTGCTCCTTTGCTTTCTGGCAGGAGCAACTGGAGTGTGCTCCCTCTTGATCTTTGCTTCCTGAATTACCTGTTCTTGAACTCATATTCATCCTTGGTCCCTATGCATGCTTATTAGTATCATGAATGTGTTATCCTTGTGATCTCATATAAAATCATACATTCATTAGTATACTATTAAAACACAATAATCTCAAGCATGTATAGTCATGATCATTTCAAACAGAAATAATAAGCATGAGCATTCAAGGATTCTTATGGTTAGTCAAATCATAAGAAACATAACATGTCTAAACCTGTAATTACTCAAGCCTATGACTCTTCAGGTTAGTTGAATCATCAATCAAGATAAGATATAAAATGCATAAAACCTGTGATTATTCAAGCCTATACTTTCATGATTCTTCTGGTTAGTCATATCATCAATTATAATAATATACATCCAACCATGATTATTCAAACCTATGACTTCATGAATAATTATTATCAACAACAGTATAAGATCCTAACACAAGGTAGGATTTTAGCTTGATATAGGAAAAACATACCTGGATTAGCATGCTAGCTATTTATGTCTAACATACCCGCATAATGTCTTCTGGTTCTCTTTAGTGACTTGTGCTAGTAACCTGCATGTCTCATAAGTTAACCATTATAAAACTAAGTTATACATACCTCGAGAATGGATCTTCTATGAGATCCATGGCAATGGATGAATCTTTGTCCTCATGATCATATGTTCTTGAACTAGAACATGATTTGTCTTCTTGGTGTACCTTTCATGTTAGTAGACAACATAAAACTCATACAACATCACAATGTGTTAGTACAAACATAAGTTTCATACTCCTAATAAATGAATGACTTCTATCATGCATTCATAATTTTATTAAGGTGATATGACAAGTCTAAAATCAAGATTGTACTAACCGTGATAATATGAAGACAAGCATACCATAAACTTAATTATGAACAAATCTCAAAACATACCTCGATGAGTCATACCTGTCGAGATCACTTGTAATCTTCTTATGTAAGGCCTTAGCCTCATCTCCCTCTGAAACAGGAACTTCTTCACTTATGCAAGTGATTAACCCAATCCACTTGATTTGCAAGAACTGGACCTTGAGCTGGATATGGGTTTGTCAGAGAAACCCCAAAAATTCAAACTTTGAATTTCAAACTTCTGATAGGATAGAAATATGTGCCTTGATGAGCTGATCAAGTTGGTATATTCAGAATTTGAAAACTGCAAAGTTTCACTCCTCAATTTTGCCTTTGAAACTTCTAGATTCACTGGACGTGACCCTGAACTGGGGTTTGATGAAGCCCACTCTTTTGCCCAATCAAAATGTTTGATCCAAAGCTCTAAGCTTCTATTTTTCTGAGGAGCTTCCAGCCGTGGTCACAGATTTCAAAAATTCCCATTTTTACAGAAGCCCTAATTTTCCACTTTTCTGATCAAAGTCCCGAACTAGGGTCTAATCAAGCCCGGCCTTCTGCCCAACCAAAAATTCTGATCTTGGTCTCTAAATTTCTATTTTGATGAGTAGCATCCAGCCGTTGTCTCCGATTACAAAAATTCCAACTTTCTCCAAAGCCCTAAATTCCGGAAGCCATGAATGAAGGTACCAAAAAAATAATTCTGTTTTGACAGAAATATGTACCTGATTGTTTCTGGTGTAACTCCGAAATTTTTGATCCACAGGGTCTGAAAAAGTTTCCTGAGATAGCCTGACCTGTTATCTTTCCATCCTGACAGGTCTGACCTCAATTGGATTCTCTGAGAGAGAGATATCCCAAATGTCGCAACGTGACCTGTTTTGGGATAAAACAGGAGAGCGAACTTGTACGGCATGCCACGTGTCACTGTTTTAACTTCAGCCTCTGAAAAAGTTTTTTGAGATAGCTCGGCCTGTTACCTTTCCATCCTGACAGGTCTGACCTCAATTGGACTCTCTGAGAGAGAGTTATGCCAAATGTCGCAACGTGACCTGTTTATGGGATAATACAGGAGAGCGAACTTGTACGGCGTGCCACGTGTCACTGGTTCGACTTCGGCCTCTGAAAACGTTTTCTGAGATAGTGCAGACTGTGTACTACCTGTCACTTTTTACGAAATTTCATTTGGAGCTTCCTAGCCCAAGATATGACCTTTTTCCCAAGGTCACCTGATTTTGACTCAGATCTGGAAGAGGCAGAAACCCTATATTGTACAGATCATAAATCACAAAGTAAAACGAATTAGAGGTTGTCCTTTGGACACAAGATACCTGGAGATCTTAGCTTCGACCTGTAACAATTTCAGATCCGAAAAATTCTCCAAAACGGATTTATAGCGAAAGTGCTACGATGACTGGTTTTTGCTATATCAAGCCCTAGCATCGTAAGTGCAACAAGTGTCATACATGCCATATCATGCCTTCTTTCAGGCTAGCTCTGATACCATGTTAAATTTTCTGAATTTACTTCAATATGATCTAGGATCTTAACTGAGAGAATAACATGTACAGCATATCTACAGCATATCAATCATGGAGACAATAATGCAAGCACACAAGAGACACAAAGATTTACTTGGGGAAAACCATAAAGGTGAAAAACCCCAATAACTTCCTCAGAGATAGATAGAGCAATGATACAACCAACCAATAGAGATAGCCATAACCTAGCAGCAATCCTCCTCCTCCATAAGTGCGCCTCTCCTCCTTGAGAGCATGTGTGAGAAGTGAGTGAGTAAATAGAGTGCCTCCCGCACTCTATTTATACTTGACTTGACTTGCCTTTTTACCTAACTCATGTCGGCTCGAACTTAACCACATAACATAATGCTGAGTGGGCCGACCACCAATAGGGTGGTCTAATAACCCTTTGAACCACATGGCCGACCCCCAATAGGGTGTTCTAATAACCCTTTGACCCACATGACTTATACAGGGCCGACCCCAAACAAGGTGGTCTAATAACCCATCAAGTATAAGTTACGACACTTACAATATAAATGACGACACTTCCTTATAGAGGAATAATACCATCTCTATAGGAATACAATATACATATATGTGAAATACATTCCGAAGTTACATATACATCAACAAGCCTGGCACCACAGTCTTTACTGAGTTCAAGGAATCCCACATCCAAGTCAAATTCGTCTTCGGTGGTTGTATGTAAGGTTGAGGGGAATACATATTTTCCTCTTCTCCATTAAAATTGTTGTTTTAACTCTTCCACATGTTGTCCAAATCTGTCTCTGTTCCTTAAGGCTCCAACTTTGATGGCTGTCATTTTCATGATCATTTCCTTAATGCTGCAAATTTCTCCGGAGATTAGTATCAGCAGCTGATGGCCTTTTATCAACATGTCACATGCTTGCTTATGAAATGTGAAAAGATATTGCTTGTTTTAAACTGCTTCTTTGAGCTGTTTCACCAACTGCTCTTTGTCTTGGATTAACCCCTCATATGGATCCTTGGGGAGATAAATTTGTTGGGATCTACTGGCTTCGAGCTCTTCTAATTTGGATATCCAAGCCTTTAAGACCTTCTGCTCATCTTCGGAGATGGCCAGCTACATATCCAGTGAATTCTTCTCATTTTCAAGCTATAGAGCTCCCGAAGTTATCCTTAACTTCTCCTCTGCCATTTCCTTGTATCTCTTTTTCAATTCATTTGCTTCTAGGACTTCCCTCTTCCTGTCATCTCTTATTTTGAAACATTGATCTCTGTAGTGCTTTACCTCATTTATCAACCGATCAGTATTGGCTTTACTTGCCTTGGTCGATGCCACGGTGCATTGTGCTTGGAATGCAGGGTCAATATCGATTCCTTGGACTAGTGTAGTTTCTGATACTACGAATTCATATATGTCCTCCGCACTTTCCATTTTCCTAACTCTCCTATCAATGATATCCCTTTTCCACTCGTGAAAATATACGGAATCCAAGTTGGCCACCTGGTGCTACTTCTTCTGGTTGTACGGGGTCAATGCTAATCCTTCAGTAGAAGCAACCCCTTCTCGAGCTATCCCTGGTTGGTCTATCAGTGGCGGATCCAAATCCATATTTTGCGGAGTAGACAGATCTAGCTCGGAGTTTTTCTCAGTCTAATCCTTTTGTTGCCTTTTAGCTAGCTCTGCTAACTCCTTTTGTAACCCGTCTGCTTCTTCTAACAAAATCCTCTCTTCTTCCTTTTCCTCTTCCAGTTTAGCAGCCTGATCTTCCAAATCCTTCTTATCTTGCTCTCTCTGCACTCTAGTAGCTTCCTCATGCTGCTCTAGCTGCATAGCCTGCTCTCTTTGGATTCTTGTTGCCTCTTCCTGTTGGAGCTTGTCAGCTTGTTCATTTTGAATCCTAGCTGCATTTTTATCCTGCAGATGCTTGACAGTTTGCTCCTGTAATAACGTATCTTCTTCTTGATGGTCTATCCTTGCTGAAACTCCTGATTCGAACACTACTGCTTCCTGTTCCTTTTGAATTAGGCTGACAGGCCTCAATATAGGGATTTTTGCAACTTTCTTCTTGTATCGCTTGCCTAATTCTGTTAAGTTCCGAGCACTACGGAAAAACTATTCCTCTTTGTCCTTAAGATGGGCATACTCAAAGGTGGTTTTTACATGAACAATATGTTTGGCAACTTCCCCACAAGGGTCATGCCTTCTGAAAAACTTTGTACCAAAATGGAAGATGTCCAGGTCTCGAACATATTTTTCTCCTTCCCTGGCCTTCTGGAGGCTATATGCACCGATGGTAAAAGGTATTGGTGGATAAATCCCTTTCCTCCTTTCAATAAGAACCCTACTGATCCCGCCAACACTGAAGAGTTTCCTTATGGCTTCCCTATGAATGACAAAATCTGTAGCATATCTGGGAAGCAAAAATGGATCTACGGATCCTCCATTCATCTGGATATAGGTACCTTCCATACTATGATAATAATCGCCAAATGCTTCATTGATGGGCATGGCATTCTCTGACATGCAATCTGGTTCCTTCACAAAAATAAGCTGGTACAATGGCATGAAGAATTTCTCGCAAACCTGCTTGTAATGGCCTGTGTATTTACTTGCCCATGTGAGTTGATAGGCCATGAATAAAGGCATTTCGTTTGGCTTCGATGAGAAGCCTAATTATGGTAAGGTGTGTTTGCTCAATAAGCAGTCTATCAAATAGGAAGACATGTAGAAATCTGCCTTCTTTTGAGTCATTCCTCCCTAAGCCGCAGTTAATTGCGAGGCCAAACTGTCTGAAATTATGTTGGACCAATTAAAAATGGTGCCATTCATGGCTATATGAAACATTACTGGCACCCATCCGATCTTAAAAATATTTCCATTAGGCATGCCGAAGAGCCGACTCAACATCAGAACGATGAGTGTATAAGGAGTCTTCAGGAGGTTCCTTTCATATTCATTGTTGTTCCTCCTTCTTATCTGCCTGTCAGATATCATCATTTTCTTGGTAGTGTCTAGCGGGTCCATAGGATGCTCTGTTATCCATTTATCATCCAAACAAGCTCTGGGTTGAGGTAATATGTAAGTGGCTAAGATATGCTCAGGAGAAAAAGATGCTAGATTCAACCCATTTTTATCATTTATGAACCTAGTGTCAGTCCTGATGTGAGGTATCAACCAGCTAATGACTTCAGAACATGGGAACAATTCAGGACGGGTCGTTGCCTTATGGAGGTAAGACTTTTGGATGTTTGCATATGCTAGAGACTCTTCTATGGGGGCTTGAGGGTTGTTTTGCTCCATGATGAACCTATATAGTTCACCCCACTGGAACTCCGGGTTAGAGCTCCCAGGGGGCACATTGGTGGTAGCTTGTGTGTCAGTGAACATGGTCTCCAGTGAAGTATCCAACAGGATTTCTACTTCTGAATCTGAGTCAATCTTTTGTGCTGCTTTCTTCCTTGCATACCTCCTATGCATGATAATTTTGCGGTGAGCATGGCAGTATAAATAAGGCACGTGTAGATATTCGGCTATCACTAAAATGCAAAGCTTCCTACTGATTTGTAAAGAAAATATGACAGAATTGATTGCAACTAGATGATTTTTCAAGCATTAACAAAACAATTATGAGAAAGTAAGAAATATGTCATTTTCATAATCACAGAAACAACTACCCTTTTATAGTTTAAAATCATAAGAGACACTTAGATGCCAATGCCAATCAAGCTACGTAAGCCCTTGTGGTTTCATGTATAAGGAAAATGGTAGAATGATTTAATCACTTTTGGGATAACAGTTCTAGAATCTATGTGACATTTAGGACCGCGGGTGTCTTGATTTGTGTTCGATCAGCTTATCCCGCCAGTGCTAGTTCGTCGTCTAGAAAATCGACATGGGTTGGGAATTTTAGGAACTGGAAAATGGCATGGGGACAAGGTAGCGAGAAAGCTTTCCTTTTTTGCACTATAATTCTGTTCAATATATATATGCCTTCCTCGTCAAAACACCTAGCTAGGACAAACTAATGGAGGAAAGGAACTGGGGCGGTTGCTAGCGTCATGACCTCCGCAGAAATACACAAGGACCTACAATCGTTTGTATTCCTGGTGAAACCACTTCATTTACACGAGTGGAGCGAGTACATAACACATGGGTGGTTCCATTGGGTTTTGCTGGCCTCTACAAGTAAAATGTTGAGCTATTTATAATGTCCCTACCGGCAGTCTCTCAGGTCATCCTCACATGTTTTACCAAACTCTTGGCCCAGCACTGTGCTCTCGTTATGAATGGATATGGTCACTTGAGGACGATTTTCCATGGGGTGTGCGCAAATGCAGTTTCTTAACCGAAAATGAGCGCATAGCTATGGATGATATGTGGTTATTACGGCACAACCGGGAAAGATTCAGAGATGGTATGATGTATGAGAAACTAACCTAGGACGCCGAACATGCGACAGTGGGAGAAACTTCATGCGTGCATGGGAGGATAGAGCCATTCGAGCTCTGGTTTGCAAATGGTGGCTCCGCATCTTCATGGTCTTGACTCACAACTAACCGCTCAGAGCATATAACTTGTTTTTTCATATATATACAATCGATAATAGGGTACGAAAGGGGGGTATGTCTTAATGAGAACCTTGAAAAATGAAAGAGGAGGGGCCGAGCACCTACTTTCCAGCTTGGCAGCGTTTCCTAGAGGTTAGCGATCGTTCTAAGATGGGTCGTAGTGCAGTCCGAGTTTGATATTGAACAGCGAGCTCCATTGTCCGATGGTAGTGGTCTAGTGATTTAGAAATCTCGTTCTATGCATTGATATACGGGTGGCATTCAATTCACGTACATGATAGGTTGGCGGAGTTATGAGCATGAGGCTCGAGAATTTGAGCATTTAAAATGGCACATGGGCACATTTATTATTCCACCAAGTCCATAGTTGTATGCGCACCAAAATCAAGTGTCACGTTAAAGCGGCAATCGCAACACTAAATTCTACGCTCAAGTGGCGATCATAGCGTTTAGTGTTGCACCAAGGCATGGTGATTGCAAGATTAATCTCTACGATGATATCGCCGCGCTATGGATTAGACCTGGAGGATAGATGAGGTGCGCGTGTGGAGGCGGGAGTTCAATGGATAAGTCTTGCACCTTTGGCGCAGGCTTAATCATACATCCAGTGCCAAAGCACTTATCTTGTTGTTAGGAATTGAGCTGGTTGGCAGTCAAGCAAATTTTAGACTCTGTGGAAATTATGGCGCAGATTCCAACCTTTAATTTGCGCGGAGAAAATCGAAAATCCAAGTTTTAGGTAACAAGGCGGAAACTTAAGTCTTAGAGAGTGCGCCTTTGGCGCAAGAAATAAGCCTAAGATTTGCGCTATTAAAAGCACGCAGTTTAACTTTTTGATTGCGCCTTTAGTCGTGGGATTTCGTCATAGAAAATCCGCCCATTGGAAGATTTAGAGTTAACTTTTGTGCCAAAGCGGGGAATTTAACATTAGTGATTGCGCTAAGGCGCGGTCAGAAAAAATGTGCCAAATGGGAGACCTAAGTTTAAAACTTGCGCCAAAGCGCAGAAGAATTAAGGCTAAAAAATGCGCTGAAGAGAAAAAGCGACTTTGCCTTAGAGAAAATAATCTAGAAAACTTTTGGAAAGCAACTGTTTTAAGAATTTTGCCAAGTTAAAAAGCAAATAAGCTTGAAAGTCAAGAAAAACACTTGTTACAAAATGTGCAGAAGGAGGGGCCCCAAAAATTCTGAAGATATTTGGGGAATGATGTTGCAGCAACAACACATTGTTATATATTTTTCATAGACCTTGAATGATCAGTAGGAAGTCAATTGAGAATGAAGAACAATTGTAATAATGTTTGACTGGATACTTAATCTGATCTATACAACATAATAGGGAAATAAAAACTTTATTCTTTATTGTTGGTAATTTGTAAATCTAGATTGATTATAATTGAATGTAGAGTTGCAATTAGTAATTTTCTATCAAGTTTCTTAAAAGTATGCTTTATGTTTGGAGTGTGTCTTGTGTGTCCATGATCTTGCTACATGTTTCAATTACTGTGGCTTTTCTTTGGGTGTTTATTATTTGAAATTGTTTTATTCTTCCTTTATATGGGTTGCTTGTGAATTTTCGCTAGAATGCACATTCCCATACCTGTTCAACTAGGTTCAGAAACTATATACAAGTGTTTCCTCTACTTGAAAAATATTTTTCGTTAACAGGATAGTCATCTTTCGTCAAGCCATCATGAAGATGAACATCCAAGACTACAAGATGATAGATGCCTTGCTGAAGTTTTTGGCTTCTCAGGCATCAGAGATTCAAGATTCCTAGGAATCAATTCTGATGCATCTTTAGATAGACATAGAGGGGATAAGGACACAGATCCAAGTGAGGTTTTATGGATTGGCTTTCCAAATTACATGAAAGTGGATGAAATGATCTTGAGAAAGGATTTTATCCTTTTGGTGAGATTGAACATATAAAAACGTTTCTTGGTCGTACTTATTCGTTTGTCTAGTTTCGAAGTGTGGTGGAAACTTGTAGGGATAAAGAAGCTCTTCAAGGGAAATTATTCAACAATCCTCAGGTAAATATTTGTTTCTCAAAGAGTGAAGTTGGTCCTATTGAGCATGGTAGGAATTCAGTAAATGGCACCATGCCTTTCTCTCATAAATTAACGATTGGTTCTGGAATTGGTTCAAAATTTGTGGAGAATCTCAAACCAGAAAGGAATCATGGTATTATCCATGGAGAATTAGGCATGCCAAGTCCACGTTTTAGTTCAAACCTATAGAGAATGCACTCTGGTTCAAACATCAACCTTTTGGGTCATGCAAATTCTTTCAAGACAATCAGTGGTGGATATGATAACATAAGAGCAACAAGAATAGATTCTGATTTGGGAGCTACCAAGGAGGTAAGTGAACTTTCTTTTAATAGTTCTAGTATAGAAAGGATCCCATTTTGGAAAACTAATACTCCAGATAAATCTCATGGCGGTGGATCTTATTTTAAGGATATATGGGACTCATCAACTGATGATGTTGCAAGCTGAGAAGTTAAACGACCAAGGTTTGGAAAAGTTCCAAGAAGAGAACCATCCAAGGTGCCATTTCTTGAGCAAGGGAGAGATTTGCATTATTTTTATCCCTCAAGAACTGGTGCCATGAATACAAGGCCTGAAGGCTATAAGTTTTCTCAATTTCCCATAGGTAATGATGGCAATGTTGAGGCTAGTCATTGCAATGCTAGTATTTTATCTGATAATGCATGAAACTCAACTAGATCATCTCACCAGATAGATGCACCTTGGAATGCACCAATTAATTTTGAGTCGGTGGTAGGATTTGGTATACCTCCTCCATTAGACTCCTCTAAGTGGGATGATCACACATTAGGTACACTTCATAGGCCATTGAAAGAGGAGTGGAAGTGACAAGGTACAATTTCCAAAGGAGGAACCCCAGTTTGTCATGCTCGTTGCTTTCTTGTGCGCAACGCCCTTGCTATTACTCTATAAGTTTCAGAACTAGAATTTACTACATTTTATATTATGCTTTGTGTAAAATCTCTGGAAAATAGGATTTAAAGTCCATGGATATATCATGGAGCATTGAATATGTATCTTTGTTTGTTCTATATTCTTTAAAGATATATATTAGAAGATCTAAAAACAACAAAAGAAAAAAATGGCCACAAAAGTTAGGATGTTCCTAATATCTCATGTTATCTGTGTCAGATTTGCTTATTCCTCGATTCCTTGGCTTGTTGCTTCATGTCTATTAATCAATAACAATTTTTGTAATTTTTTAGTAAAATTCAAAAGAATTAGGTTGTGTGTTCTGTTAGTAGCCATGTTGGTGTCTACACATTTTGTTGTTAGCTAATGTTAATAACTTAATATACTATGATCTGGATAATGCTTACTACTCAAGTCTGTAGTCTTCTTATTTCACCATGGAGTGTATGTAGGAAGATACCAGAGGCTAGTCAAAGAGGTGAAATATTCTCATTTGGTTGTTGATGGTTTAACTCTGAGTGAAATTATGGATCCTACAAGGCCTTAGAGGAGTATTCCATACAATGGTGCTATTTATAAGTTATATGTGATAATTTATTCCTTTTTTATTTTGTTGATTCCTTCTCAAGAGGTAAAATGAATTTCCATCACTCAATCTCTCCCAAACTGTACTACCGTAGTTATAAAATATAATATTAGAATTTTCCACACCAATGTTCATATATCTCAGTGTATTTCAGCCAGATTATCTAGCTTACAAATTTACTATAATTTGCTAAAATATGTCTAGAAGTGCACTAGTATATTAGAAGTACAAGAAAAAATGAGTTATAGCCATGAAACCCCAGCAAGTAATGTTTTGCTATTTTCACATAATATTTTGTGGTTTGTCTAGAACTTTGTAACAATTAGGATTTTCAAAGCCAACCTACCAAGTTGTGGATTGTTCTGGCAGTGGAGTTGAAGAATGGGAGTGGCAAAGTACCCGGTGAGAATGTTCTTGAAAATACTGAAAATTTAGTTAGAGATACAATTGTGAAGTTTGGAAAAATGTTGAAAGGGTCTGTGGAAGGTATGTTGGTTCACAAATCTGAAGTATGTAAAAACATCGATACTATACTAGTAAGATTGTATTCCTTGTTGTCAAAATGCAAAACATTGCTATGTATTCAATATAGTTTTCCAAAATTTAGAACACTTAGTTATTGCATTTGCCCAGTATAGTGAGTGTTTATGAACCTGAACCTCAAATTAGTGTGGTAATTGTTATGTAGGATAGGATATAACAAAGTCAAGTTATATATTCTCATGAAGCTGTGACCAAAATATTGATAACATCTTTGTTGGACCAGAGAAGTGCCTGTCAGGAAATATATTTGCACTATCCAATTTTAGTCCTTATCTGATGTTTTGGAGACCATATTCTTCTCTATTTTTTACTGGGATGCTTCTAGCGTGTCTTATTTTCCTGTATTTGTATTTTGTTTCAGACTTTCTATTATGTGCAAATGTAATTTGCTCTCTAATTTTTTTGTACTAAAAAGGGTGTTGCAAATGCTTGAGTTAACATATACATTGTGAAAACTACGGGGGCTTCACTAGGGGGGCAATATAATATCACGTTCGTTCATGGTCCATCAATTAGGCTTTTGGACCTTTTTCTTTGGCTCGGGTTTCAGAAATTTCACTTGGATCAATAGGTTCTTCTCATGCCATGGAGGATAGAACTTCATTATCTGTTTGAAATTGTTCAAAGCTATTAATAGACAATTGTTGTTCCTCTCATCTCCATTTCTAATAATCTTTCATCCATGTTAATATTCTTCTACATAAGGTAGATTCTTTACATATCATTGAATTCATGACAAGAAAAATACGATCTTAATGTTTTTGGCAATTTGCAAATCATCTATTTTGTCAAGATTTAAAGCATACCATTGAATAGTTGCATTTCTATTTTATTCTCTATTTTGAAAAGAATTGAAATTGGAGGGATTTGAGAGTCAACATCAACTTACAAAAGATGTGATATTGGTTGTATTACTATTAACCACACTTTCCACAACTCTAGTTGCTAGTTTTGAAACATCACCTCCCAAATTCATTCTTACTTGCATAGCCTTCAGAATTTCAGAACCTGTTCTTACTTGTTTAGATGATTTCTAATTTTCATCTCTTGATGAATGTGTTGAATTTTCTTTAAATGGTTCAACGTATCTTGAAGACTGTCTCCTTCATCCATTTTGGAAATGGGATCTCTCCTCTCCCCATGGTCTGAAGCATCTAAGTTGTTATTTTGTTTTCACTAGTGAGTTGTTTTCCATTCCAGGTAATGTTTCTTCACTTTCAACAAACTGGTAGCCAAAAGGCTCTCCCTTTCCTCATTTTCTGGGAAATGAACTTGGCTTTGACACCAATCTTATCCAAGTTGTGCAAGTTTACAACTTAGACTAAATTCCAGCAAGCACAAACAATGTAACACATAATTGAGTTAGTTGAGGGGTGTGGGAAATAATCTTGAAACCTATTGCATTTCACAGAGAAATCTACACTAACATCTCTGCAATCACCCAGTAACCAGTTAAAAACTTAATATTGTTTCCTTTTTTCCATAGTCCCCCATGTCAAATCCATACACATACATGGATGGGAAAGAAACTTTCTTGACATGAAAAGGAAATCCAAAGTTCAGGTTAGGAAACCTAACATCTGCAAGAAAGAAGGCTAGCAACTAAGAAAAGGAAATTGAACAAATATTATAGGGACTCGAGACAGATAGCAAATGACTTGGAAAAACAATTAATAACTAGGCAGACAACTAGAAAACTATATACATGCTTTAATTATAGCTTAGCAATTGATCAAGTTGTTGATTAGGAATCTGATCATCAACCCTTGACTATAGAGAAGCAACCTTTCTTCCCATTTCAATTCATATAAAGACATCATTACACAAAGATGCATCAGATGTGTTCATGACATTGGCAGCCCATTTTGTAGTGTTTTATTTCATTATGAGCATAAGCTATGTAGAGTCTACACAATAACAATTAAGAATAAAATAAACAAATGTTTAGATTGCAAGGAAGGAAACTGAATATTAGGAGAGAGGTTGCAAGTTCAATGGATGGTGCAGTCAGTTAGGGAGTTTTCCATATTTGTTTGTCATCATAATGGACACACATATTTTTCATGTCTCCATAGTGCTCTCAGCTGTATTACCAGGGTTATGTTGGATACATTGACACTTAAATTCCAATGGAGTTGTAGGGGGCATGAATGTTGTAGATTAAAAGTAAAAAAAAATATACTTAAATGAGTTTTAGGGTGGATATTCTGTATTAAGTACGCTGGCTTGCTTTTAAGCACAATCAGTCTTGTTTCTACATATTTTGAAGTGCCAACGATGTTTTTATGAAAAGTGTCTATAAACAAGAAAAATTACCATTCAAATATTTTTATGTCTTGACCCAAAGTCCATTAAATACACCCAAACCAGAAAATGTATAATGGAAATATCATCGAAAGAAAAATCACAAAGAATCAACATCTATATTTAAAGTTTAAATCTAGATAAAATAAGGGTCTTAGTGATGTAGCTCTAGGATGTTAGTAATGACCAACCTCCCAAGTACTTTTCTTAAAATAAGAGTGAGACTTCTAGATACCATGACACCTCTTAGCCCACCAGGTTAGACGTAGATTTTGAAGTCATTTTTAGAGAACATTGTGGCCTTCAGCATTCAAAATTAACTAAAACTATTATTCATCAAGGATCATCTTGCAAACTATAGTAAAAGTATGTAGGTCAACCACCTGAAGTTGTTGAGGCTAATTAAGAGTTGTCTAGGATAAACACATAGATGTGTCCTTGTCCCATAATTATCACGAGTATGCAATTCTTACTTCCCCAAGCATTTTTTTGCAATGATAGGAATCAACCCAAATTGCCCTTTTTTGTTGAGAAAGTCCAAAATGATTCTATGAACAACTACCATCCTTGTCTGGTAGGTGTAATGTCAATTTACTAACAGCTGTGTCCTTTTCCCAGAATTCTCACCAGGTATGAAACTTACTTCCCCAATCACTTTCAAGCCATGGAAATCACTAGAAATCATGGAAATGCATGGAAATCACTGGATCTTAATGTTGCTAGACTTGCTTGTCTCACTTTTGACAGTTCATCCATGAATTCACCTAATGTTGATTCTTTGAGTCTTGAGTTAAACTCATGGTAAATTTAATACATTTCAAGATTACCTAATGAGAAGCAGTAATTTGCAAATTTGAAAGATTCTTTGATTGACCAATATTATATTTAGTAATAGGTTTTTAGCTGCTACATTATTTACTTCTTGTGCATGTATGAGATGGTGTTGTGGTATGAGCTCTTCTGCAATAAGCCTATAACTTTAAAGTATTGTTTACTATTTAACTTTTTAATGAGTAAATGGCTGGGATTCTAAACAAGATTCATTGTCGGTACCGCTCTTAGGTCTTTACAAAGGTGCAGTTTGGAATATTCATGTGGAATTACGAGTTGGTTATCCATACTCATCACCA
Organism: Larix kaempferi; assembly: GCA_027924585.1. NCBI lineage: Eukaryota > Viridiplantae > Streptophyta > Pinopsida > Pinales > Pinaceae > Larix > Larix kaempferi. The sequence continues at coordinate 3,784,508 of BSBM01000249.1, forward strand.
TCAATTGGTTTTGTGAATAAGATCTACCATCCCAATGTCGATGAGGCGTAAGTACCCACTCCAAATGAGTGAAATACTTTTTAATTTTGTTACTTCACATAGCTAATTCATTTTAATTTAGTCATCAATTTCAATTGTGTCGGTTCAAGTTTGATCTTTGTATATTTTTGGGGGTCACATATTGAAGAAGGGATTATACTGAGATTTTGAAAAGAAGCTTTCGCAAATTCTACCAGGATTTTAGTTAGGCATGCGTTTCCACCAATCTCTCTTCTTGTTTGACTCCCGCTTCTTGTTTCTCTAATTTGGCTTCCCCTATTTCACCATTAGAAGAACTTAAAGATAGTTCATTTAGCATCAGACTGATCCCTGCCACAACAAATGGAGATTACTGTGGCATTCTCAGTCAATATCCAAATGTAGAGGATATCCCCACCCCATTCCTGTGTTTTCAGTATGCAGGGGATGCATCCTCGTGAACTCTAGCGATTTTGTAGAAAGCATAATAACTAATTGGGTGCACTAACCAAAGATCATATGGCTCTACTAGATCGACTGTCCCTACTATTCCCTGTCTTCTTGGATTCCAATGAAGGATTTAAGAGCTTTAGAAATTTTTGGGACGATATTTAGAGTCTTTAGTTGTATTTGGTGTCTTGGAGTTGTATAGGTCCACATCTGAGACATATCTAAATTGTTTCTTTTTACTTATCCCATATTCACTTGTTTGTATAACATGAAGGTATCCAAGCCTCTATGGTTCCTTGGGAGGCTCTAAGCCTCCAGGGCCTGTTATAAGCCCTCAATAGGCATTGGGGGCTTGAATACCCAACCAATTGTGCCTATTACAGGACTTGGGAGGTTTAGTCAAGCCCACGGTGTCATTCCAATATACTAGGTAGATATATAAAGGGGTATAAAAAATGTAAATGAAAAAATGGATACATACAATATATAGGGAAAATAGGGTTTTTTTTAATTGGGAAGGCATATTGGGAGGGGGTTAAAAAACTGATTCTGGGAGGTGTTTTCCAATATTTACTGAAATTAGGGGTATTATTTCATATGCCACAAATGAACGTGTTATGGTGGGCAGTCATTGAGTGAAGGCCCCATGGGGTTAATGAAGAGGATTTGGGTGGTACGTATATACAATAGAGCCTCTGTTTTGATAAGAAAAACTCAACTGAGTATCTATAGTGGCATTTGTGCTCTGTACATAACTTCGAGTTTGGACATGGAAATTTACTAAAGTACTATACATGAAAATTAGACCAGAAAAACTAGAAAATTTGAAGAGTAAACAACTACGTAGGTGGTTCAGCATGAGGGGCATTATCCTTGATGATAAGAGCTATGTCCTGGAAGCTCCCTGTTGAAGAATTTTTCTATGCCAGTTTCATCTCTAGATGCCTCCCAATTCTAATCATTTTTCCCACCATGATCCTGGAGACAATACTTTGATCTCAAAGAGAGGCCAGATTCTTTTTAAGGCTTGCAATCTTTGTATTTCTTTCAATTTGTACCCACCCATTCAGTGATGTTATCACCCAATGCAATACTAGTGAGTGCTCATATAGAAGAATCCATTTGTTGGTGTTTCTTGGGTTTTGAATCCAATCTTCCATGAGATTAAAGACTACCCCCACCTAAATTTATATCTAGTTTTGCTTCCTTACTACCCCGACAGAAAGGCTACCCGAACTCATATTTCAAGAGGGCTTCGTCGATCCTTCCTCTAGTGTATAAGATTCCTTACTACAATATTTGAGGAAGGTTTGGTCGATAATTAGTTTGGATGATAGTTTTCCTGGATAATATATTTGAGGAAAGGTCGATCGATAATTTAGGGGCAAGGGACATTTACTGTGTAATGTATTTGAGGAAGCATGGACCAATATTTCCCTGAAATGATATGTTTCCTAGGTAGAGTACTTGAAGGAGGGACAAGCGATTCTTCCTCTAGATGGTAAATTCATGGGAACATTATTTGGGGAGGCTCGACCAATGCTTACTCTAGCCAATGGGTTTCCTGGATATAGATTTTGAGGAAGGTTGGGATAATCATTCCTCTAGGTGATATGTTTTGGTGGTCACTGTATCTAAGGAAGTTTTGTCGATCCTTCCTCAACAATTTTTTTTTGGGTACCATATTTGAGGAAGGATTGGGCTATCCTTCCTCTACATGATAAATTTCATGGGTACCGCATTGAAGGAAGGGTTGGATGATCCTTTCTCAAGACTATACATTCCTGGGTATCTTATTTGGGGAGGGTTAATCAATCATCCATCTACGTGATATGTTTTCTAGGTATTGTATTTGAGTAATTTCAGCCGATGTTTCCTTTGGGTGATATGGTTTTTGGGTTCCGTGTTTGAGGAAGATGGGTCGATACTGACTCTGGCAGATGAATCAACCAATAATACATCGAGATGATACATTTTATGGGTATTGTATTTGAGAAACGAAATAGGTGATCTTCCCACTAAATGATACATTTCCTGGGTAGAGAACCTCAGTAATGAATGGTTGATTCTTCCTCTATATTATATGTTACCTTGGTACCATATTTGAGGAGTGGTCGGGCAATCCTTGCATGAGACTAGACAATATATTTTTTGGGTATCACATTTGAGGATGGATCAACTAATCCTTCATCTAGATGATAGTGTCTAGGATACTTATTTGATGAAGGATCGTCCAATCCTTTAGATACATTTGCTGGGTATGGTATTTAAGGAAGAGTATGTCACTCCTCCTTCTATGTGATACATTTTTGGCTTACTTTATCTAAGGAAATATTGGTCAATCCTTTGTCTAGTTGATAGGTTTCTTGGATATAGTATTTGAGAAAGGGTCGACCAATCCTTCCTCCGGGTGATACATTTCCAAGCTACAATATTTCAAGAGGGGTCAAATGATCCTTCCTCTAGAGTATAGGTTTCCTAGACACCGTATTTGAGAACGGATCAACCAATCCTCCCTCCACATGATGCTTGACCTAAGGTCCACATTTGGTGAAGGATCAGTTGATCATTCCTCTAGATGATGCTTGACTCATCCACATTTGAGGAAGGTTCGACCGATCATTCCTCTACATGATTCTTCTCCCGAGGTCCACATTTGAGGAAGGGTTGGCTATTCCTTCTTCTAAATGATACATTTTCTTGATAATGTATTTAAAGAAGAATTGACTAATCCTTTTTCTAGGTGATACAATTCCTAGCTAACATGTTTTCAAAAGGGTTGACCAATCCTTCCTCAAGATGATACATTTCATGCCTACCATATTTTAGGAAGTTTTGGTAGATATTTCATCTAGATGGTACAATTCCTATCTACCATATCTAAGGAAGGGTTGGACAAGATTTCCTCTTCCTAATAGGTTTCCTATCTATCATATTTCAAGAAGGGTCAGCCGATCTTTCTTCCAATTGATAGGTTTTCTACCTACTTTATTTGTGGAAGGGTCAAATGATCATTCTTTTAGATCATTCTTGACCTGAGGTTCACATATTATGAGGAAGGGTTGGTCGATCGTTCCTCCAAATGATGCTTATCCCAAGGTCCACATTTGAGGAAGGGTTGGTCGATCCTTCCTCTATATGAAGCTTGACTCAAGTTCCATATTCGAGGAATGGTCAACTGATCCTTCCTCTAGATGATGCTTTACTCGAAGTCCACATTCGAGGAAGGGTTGGTCAATCCTTCCTCTAGAAGATGCTTGACCTGAAGTCCACATTTGAGGAAGGTTCGATTGATCCTTTTTCTATATGATGCTTGCTCCCAGGTACAGATTTGAGGAAGGGTCAATTGATCCTTCATATAGATGGTGCTTGACACTAGGTGCACATTTGAGGAAGGGTCGACCGATCCTTCCTAGAAATTATGCTTGAGATCACTATGATGCTACCCTATGGTGACGACATCCCTATGGCAAAACCCTGCATTGGAATATTGGGAAAGGAATATTGGCCATTCCCCATTGATCACTATACTAAAATAGAAAGATAAGTTGAGTTAGCTGACTCACAAACACAAATAGAGATGAGGTGGTAATTTTAGTATAACTTTACACCTTGCCAAAAAGTGATCCTGCAAAAGTTGACTGAGTATTTGATAAGACACTACTTGGAGAAGCTAAAATTGTAGTTGTGATGGATAGAGTGCTTGAGGTACCATTGGTTACTCCTAAAAGAGATTGGGAGGGATAACTCATTACACAATCTTATTACATTGATGTTAGAGGTGAGAATGCATCAAACAAATTCCCAACACCACATACAAATCTTCCCCTAAACTACTTGTTATCAAATTTATTTAGCATGAAAGGAAAGATGTAAATAATATCATGTTAAACGCATGTTGTGTCAAGATACAATATTTATACTTTATTGGACAAATGATATAGAAAAAAATCACAACCAAATTGTTGTATGATGTAAGTCTCCTTCACACATAAAATATTACTCACTATCCCAATTATTGTGAAAATGATACCTTGCAATTCCACTTTCTTCTATTTGATCTATGAATTCATAAATAACTACATAATAAATATGGTGTATGCAATGGTTTATACCCACCTTCATATTTCCCATGCATTGGGAGTATTGAGCAGGTACATGTCAATTCCTGGGAAATATCACTTGACATATGTTAAAAGACTACTTAAGTGTTTGTGCGACACAATGAATTATGAAATATACTACCAAGGAAAACTTGAAACTGGCAAAACAATAAGTGTACATGATTTTGTTGACTACAACTAAGTTGGATCTCTCAAATACAAAAGGTCAACCAATTGACATGTTTTCAAATTGTTTGTTGGGGCAATCAATTGGATAAGTAGGAGGAAATTAGTTGTTGCACTGTCAACTAATGAGGTTGAATACATGGAAGCTTCTCATGCATGAAAATAAGTAGTTTGGTTGCAAAGATTGTGTTCATAAGGTTGGCTTAAACAACAAGCTGCTATGTTGAATTGTGACAATTAAAAAGAAATCTTCCTCGAAAAGGACCCCGTATACCATTCAAAGAAAAAACATATTCATGTACAATACTAGTTTGTAGGAGAAATGGTGGAGAACCAGAACATGTTTTTGGAAAAGGTAGACATGTTGAAGAATATTGCAAACTCATTAAACAAGGTTGTGAGCACCGATAAATTTACTTGGTGTATGGAATCAATGGGCTTGTCAACCCTAGTCAAGTGAACTGAAGTTCTAAAATCTCATATCTATGGAAAGAAAACAATTAGAAGAATGTCGGGTATGTTATATTCTTTGCATGTGAATCAATGGTAGAAGTTCAAAGTTGATTGGTTAACAAGTCGACTAGAATTGAATTCAACAGATGGTGGAATTTTGGTCAACTGGCCAACTAGAATAGTCGACTGGTCAATTCCCATGACTGGTCGGCTAGTCATAGTCAACCATTTGTGGTCATCAACTAGTCAACATGTACATGCTCAATACTTTAACTACATGGGAAATATCAAGTTTAGTACAGAACATCACATACATCATATTTATTATGTAGTTATTTATGCACTCATAAATTAGATAGAAAAAGAAAGGAATTGCAAGAACTCCTTTAACAATCATTGGTATAGTGATTAATATTTTATGTGTGAAGGAGACTTACCTCATAAAACATTCTCGTTGTGATTTGTTGCTATCTCATTTATCCAAGTTTGTCCTATAAAGTATAAAACTTGTATCTTCACACATGCTGCATATTAACATGATATTATTTACATCTTCTCTTGCATGCTAAAGAAATTTGAGAACAAGTAGATTACAAGAAGATTTATATATGGTGTTGGGTATTTGTTTGATGTGTTCTCATCTGCAACATCCATGCAATATGATAATATTATGTAATGAGTTATCTCTACGCATCTCTTTTATGAGTAACAAGTTGTACTTCAAGCACTCTATCCATCACAACCATAGTATTAGCTTCTCCAAGAACTCTCTTATCAAAGACTCCGTCTTCTTGCAATATCTCTTTTTTTGCTTGAGGCTGCTGCACCATATATTTATGATAGATTTATTGGAGCATGGGTCATGTGTTTCCATCATGAACATGTCTCATTATACTTTCAAATAGATACCTATGCAAAGTTCATGTTAGACATGCTTCTTGACTACACGTGTATGCTATCATCTTTATATGGTGTCAGTATGGGACATTGTTTTGAGCATATTGGGGCTCATAGAGACAATGTTTTTATACAACCCCCTCCACGATTGGTTCTCATACCTAGCAGGATTGTTGTTAGTTTAGAGTATGTAGCCGAACCATCACAGCTCAAAGTAGAGATATGAGATATGATGGAAAGAAACATGTGCATTGCATTCATAAGTGTTGTAGTTTCCATTCATGAGGAGAGATCCATACTATCCCCTAGAGATACAGAAATTGAGGTACTATTGGGGATGATTCTATTCTTGAGGTGGTTGACCATGATACTCTACTATCATAATCTAGTACATCTTGCAATCAATACTATCGATTATATGAGAGGTGTAGACCATGATTGATAAACTAGGTATAATTTTTCACATATTATTTATGTACTTAAGTTTTATCGTTATACGTCGTTAAATAATCATATTTATTACATGTAAATATAAAATAAGAAATTGATTAATACATTATTTTTATTTTTATTTTCCATGCAAGGGACCGCATTTATGGAATCACTTAATGCCACTAATTCTTTGGTTGATCGTCCATCCATTGACCGCATTGATCTATTTTTGGTACATATGATAGTTCCCTCATCCTAAATTTCAAAGTTACATACCTATGTATAATTCCAATTATTTACTCATAACATTTTTCATGTCCCTTTCCCAAATTGTATAGGGTAGAGGCAAGGGTATTGCAGAGGAGCCTCTACTCACAGGTAAACATCATGACATGTAAGATACATAGTCTCCCTTGGGTTCTAACCATCTACCTCCAATTGATGAGATATTGTAATTTATGTTTCAATCCAATAGAATTCAGGTTAATTTTTAATCTATTATGTCAATTTATTAATATATTACATATTACATGCATGATGCCACCATACACATGAATATGTATAGGGGGCGTCAATTATGCAATGATGTAGACACATGAATGAGATGCATCGATTCTGCATGATCCTAGTGAGGGCCCATAAATGGTTCTAGGAGATGCCATACAAGTGGAGATGGAAAATTTCACCCTCGAATCGAGCCAAGTAAGTTAATCCATCCACTTAAAATTTCAAAATTTTGTCATCTTATAGATTTTGTTCTAAAATATAACTAACTTTCGGAGATCAAAATTTTGATTTTTGTTTTTCGCTTAATTAGACACCCTTATCTATCAAATATTGTCATGCACTAGGGGCCTGGTGTAGGTGATAGTGGTGGTGGGAATGGTCACAAATCTCATCAGGGGCTTGGTCCACATATTCGATGACACCTGTACATATTGTACTATTTTTATTGTTATATGTATGTATGTATGTATGTGCACACATCGATACACATGCACACACACATATACACAGACTTTATTTTTTGTGAACTTAAAGGCCTATTTTCTATCATATTGATCTTCATGTATATATGATTTCTTATGTTTATGTCTACAAGTGAGTGTATGTTATTTTTTTATGTTAATGTTTGTGTCCATGAGTGTACTATTTACAATTCTACAATTAAAAGTTATTAGCGTCACAATTACAATTGCAAGTTACAATTTACATTTTACTATTTCACAATACCAACTAACAATTGTACAATTACAATTTAAGAAATTACTAATTAGATTTACAAATTACAAATTACATTAATAAATTACAAATTATCATGAATATTACAAATTGTGCACAATCTCATTTGTCATTTACAATTCATAATGTCAATTACAATTTACAATAACAATTATAGTTACAACATACAATTTACATATTACAAATACAATTACAAATACAAATACAATTACAATTACAAATACAATTACAATTTTTAAAATCTCACAATTAAAAATTACAATTGTACAATTACAATTTCAAGAATCACAAATTACAAAATTGTACAAATACAATTTAAGAAATTATTAACTAGATGTACAAACTAGTACTTACTATAAAATTGTACAATTACAATTTAAAAAATTACTAATTAAATGTACAAACTATTACTTACAATAAGAAATACAATTTATGATTCACATTACAAATTGTACACAATCTCATAAATATAATTTACGATTTGTGATCCCATTAACAATTTACAATTACAATTTACTTTTCACGGCAAAGTGGGGATGTTATGAAGAGCATGTTCTCTTTTAAGGGTTTTGTCTAAATCTTATTAAAAGCATGTGTCTTAGTCATATGACATTGAATAACATTAATTTTTTTTTTTTATTTGTATAAAGAATGGAATATATTTGATATACTTGTTATGTTAGAATTCCATATGACTATTTATATTCCTAGAAAATATTAGAACTAAAAATAAATAAAAACATCATCCGTTATGTTTCCTTCACTATATGGATCTGTTATGTGGATAATATACTCTTTCCTATACATCACCAATCACCAATAATATGTATTTAATCATATAATCCATGATATAATTTTGTATGTATGAGTTTTTATAAACTTGTTATGTATAATTGCATTACTAAATTTGTGGTGTCATGAACCATTGCAAGCAAGGGACATCAAAGTTTTTGGTTAAATGGAAACTAGTTTTGAAGTAGATTTCATAAAAAAAATACTATTGAATAAAGATACTAGTTTCATCCTATGTTGTAAATTTTATTTTATATCTATATTCAGTTATAGTTTTTTCGTATTCTATAGATTAACCACTTTGTCCATTTCCATAATTGGCACTTTTTGACAATCACTACAATTAAAATACAATTAAGGTACATGAAACTTATCTTAAATCTTGTTGCCAGAACTATTAGTGGCGTGCTTAGCCAATTTGAAAATAAATGCATGAAGAATATGTCCCCCAAAAAGTAATAAGCTCAAGAGATGTCATAGATAATTTCAATTTATAGATTTGATTCAATTAAATGTTTGGATAATTGGCATTGTGCATTTCAAGTTCAATTATTGTGTCTTTTTTGTCAAGTCTCTTTCGAAATAAGTAAAGAAAATGTAATTAAACTTTGCAATGTATATTCATTAAATGTAGTATGGCCACTATGTTTAAGAAATTTGGTTCTCAATTATGGATTCACACCCATGGATACAAGGAGAAATGAAGTCTTGACCAAGAGGGGAGAGGGAATATTTTTGCTAGTGAATATTGTACTAAGGAATCATAAAAGATGTATGTAGTCATGGATGCGATAAGCATTGGTATTAAAATTGTAGAAGTAAGTATTTTTTAGGTCTTATATTAACCAATGAAAATTTAGTTGCATAAATTTAAATACATGATTGAAAATCTAAGAATGCATAAGGGGCATTTATAGTTAAAAGGTGAAATATGAAGAAAGCATCCATATTTCAATCAAAGGAGTGCTATTTGATATATATCATGGTGTTGTCACATGCATTTATTAGAAGACATTTTTTATGCCCTTATAAAAAATAAGTCAAATTTACTTACAAGACTATTTTTAGTTGAGGATCTAACAATGTTCTAGTTGGATAATCGAAAGTTTGGAATTTTTGTTGAAGAAGAAGTCAATCATGGCCCATGCATTGAAAAATGTGGAGGTGGTGGTACCTGTATGTGTAGGAACCTGAAATCGATGTAAAATGTAAATTTAATATATATAATAGGGCCATTGATACCATGTTATAGTGATACAAAATTGGATAGTCAAATCATTGCAAAAAAAGTTAGTGTGCCAAGTATGTTGACCTTAACAGTGGAACATGTGTAGTTTATTCTTCTAGAAAAAGGGTTATAGGAATGCAAGTCTCCATAATAATGTCATAGTCAATTTTTTCCATGTTCCTTCTGTTTAATTCACCTATATTCACCTTTATTTCCATGATATGTATCCGAGCTACCACCACCAAATGACTGTATTGGCAAGATGTATATCCAGGCGTAAAATCTTTGTAAATAATATAATCGTTTTTTTTTTTTTACTTTTCAAAAAAGTATCCCATAACAACTTGGTTACAATTTGGTATGCTAACTCTCCATTCTGATAGGGTCACACCAACCTTCTTTTAATTTATCTACATCGTGTTAAATAATATGACACATTCTCTCCATTGCCTAGGATTGTAGTGACAACAAATACATCACTTGCAACAAAAATTTCATATGTTAATCAAATGTATGTACATTTGTACAAGTTTAGAAGATTGAAGGTTCAATTGAAGATTCCAAATAAAAACATGTGATCTATAATGAGTAAACTCCCATTAATGAAGTCGCGTACATTCCCTAACCACATAAGAAACATGATCATGATATAACGATACCTTAGCCTCTTCAGTGTGAATATCTTTCCATGTCAGAATTGGATGTGGACCCTTCGAGTTCAGAGGGACATATTTCCGTTATTTCACATGCCAAACATTTTCACATTGATCAAGATCCCATCAATTGGCATCGATGAAAGACTCACAAAAGCTCGCATACTTAATTGTCTCAATGGAAAATATGTTTCGCATGTATTTACCTTGAATAGAGAGAAATTCCCTCGTGCTAGGTATAGTGCCACAATACTAAGGCATGGATCTATTCACATCACCAAGGGAAACCTTCCAAAAGAACATGCATCAACATAAATATCAAGTATATAATTTTTCAACTGAATCAATGATTCAAATTATATTAAAAATGCCAGCTTCATTTACACACCATAGTATCTTACCTACACAACAACCTTCTTTGTTTGTGACCTTCATGTCCCAAACAGAGTGTGCACCATCCAACTACTTTTGCAGATGATTTGAGTTGAGTTTCACCATGATTCAAATGGTACGTCCAAATTGGTCATTTCACACAAGTTCCTACACCATCATGCTCACCCTTTTCGTGCCTTATTTAAACAAAGTTCCAAGTATGTTGAATTCTTATCTCTTTATAAAGATGAATCAACTAGTAAAAAAAGCATGTAGATTTGAACTTCCCCACACACCCATCTAACCAAATCTAGTGTTCTATAAAAGATACCCCATTCTTTATGTATGAATTAGAAATCAAACCAAAGCAATGTTGAAGGAATAATGTGTGATGTTAACTATCATGACTGATGTACAAATGGTACCCAATCACATTATGTGACAAAAGTGTGCTATCTCTACCATCAATGCTCACTTTAGCCTATCTATACAATACATGCATGAATATAGAAACCTGACCAGAGTGATAGTACTTAGTCTATATCTCATTGTGGGTAGAAAAGTGTAGCTCTCATCACAATCTACCACTGGTAATATTGTGCTTGGATCGAATAACTCATGAGAATGCTTGAATTCATAAGCTTGCCACCTGGACCTATGAGAGTGTTTGATGTATTTCTAAATCTGATTTTGAAACTTCTCCATGAATTCTAAAATAGGAATTTGTCCCGAAGCAAGTCGATGCTCTTAGACAACATAGATGAAGAAGATGGTGCATAAATGGTAACGTAGTCATATCTCTTCCATGTAACTATGATATATGAAAATCTAGAGTATGTTGTGTTCATATGGAAAATCCTATGGAGCAATTCTAAAAGATGTTGGGGCATCCATCCTTAAGACCGATCGATGCTGATAAGTGATGAGAATTTTTCTAAAAGGGGAACGATGACCTTCCAGTTGAAGGTAAATAGGCAATCATGAGATCCCAAACAGTCGGGTCGAAGAAGAGTGGTTGACAAGGATTGGTCAAGTTAGAGGGAAAGAATTAGGAAGGCACACGATTGAGGTCATGAAAAGGAAACAAAGTCCTTCTACGAGAAGGCAAGGGAAATTGGCCTTGATGGTAAGTGGATGACTAAGAGAATATTTTGGTCGAAGGACCAAGTTGCATTAGAGTTGATGCTAGTTGGAGAACTAGGAAAGTCATTGGTGAAGCCTAGGTGGATGATATTGACTACAATGAAGTGGTTAAAGGAGTTAAGGACGACAACGATTGTGCACCATTCAAGGGACTAGAAGACATAAATTTTTAGGGGTGAAATTTCTCCAATTGGCTATATTTTGGGCTTTTTTACAAAAAAAAAATCGCTATTTGGACATTTTTTAGTCTCTAATATTGCCTATATTTACATAAAAAAAAAATTTAATCATAATATTTGCCAAAATTTACATGTTTCAAGAGTAAATTGTATGTTTCATATTTAATATTCGCCTACCTATATATATACATGTTTTTTCCAATCCAAAATAATCGCCTAAAATACTATTAGAATCCTTAAAAAATACCATGCTCAGAGATGATTGGAGTCTCAGTTAGGTCTAATCAGCAGTAAGGCATAGTTAGCCAGAGTAAAGAAGATGAACATGAGGACTCAGGAAATGAATTCAATCTAGTTAATATATGAGGATTGAGGGGTGCGAACTGAAAAGAATAATTCAAATACTAGGAGATTGAAAGGAGTCAACAATTGAGTTGTCGAGATCGTGGGATAGAAAGAATAATTCATCCTTGATTCCAACAAGGATAGAAAAACATCCAGAGGAATGGACGAGTGATTAGGAAGCGTCTGGAAGGAAGATCATAGCCTTCAAGTGAAGAGAAAAGGACACATTATGTCAAAGAGGATTTGTGAAATATGAAAGGAACCATCCAATTCGTGGTTGAGGAAAAGTTCATCTAAGTACTAGCTGAAGCGGAAGTAGAGCAGTCAACGAGGGAAGTAATTGACATAGAGAAAAGATGATTGAGTCGTAGTCGAGATGGATACCAACCGTGGTTGGTCAAGGTTAAAGGTGTCCAATGAAAAGGGCCAAGATGAAGACTTGATGAGAAAATGGTCGATGTAATTGGATAGTCATGAGCCAGCATGTCACAGTTTAGTCCGATCAAAGGAAATGCTGACGGATGAGAGGAGGAAGATGAGTCATAGTGGTTGATGACATGTCGAACTGATCGATGAAGGGGAATTCGGTGTAGACCGACTTGAAGCTGAAGGGAGGTAAAGGTTAAAGCCAACCCAAATGACAAAAAAGTCATTATATTGGGTCGACAGAATAAAGGAGATAGTAGGAGCCTCACATCAGGTGACTGATAAAGGAGTCGACTAATTTCGGTTTTATCCAACCAATGAGAAAACCGAGGAGCATAGGCATGCGATGGAGTAGTTGCGGCATTTATTACAAAGAATGGATATAGGCGACGTCACTATATGGCACTTTGCATGGAGGATAATTATAGATGAAGATAGAAGCTTCTGGAAGTTGTATGAACATGAGAGTAAGGTGGTAAATAACTTGTATAAATAGATATTGAGGCAGAAGGAGAAGGGGATCAAACCATTATAATTTTATTTCATTTTATCCCTAAAGTGGAGATGATCTATTGTACAACATGTAGGCTAAGTTTTGGTTTCAGTATAATAGAATTGAGTAAGCCTTGTTGTAAAACAATCCACGTAATTTATATTCATAGTTAATATAAGGCCATACTTATTGGCATATATCTATTTGTATGGGTTGTGTGTATTTTGTTTCCATTGTGTACGTTGATCTGGAACTAATTTAGGTTGTGTCTACACAACTAAATTACCATATTTAGAGTTTATTCTTCCACTTAGACATATTTTACTGAAAAGTAAATTCTTAGGATTCCTTTTACATAGTATCATAGAAACATAATTTCGCACCGTGGGAGGATCTAGTTCACTTTGCTATTTCCTTTTGCAAAAATCTATAAACGCGTCATAATAGAGTTGGAATTCAACAAGGTACTGAAAAGAATAATCATCACAAGTTGTGTTCGATTTTATATACCATGGTTTCAATTTATCAAACACATTGATTGATGTTTCAACACCAAGATTGGTTTCTTGAAATTCCTCAAACAATGCTACTCCTTTCATCTCCATAACATTATTACAATGTTCATCATAAATGCCTTTGGATAAATGTTGTCATGAGACATGCTTTTCATCGGGTATAATAAGAGAATGGTTGTCCCAAAACTCTACCACCTTCTCTTTAATTCCTTCAGAAATTCTATCTCAATAGGGTTTCCTACAAATACGATCCCAACAAGTAGAATCATTGTATTCATTTATCTGAACACTAAATTTAGTATATTTGTGTAAGTTTATTCTTGAAACATGGACCATTTTTTACATTGTTTCCACCATTTGACATATTGAGGTTCTTGGTGCCACAACAACAGTTCTAATTCCCATGTCAAAAGATTGGATATAAGGTTTTCTTGATTTTACAAACATACTTAATGCCATTGTCACATTTTTTTCATAGTGTCGTATGCCCTTTTACTTTTAGCTTGTTGAAGGCCCAACAAATTTGTGGCATGCTTCAATTTTCTATGGTTTACCAATCCATGTAGGATTTGAGCTTGTGTAATCACCAAGTGTTGTTCAAAATACAACTTAATTATGCTACTAACATTCTCTCTAGTTTTCCAAATAAGGATCAGATTCCCAAACTCTTCTCATGTGAAAACATCCAAACCTTCTAAATAGTTTCCACCCCTCTCGAAACCACTACAACTCTCAATTATTCTTGAAACATGAGAGGGAACAGGGTCCTATGATAGTTGATCAAGGTCTATCCCTACATAGTCCATTTGAAATTTTGAAAGGTCAACTCTCACCAAATAAGGGACTTTCATTCAAATGAAGAAAAAAAATGAAATCAAAGAAAGAATCCTATCGAAGGTAAAATATTCAAGCGATTAACAAGCTTGAAATTAAGTGTCAATATAATGGAAATTAAGTGTCAATATAATGGAAATTAAGTGTCAGTATAATGTGCAAGAAATAATGTTGAGTGCATAATGTATTCACAACATAAAATGTAAATAGGTCCCTATGACCTAACGTACTTCCACTCAAATTGTAACTAGGCCTTCCAAAGGCTCTCATACGGATGGTTGTGAACCCACCAAAGATGGCCCATGAAGGTAACAAATGATCAGTTACAACAAGGGGCACTAGGAGCGATACCATTTACCAACAAAATATGATCCAAGTACCATCACAACTTCCGATAATGGTAATCTATAATGTATATATCCTATCTTTTGGCCACTAAGAAGGCTCCATCAAGTGGAGTGAAATAAGTTATCCCTCGAATGGTATTATTCACCTCTTTTAAATAGGTGGCGGTTAGCCCCACTGAGAGAATAAAAACATGTACCTTGGGCTTAACCTCCTCTTGGTGCAATTTCTCTTTCCTCGGGAATTTAGTTCCACTTGATGATGAAGGATTTTTAAAATATCCCTATAGAAAAAAATATATTTCAGATGAGAAATTATTGATGAACATTATTTTGATGTCTATCCCAACATTCGTACCTTATACTAACAAATTATTTTGTGCTCTCCTATGGAGAAATTATCTTGGTTGGATTAAGTTGTTGATGTTTATTGTTTAAGCATTTTCTTTTCTTATTGTAGTGAAAAGGGGAGATCATTACTAAAAAAATATTTCAAATTTTATCTATTCTACATTAAAAATAACTAAAATGATACAATTTTTTTAAAACGTTTCAAAAGAGTGTCTAAGCATATTTCTACTTACATGATGGAAAGCGTGGTATTTACAATGTTTGAAAAAAAAGAAAAAAACGTTCATATCAAAACATCACTAATGAATCCATTATATCAAGAATTATAAATTTGGATACCACCTCACTTGTAACTATCATAACATAATTCAAGGTTAATTATTTTATTTAATACATGTGCACTTTCAATAAGATTGTGCAATAACATCAGGGGGATTTTATTCTAATAAAAGTATACATTATACAATAAATTTTGAATATTAAAATTTTGAATATATATATATATATATATATGCTCTTCTAGTCCATAATTACCATATCTTTGAATATCCCAGACCATCGAAAAATGATCATATGACTTTTTCGGAAGTGAGTATTTGATAATATGACTCTTGTAAAAGTGAGTATTTGATGATCATTTGCTATGATATTAAATATTATGATCTCAATACTTTAAATAACATAAAATATTGGAACGCACACAATGTACAACAAATATGAGTATGAAACACAACTCTGATTCTATTTTTTTATATCATAGAGTGGAAAGGTATTTGTAATGGGTGGTCGTGCATGTGATATATTAATATATTTGAGATTTTATGCTCTATAAATACAAAGAAGTAAATATTAAACAAAGAAATGAATATAAATCATGGTCCATCATGTTATGTAAAATTTCATTTTAGGTTTGATTACGTGATGGAGTTATAATTAAAAGCATATGTATAGATATAAATACAACTATTATGATTAGGTATATATTACAAGGTGAAGGGGAATCTCATAGTTGGGAACATGACAAATGAAAATATATAAAGAAAGAGTGTTTTTTTTTAAATTTAAATTTCTTAGTAATATCATTTTTATATTTGAGCATAGTAAAAATAAATTACCAAATTCATTATGGTTTTATTATGTTAAGAGTTCCTCAAACTAGGGTATTTTAAAAGGAAGTGGATTCCCTTCTCACTCCTTTTTTGAATCACAATTTGTATAAGTTTCTTCCATTTTAAGGGCTCTATTGATTACTTGAGTTGACACTTTCCTTATATAGGTCATTAACGATGATCTTAATCTCGACCATTTAAAAAAAACAAAAAAATCATAATCTTGGAAAAGTAGTTTTCATCGACACTTTCCTCATATAGGTCATTAACAATGATCTTAATCTTGATCATTTTAAAAAAACAAAAAAATCATAATGTTGGAAAAGTAGTTTTCATCTATTAGATTGGAATTGATTAAGTCTTTGTAGTGTTTGAATTTTCTTTTAGTAATGTTTTCATTGTTATTATATTGGTTAATTTTAAACTATAAACTTCATAGTTATACCAACTTCAATATTTTCCATATTACTAAATCATTTGTTTTATTTTATTTTCAATAGTTTTATCTAAACCATATGCAAATATATACAATAATAACTATAACTATAAAAATTACAAAACAATTTATACGGTGCTTTGAGAAGAGTGAATTATGATATATAAATATGAATATTTTAATTTTGAAAGTTTACACATATTTAGCAATTAGAATATATAGTGGTACATGGGTAAAGTATGTATCTAAAATTTAGGTGAACTTTGTGAATATTGTATTATGGAAAGCGGGGATATTTTCAAGGTTTACAAATGGGCCCACAAGTTCGTAAATGTGTTAGTTGGTTAACTAACTAATTATCAGTTCTAATTTTGCAATCATTTCATTGTAAATTTATTAACTAATTTCTTATCTAAAAATTAAGTATACTCACATTTTATTTCCAACATCCATCTCAAGGAAGTAATTTACAATACCTTATGATCTATCATTTTATGAGTGAAATTTCATGCTTATTACCTCTTGTAAGGATGAATCATGGGCATAAATAAACATTTGAAGCCAATTCTAACTTGTTTTTTTTTCACATACATATTTGAATTTGATTTGTTCTAGAGTGCTCATTGCTATGAATATTTGACTATGAATTTCACTATGATATTTGAATATCAAACCCAACCTCAAGGAATAAAGCTTAACACCATATGGAAATTTTGAGAATAAACAAATTTCTGCTATGTAGATTGATACTAGTTACACGAACATGCACTAATATTCTATAATAACACTCAATGCATGCATGGACATTTCTATACACTATTTAGTAGATTAAAATTACATGTAAATATGAAATTGTGTAAATTAAATTGATAATTCAATACACACACACATATGAACCATAAAATACAATGACTAGTAACTAATCAACATGATAATTGTAAGAATGGGGTAAGAGGTAAAATAACTAATTAGAATTTGAAGAATGATGTAAGAATTACCAATATCAGCCTCAACTAGAGATGGATGCACCGAAGTTTGACCTACATCCTCTTGTTTTTGTTCTCTCGATGCTTCTCTTCATTGCATCAACCTTTCTTTAGTCCTTTCTTGTATTTAATCTTCGTTAACTGATCACAATCATGTTTCCTTCTTCGATGTTGCTTGTTTCCCATTTTGATTGGTGAATAAAAAATGGAAATGTATATCTATATGTAGAAAATATTAACAACAATGTACATCGTTGAAAAATTAAGAGAATTAGAGTTGTATTAAAATGATTTTTAATTTATTTTTTGTGTTTTATACAATTGGATTGGTTAATAGGTTTATTAAATGCAAATTTGATGGTATATAATTCGTGCTCTTCGCAAAATGCAATAAAATGTAAAAATTTGTTGGATGGTATCTTGTTCATCTTTTAGCTTAAATTCACCTAAACCCTGAATCAAGGTATTTAAAAAAGCACTTCAAACCTTGACCGAGGGTTTTTAGGACCTCAATCAAGCTAATAGATTGATCAAAGGATTAAAAAATAGGCCCTTAGCAGTTTTTTCTACATATTTAATTTTACTAGCCTCTTTTCCAATCATGAACCCTATCGTAGGATGCACCTTAGGTGACAGGCTTCATGCCGATGGATTCATCAATGAATCGTCTATCCACTAACATATAATTTACATGTTTTTGAGGTCACGTGATATTTTTTATTTCTTTTAAAACTTACACTTAAAAACCATGTCCACAACTCCAAAGCATCTTAAACGAAAATCGTCAACATGAAAGGTAAACAACCAATTTTTTTTTTAGCACCTTTAGGGGTAAGTCATGATATGCTACTTTAGCACCTTCATTCTATTTTGAGGGAGGGATTTCTTTCCACTGGGTTTTCCCTCTTTCCTCACTTAGTTTATTTTAGATTAATTGTACGGGATGGCCTTTGGTCTCAGTAACCAGGGCCCTATCTTGCTATTTTACAGGGTGACCTTTGGTTTTAGTCACCAGGGCCCTACTCTTCAGTTATTTTCTCATAGTATAGCTTGCGGGGGGTGTTGGAATATTCTCCCCATCATTTTTCAGTTTTGCATGAATGCATGCATTCTGCATGCATCCAGTCATCTGCATGGTGGACCTCCCAGCTCCTAGATCTTGGTTCTAGCTCTCCACATACTATCTACAGCCCCCAGGGGGCCTCCCACCTACCAAAGGCGCCCTTCTCTAGTCTTTTGTATGGCAAGTGCACCTTTCTCACCTACCACATCTAGTTAGGTGCCTTTCTCACCTACCAGTCAGTTATCACTCAGTTCTTCCTTGATTTAAGGCCATATTGAATCCCCCACTAACTGTTTCACTCTGATGGACCACTAGTGAGACTATTCTACCCATTCTGACTCCAGTTAGCTCCTCAAGCACCCTCGACTGAGCCTCCTTCATTCAGTTAGTGCATACCTCACTCAGTTAGACTCAGTTAAACCACACTTGACTAACTGTTACCATTGATGACTGATACATTGACTGGATGATGACTCCACTATCATCCAGCCACACTTTCAGTTAGGAATTCGAATGCCCTACTTGGCCTATTCGAATCTTATATGATGCCATATTCATGGCTATTGTATTCATTCACTTACATTCTTATTCATTGTATAATACTGAGATATTGTTCTATTCTACTGTGTTTATGAGTGATCATTGAGTGTCTCCTTCTCTTCTTCTTGCAACATATTTGTTAGTTTGAATGTGAGTTGCGACATCTGCCAGATATCTTGCAAATTCTTACACATGGTCCCATTATTTGATATAAACTCTTTCAAGATGTAAATTAGAATTATTACAATTGAGCTTTTAGTTAATTAATTATGATTTATCAAAATGATCGCTAATTCGCAAATGCACCGACAAACCAGAATTTGTTACAATTTCCAAAGCATCATATAAAACCAACCAAGCCAATCCGAAGGATATGATTAGCTCAAACAAGATCAAGTAGCTGTTGTTCATCAACTAAAGGGCCAAAATATTCCAACGACAAAAGATATCCACATCACCAAATCCTTATTCAATGAAATCCAAGCCAAAGAACAAGCACCGCAGAAAGCGAAGGATGGAAGAAAGAAAGCCAAGCAACCACCTACCAAAGCAAGGAAGATAAGATAAAATACAACAAAAAACCAAATATTTACAAAATTTACATGCGGGGGGCTTGATTTTGAAAAATAAAGGGGAATTTTTTGGTGTTCCAACACAACCATGAGTTCCTTTGACTCCTCATAGGAGGAATGACTCACTCTGAGAAGAAACTTAGTTTGGATCTGGAAGGTAGTATGTTCTTGGAGCAGATCATATGTCATCATGCACATGCATGTCATCATGAATATCATGAACCACCATATCATGAGGTTCCTCCATACAATTGTCCATCTCATGAACCAAAAGATGATGGATGATTTGAATGTAGGAGGGAGCATGTGATTTCTGGAATTGTTGGAGAAATTGTTCTATCTCCATCTTGGATTCCAAGAGGGCACTTTGAGTGCTTCTCAAAGAATCTTGGGTGGCCATCAACTCATCGTTGGGCCTGAAAATATCTTCATCTTCCTTCAAGCATGCTTCCTACAACATATGAAGAATATCATGCAAGTAATATCTATTAGAAAGAATATGTGAAAATTTACCTTGTATTGTAGTCTTTGCTTTCTAAATTCTCTCTTTGTTAAGGGCTTTGTTCCTTAGGAACATGTTCTCTATTCTGAACTTCATCCTCACTAAGCCCATAAGAAATGAAAGAAGACTTGGTTTTATGTGTCTCTAGTAAAAGAAACCCTTGAGGTACCTTTCATCTCCTTTCTTGAACCTTTTCAACTGCTTGTAATGAAAGATATTGATGGATGGCACATCCATCATCAATTCAGCCTCATGCTTATTCACCCTATCAGGTGGTCTACCCGGTGGGTGGTATTCAAGAATCTTATCATGTTGTTGTGATGAATTCCATATGAACTCAATCTGATGTAATTAATCCATACTTGTGCCTTGAATGGTGGCAAGGCCCTCGGTATCCCCCACAATGTCACCAAGATTTACTATGGATATCATGCCATGGGATAACTCTGCAATGCTATGCAATATTTCCTACCAGGTATGAATGGATATGTATGGTAAACATCATGTTGAAGACACATATGCCTTGAATGCTGCCCATTTGTCATAACATATTTGAATGCAACAATAGATCCATTACTAATGCAAAAATAACTCTTACCCATGTGAGTTGGTCTTGCACAATTTGTAGTCTCCATCTCGGTGGTGTAGTTGTCCATCCAATTCAATGATTAATAGGACTCTTTGCTTTCTAGTCCCAATGGAATTTAATAATTCATATTCATCAATGATAATCCTTCCTTACATAGAAGAGGATCATAATCTCTCTGGAGTGAAGCAAGTGCCTGGCAATCATCCTGCAAGTCAATGCTTCCTTGAAGCACTTGTAAATCTGAGGACTCCTTATGTCTTCCTTGGAAATGTTGCTTCTCCATAATGTCATGTCTACTATTAGACACACACATATGATCATATGTGTGCTCCTGCAACTCTTGAGAATCATGTAAACTCTCTTTTAAAAAATCATCCTTCTCACAATTTTGGATCTCATCACTAGAAGGATATTTTCTGACAACCTTATCATCCAAAATAGGTACCATATCAAGATGAAACAAAGGAATTTGTTGAATGCAAAAATCAGAATGGTTGTCATATCTTTGTGAAATATATATCTCTTCATGATGTGGAGTGGTGATGGCATGCTCCCCCTCCAAATCTCTCGGTTCACTCTCAACTAGAGTGTGGTTGTATATCTCTCCATCATGATGTTCTGAGAATGCTTGAAGGGTTGGTCCTTTCTCTTTTGTGATTAAATTAGTGGGACATTCTTCAGATTGATGAAAAAAAATTGATACTACCAAGATCATATTTATCTTCATTCCTTAGCTTGAACTCTTCTTGTTATTGCTCAATGCATTCATTGGAGGAAACACATGGCTCTTCTCTTGGGAGATTGTTGCTCCTCTCCTTTGATGAATGATTGTTATTATGCTTTTGATCATTCAATATAGCTGATGCGTCTTTCTCCTTGGTAACCTTAGAATCGATATCATTGGAAACTTTGTTTGAATAGAATCCAAAAAGTCTCTTCGTGCTAGAAACAATGGCATCCATTGAGGCTTCAATTTTGATTCCTCTTTCTTCTTCTTTGCTCACATAAGTGGAACAAATTGTTTCCTCTATGGGTGGTTTTCTACTCTCTATTCATTTCAAGGTGTTATCCTGGATCTCAAACCCAAATTTGTAAGAATATTTGAAAGAAATGGCTTTGTGAATCTCTTCTCTTAAAGCCAGATACTCCTGGTAGTGGCAAGACAAATTTGTACATGCTAATATCCTCCTTGATAAATCCTTCTTAGGGTTATCCATCGGTGGTTCATCCCATTGATATATGTACATATGGTCACAAATGTAACCATCACCATATCTTTCTAGGACTCCATCAATGTAATGGATCTATGCTTCGTCATATGCCTCGAACTCTTCATCTTCAATGATTGGAACTAGTCTCATAGTTGCACATTTCAGCTATGACCTGCAATATTCTTCAACAGTGAGATTTTGTATTTCCACGGGAGTGGAGGAAAGTGCTATGATACCACTGTAATGTATCAACTTAGGATTGTAATACAAAAACTCTAGACTTCTCAAATTTGACTGAAACAAGGTTTGGGGAAGCTAGATGGACTTAGGATGGACTAGATCAAAGGATTTGGATGGATAGGAGGATATGATATGGAATGATACCTCTACACAATGTACTAATAAATTTTATGTTTCAAGAGAATCAAGGCTGCAAATTAATCCAATGCACCTGGGCCCCTCAACATATGCAAACTAGTATGGTAGCAAACTTGATTGGAAGTTGGGGATGGGGGTTTCAGATATCAAATAGGTTAAATATAATTCATTTAAATTCTTTGAAAAATAAAATAGTATTCCATAAATTTTAATAAAAATATGATGAAGTCTCACACTATTACTAGTAAAATTATCATTCAGGACTGCTTAACTAGTGTGATTTCTGGGTTCCCAAACAATGATTAAACGCTCACGAATTGATGAACAAAGACTTGTATCGTGAAATATGGCATGTTACTCAAATCAATAAACAAGAATGAATTCATTTGGATTTATACTCATTGATTTATGAAATACACAATGAAAGCTAGTCAAATTCTGGCTAAATCTAGAAGGGGTGGAGAAATAGGAGAAGAAATCAAAGTTCTATAATTTATATTGAATTGAATGATATCAGAACATTAAATAATATTTAATTACATCATAAATAGGCCAATATGCCTCTCATAAAAATATGAAAATATCTCTCTTCTTTTACATAAGAAACTAGCTACAGAAACTCATAGAAAGCATGAAGATTCGAACTCTAAACTAGATGATGATTCTTATGAACTTCATATTCAACTTGATAAGATATAGGACCTGCAAATAAAATAAATTAAAATGGATAAATTCCATCATCTTCTCACAGAAAGCTGGGGTACATCTCCCAACTTGACTAGGGGCACATCTCCCAAGTTTTTGAGGCAAAATTGCACTCATACAAATTGTCAAACTAACAAAAGATGTGAATGTGGTGGATGTTGAATTATTTATAGATATTGTATTACTTGGGGAGAAAGTATCCATTATTAATGCACCCTCCTTGAGTGGATACGGAAAGCTTGCTTTCCTTCCTTTCCTTTTGCTTTGCTTTGCTTTGGATTTCCTTCTTTTTCTTATTTTTCTGAATTTCCTTATTTTTTGAACTTTCCTACATTTCCTGATTCAATACTACTTTTTTATTTATGCTTATTTTCCTTATTTATTCCTCTTTTCTTATTTTTTCCTGAATTTTTTTATTCATGTACTTTCCTTGACTTCTTCCTCAAGTCTCTCCTCCAACCTTATCCACTAATGCGCCCTAGTGTAGCATTATCTCCATTTATTCAACATAACATTAAATATTAAATGCATGAAAAATAAATATTCCAAGTGCATAATAAACTTTGGATATAAATTAATTCAAACTCCTAATTAATTAAACTCCTCAACTTAGCCCCTCATTAATTAATTAATTCAATCTGTCACTAAGATCCATGGGGTTTGATCTGCTTCATGGTGCTAAAAAAATGGGAACATGACAAACCAACAAATTTATATAAACCAACAGTATGATCAACAGGACCAAAATAAACTACTTTAAAATTATGATTGATATCTTTAAGAACATATTTATGAGGCCAAGCTTCAAATTTATATCCTTTTTGACATGCACAATAAATAGAAAGCAAGTTGATGGGCATGTCTTCAACATGAAACACATCTTCCAATTGACCATTAACAACATTAACATTACCATAACCAATTACGTAAAGTTGTTTACCATCACCTATAGATACTTTGTGAGATGTGTACTTATTATTGTCATAAGATGTAAATAAAGAAGCATTACCAATCATATGTTTAGAAGCACCATAATCCATTATCCATTCCACATTAGAAGAAGAAATACTAGACAAAAAATAGATGTACATAAGGCTAGTTGTAATTCATCAAAACCTTTCTTTTTATTCTTAGATAGTAAACGTTTCACTTTAAAGAAATTCTTTTCAGGATGGTTAGTTTTACCACAATGCTTGCAAGGACCATACACATTCTTCTTCTTACTATTTCCATGATGTGCATTAGAATCATGTCCAATTTTATTAGTATGATTTGAACAAGAACTTTTAGCATTATTAAAAATTTTCGTAGTATTCTTATTATGTGCCATAAGAGCCTTATTAGGCGAGACTTGTCCTGAAACAATCAACCATTCTTGCTCATTTATCAACCCTTTACAAAAATCATCAAAAGTATGTTTCATAGTATTTTGAGACAATTCAAGAGCCCTATTCCTAGTTTGGATGAACATGTCAAAACAAGATGGCAATTTTTTTTCTACATCAATTATATGAGCAGTGTCTGTCTTCTTGTTATATTTACCACAATTAATTAATTTTTTATTTAAATTTTTCACTTCAACAAGGTATAATTCTACTCTTTCAAAGATAGTAGGATCTAGCTCAAAAATATTATTTTCAAGGTAATAAGTAGAAACATCATCAGATTTATCAAATAAATAAAAAAGAATTTTCCATACCTCAATCAGGTTGTCTTCTGCCTCAATACTTACCTGAAGAATATCTAAAACCGTTTGACCAATGAGCCCTCTTGCTTGATCACATTTATGTTCCCATATAGCCATATCTTTAGCATCTGTAGGTTTATTTTGTTCACAATTAACAATCCTCCATAGATTCTTACTCCTGTGAACATAAATCATTTTTATTTTCTATGCAAGATAATTAGGAGCAACAAGTTCAGGAACAAAATCTACTTCTGAAGTCATAATGATAGAAATATTGACAAGAATATTAAACCCAAATTCAATAAATGATAAGAGGAAAAGGTGAATAACAAAAAATTGATAGACTTTACCATTCTAGTCTAAAGAAACACAGTAAAAAATAGAAACTTTACTTACAACTCTTAAAAAAAGTGCAAAGAAAATTCACTCATTGGTTTGTCACAGTAAACTCATGAGTAGATATGATACTCACAGGTTTATGCACGGTAAGGTCACGATTAGATCTGATAACTGTGGGTTATGCACAGTGAAGTCGGGGTTATGCCAAAGAACACATGGATTCTATAGAAGAGGGTCACATGTATACTGCAGTAAACGCAGGTTTACAGTAGGCTAGGTGCGGTTATTCCGTAGTACACGCGATTCTGCGCACTGAAAGTTGTTGGTCTGCATTTTACACGCGGGTTCATAGTAGGGAAAGTCATGGTTACATGCATTGTCTATGAAGAAAAGTTGTGAATGTCCAGTTTTAGGCCAAAAAACAGTGTCGATTAAGCTGCTGATGGAAACCTGCAAAAAAGATACCAAACTTGGAAGAAAACAATATATATGACAACCAAAAGATATATATCCTTGAGGAGAATCCAAAAATCATATATATATATATATATACAGAAAAAAAACATCAAAAGACTCTTGAAAATTTTCTAAAAAAATCTACACAACAAAGTTACGGTTAGGGGTAAAAAACTGCAGAATCATGCTCAGATCTAAAGAGAATCCTAATGGATACCATATAGAAAGAAAATATACAAGAATAAACAATGTCCAGATGATAATAGTTATTGATTGAAAGCTATAGAAGTTTCTAGATCATAACAACCAACTATGATACCATGTCAGAGTTATAGATCTAGCGAAACTAGCTTACACATCTAAGCAATCAATAACATATCAACATAAATAAGAACAGAAAGAGAACAAGGAAAATAATACACCATATATACGTGGTTCACCCAATTGGGCTACGTCCACGGGAAGGTTGTCTTCTATTATCTCCATAAATGTCCTTCAATCTTACAAGAGAGAAAAACATAACCCCATTACAATATAGCAGATAGCTTGTGAGCACAGTATCATATAATGAATGACTTAAATGATGTCCTTGATCTGATTCCCTTGACTTTATTATATACCAAGATATATGGAGGAATTAATCTCACATATTGCATGTGGGATAGTATAATTCTCGATAATAACATCTCTTTATATAACAATGGATATCAAGAGTATACTTACCATAATGAATATGGGATATAATGTATTACTCTTTTACATAAGATTGTGGATAAATTCCCACATAATACAAATACATTATTACCTTCCAAGGAATATAATATTTTCCAACAATAGGGTGTACTCTTCTGGTGATATATCTAGAATTCCTCTATCAGAGATGCAAATGTATTATTTAAAAAATTGGTCCCTTGATCACTCATCAAGATTCTCGGGCACCCAAACCTTGTAACCATTTTCTCAAACAGAAACTGTGTAGTTTTATGCAAGTTGCATTATTTGACTGGTTCTAGTTTGGCACATATGATCAAATAATGTGTCACAATGATTGTGTATCTTGCTTCTGACCTTTTCTCTAGTGGATTTATTGGCCCTATGAAATCCACTTCCTATTTATCAAATTCCTGCAATTTTACCTATGGCATCAAATGCATATTATCCATCCGTGATGGATTTCCAACTCACTAACATACATCACAAGTTTGATAATACTCCTTTTCATATTTATGAAGGGTGGGTTGCCACATTCCTATGTGTATAATCTTCTGAGTTGTTTCGTTCCCTACATAGTGGCCTCCTATGAATCCTTCACGTTCATCCTCTAGTGTTATAGTCCTTTAATTCTCTCATACGCATCATCGTACAATTCCATCTGCACCTAACTTGTATAGCTTCCCCGGTATAAGTTGATAGCTCTTAAACTTAACTACTAACTACTTCTTTTGTGCAACTATGTAGTTGGGTGGGGTTACTTTGGCACTAAAAAACTATACAATCACTGCAAAGTAATCACCAACCATATCTACTATGAACAAGTGTGCATCTAGTAGACTGCCATCCAAATTCACTACATCTTCCCCTATGGTTATGTAGAACAAATGGTGTGGTCCTGAATTCAACTTCCCTAGTTTCACAACCACTTCAAAATCATACTCTTGAAACAATAATAAGCATCTGTATAGATTCCCCACAAAACTGGCTTGTTCACTAGGTATTTTAGTGTAGAATGGTCTGTGTACATCTTAAAACATGATATGAGTAAAAAGTGCCTAAAATTTTGCAACACATACACCATTTCCAACCCTTCACGATCTTTAGTGGTGTGATTTTGTTCCATATTTGACAAATTCATGCTAGGAAAATCAATTGGATGATCTAGGTCTCCTTCGACTGGATGATCTAGAATTATGCCCAATGATATAGATGATGCATCCACCTAAACATCAAACTCCTTTTTCCAATCTGGAAACACCAAAATTTGCACAATGATCAATTTCTGATTCAAAATATCCAATCAATTTCTGATTCAAAATATCCAAACTCTACTAACATTCTTCATTCCATTGAAACTCGGCCTCCTTTCTCAACAGCTTCTCCACTAGTGTTCTGATCTATGCGTATCCCCAAATGAATTTTCTGTAGTACTCAATATGACCCAAAGTTTCTCACATCTTTCACACTGAATTTGATCATGGAAGATCAACAATAACAACAATCTTCACAATATCCACCAATAGTCCTTGTTTGCATACTACATGGCCCAATAGAATATCCAAGGGTCATTAAAAAATACACTTCTTCGGGTTTAATGAAATCTAGAACTATCTGCATCTATCCAACATTAAGGAAAAATATTCAATATGGTTCTTCAACAAGATGAGCATTGTTCAATCCTCCATATATACTTCTATGAATTTATGAATTAACTCTTTACACGCTGTGAAAACCACCCGGAATAATACTGTTTCTGCATTCTTCAAAGCCAAATCTATCATTTTATACTGATAACATGCCCATTATGTTGCAAAGGTTGTCTTATGTGTATCATCACGTGCAATATTTATTTGATGGTATCCATAGAATCCATAAGCAAATGAGTGGGATTTTTGTCCTCCTACATTTTCCAAATCATCATATGTGAAAGGAGTATGAAATGGATAATGTAAGCAAGAATCATTCAATTTGTGCAAATCTACATAAATCCTAATCCCACTTATTTTCTTATCTTGGACTACCATCGGAATTATCCATTATGATTACTTGACAGGTTCGATTATCCTAGCTTCTAACATCTTGTCTATCTCTTCTTTGACTTTCGACTTATAAACTGGATTCAATCGGTATGGTCTCTACTTTATTGGCTTGGAATTTGGCTTCAACGGGATCTTCAATCCCTATAACTCTCCATAAATCCCTTCCATCTCTAAGAATATTTTTGGAAATAGGTCTCGGTACTCGTGTAGTAAATCAACAGTCTTCTAAATAGTTTTGTCATTCTAGTAGTATCCAATATTTAAAAGCATGGGATTCTCCTCAGATCATCATCTTCCTAGTCTCCTCAAGTTACATTGTAGCATTCCAACACCTCATGAAACTTCACAAGAGGTATGTGCACACTACATAGGGGTACTGGTCCTGACAACTTTCTTGATGTGAAAATATTGTCTTTGATAGCCTATAACACTACATCCATTATTGGTGTTTCATCTTCAAAACTAAAAGTTACTTTGAATTTGCAATTCAACTCCTCTCAATTTGATGTCCCTCTGTGCACTTCCAATTCGAAGTACCAATTCTTTGTAATTGTGTCTAGAGTATGTACAAAAAATTGCATTCACTCCTACCTAGGTATTTATATCCATGTTGCAGTGCACTGTGTAAGATGGTTTGATGGACAGCTCAACCTAGTAGACTCTTGCACAACATATTTAGTTCCAAATCTGACCTAGAACAACCTTCTGCAATTCATCCTTATGTGCATCCCACCATCTTGCAGGAGTCACATTCAATGTGACATATAATGATATCATTCTTTGTTTCTCTAGTACCTACACCTCAGAGTATTTTACAAAAGATTCTACCTCTTCTACTCCATCATACTTCAGGGGAGCACATAACTCATTTATGATCCAACACAATGAACAACTAATGTGAGCACACCTTCTTGAGCATATCTCATGCATCCTTTATTGCCAATATTCAAAAGCTTATTTTGAATCCGACATGCAATAGTTGATACTTCTCCAATTGAGTATACCGTTAGTAGTAGGATTGACATAGTCCACCATCCATCTAGTCATATTGTACAAGTTCTCCAGATCCTCATTTCTATTGGGTCCAATGGTGCAGTGACACTTAAGTTTTATCCTTCAAAAATAAATTGATTCCTTTTTGGATCAATTATACCTTGGTTAGTGAAATATCAATCGAATCCAATGAAAATGTTGGATATAGTTTACTATCATTCACTATTTCGATGACTTCAAACTCTATTGTACTACGCACTTCATCAATGTCAACTTGCACCCCTCTCAATCTTCCAATTGGAACAATCTTGTGTAGGTTTTCTAACCTCAACTGAATGGGTGATGAGATTAACTTGAGTTTACCCATCATATCCCATGACTTCTTTGGAAGTACATTCACATAAGATCCCATATCTAAAATTATGTTGTCCATGTCATAGTATTCAATCTATCCATAAGGTGGAATTCCTTATTTATACTCCTCTTCTGTTGTACCCAGTTGACTGCTTACTGTATGACAGGTATCCCTTTATGTTCTATGCACTAATTGATTATCCTATGTAATATGTTAAATGAAGTTTCATATTGTATTGCTTATAAACAACTGTGTAAGAAACTTTTTAATGTACTTGTATCCTCCACTGGTCTTTCTGGAATCGAGTAGTCATAAATTAGAGGAATTGCTTAGAAAAGTGGTTTTCCATACATAGGTTGAAACATGGATGATCCACACCCTATTTCTATAAGATCTTTCCTTTCTTTCTTGTATGTGTCCTTTTCCCCCCAGGGATTGAACGTTGGGGGCCCTACATCTTTTATGACCTATTGCTCAGTTAAACTCTCTATTCCATCAATCCCTATCCTTAATATTTTGTTTGTGTCTGTTACTATATTTGGTTGGACATCATGCTTTTCAGTTGATATCATTTTCACATTCCGGTTCTTTTTCCTTTTCTCCTGCCACTTTTCAATCAATTGTGCACAATCCTCCACCACGTGGTCTAGTTGTATGCAATATGTGCATGTTGTACAAGGTTCAAACAATCCAATGCATAGTGTCCATGATGGCTATAGTTGTAACATATGATTGGTCCTCTTCCTCTGTTGAATCCTTCTCTTCTGCAACCTCTAAACTCTCACGTTCCTCCTTGATTATACCCCCTTCAAGCATTATTCTACGGTGTCCCTCCTTCTAGTCCAGGTTCCCCTTGAACCCTGTATGATTCTAAGGTGTGTTCTCTCATCAAGTCGAGCACATGACAATCCTTCTCTTCATGTTCCACTAACTTGCAAAAATTGTAGAATAAGTTTTTGATACTTCTCTGATATTTCTGCATCAATGGACAAGTGGTCGAATGATCACCCCCAGTTCTTCATATCTCACACCATAAATTGACTCCTCCTGTGGTAAATGGGTTTATATGTCATGAAGATAGATAGTCTGCAATGGATGTACATTCACTTTAATGATGTCCCTCTTTTCTACAAGTTATGGACAATAGTTCCTCGCTCTTTTCCTCCCTTTGGAAATTTCGAGAAATTGAATTGTCGGTACTGCTAACTATGATTGAACCTGATCCATCCCTATGCTATGTTATCCTATGGTGGATTCCTCAAGCTTAATTGTTATTTCAATTGCATCATATTGCGACGTAATATTTGGTTGCGTTAATGGAAAACGTGTGTGCATTAAAAACCCTACAATGAACCATTCTTTGTCTTATTTATCTAGAATCTGGAGGGTGATCTGATCCATAATACTTTGAACCTCTAATAAAAATACCACATTGATTTATTTTTCAACTACTTAATCTCCTTTAACTCCATAATGCATTTTGACTCATACTTCAGTTTCTTGAATTGCTTGAGTAGATATTTTTTTATGCCATCCAAATTTTTGTGTTGGTTCGCCGATGCGGTAGACTAGTACTTTATAAAATAGAGTAGTGCACAATCTTTGGACATCATAACTAGATGCACAATATTTGTATTATCATTCTGGACATACTTAACTTAATCGGTAGATTTACAGACAAACAAGTGTTGTTCTAGATCTTCTATTCATGCTCCATGGAAGATAGTCATTCTTAACATGGGATCCACCATTTCCTACTATGTTGTATTATTGTTGGGTGTCAATGACTGGGTCTATGATTTTGTACTACTTCAACTAATCTAACTACCTTTACTGATACCCTCATTTAGTGTACTAACTACAATTTCTTGCAATAAAATTTGATTTCTTACCTCAGATCTGGTAGATGCACACATGGTCATGTGTCCATCATAGATAATAACCTGAATAGGGATAATGGGATGTAATAGATATTATTCCTCTATACTACATTGAGGGTCATCTTCTTTCCTTTATGTGCATGGAATTCCTTCGATATGGAATGTTAAACCTATGTATTTTTCCTCAAACTTGTTGTGTTTTTCCTCTCGATCCGTTGTGATTATATTCTTACTATATCGAAATCTCTTTCCATTGTGCAACACTTTGATCTCCTCTTATGTCGCACATTTTTCTTTTCTCGGCATCCTTGTCCCATCTATTTCTTATTCCTTCATGCTTGCATCGCTCCCATTCTCTCATACCATCCCCCAGCCTACCCCTAGTTCCCCAATGTGCATAGGATTCCTAGTGATCAAATTCCAACTTCATGAGTCCCTTGTCACACAAAAACATCTTGATCCAAGTAGATACTTCTTTCAAATACCTTTTGCGTGGGCCGTTGAACAACTTTCTCTCAATAGTACTATATGATTGTGTACAACCTATAGAAAACTTTGTCACATAACCTCCCAGTACACTATCTAACTAGAAATCAACTGTGTGCAATAGCTGGTTACTTACGTTATTCAATTGTTGAATAAAGTCAGGATTCCAATTCCCCGAAACAATAGGGTTAAATGTTTTGTTTGTCTCAGTTGCACTTTTTTACCTGTCATCCAAAATTATTGGGAATTCACCAAAGAAAATTGCGTGTAGATATGAATATGCATACCTTTCCAACCACTCCTATATCCTGATCCGTGGGTCCTTGTTCTCATCTCTAGAATATTCATATTACTTTTCTACTAACCACATGCCAATATCTTTCTTAGTTAGCCTCCACATCCCCTTAAGTAGCAAATCCTAGTCTCGATAAGAGAACTATTTGGTTGCGCACAAAGGGTAAACCCAAATTCAAACAATAAATTATTGGGCATCATTTCCAACCAGATCAAGTCTCACTCGAGGCATATATGGGGACTACATGAACCAAGTTTTTTATAGTATTGAAGGGATAGGAGGCATTTATTCTTAACAATATTAATCATTCACAACATCCATGCAATACCAAACATCGCATCATTCATCCATTGAACAGATCATATATCCATCACAACATATACCATATGCATACCATTCAACTTAAAAACATAGCATAATACATGTGCACAATGGACAGACCATTTACCATAACATGAAGTCATTATATTCACTACAAACACAATTATTTATTATCATTAGAATAGTCTACAAAACATGTTTAATGCACATTAGATATCTATCTCAAATATGCCTCAATCCCATATGCACATATACTTCAGACATGAAAACATTTATAGAAACTACTTCCTATCGCCAAAACCCCTTACATATTTATACATCTCAATTCATGCAAACAATTGAATAATGAATATTTGAAATAAACATATAAACATTTTATATGAAATAAAAAGTAAGCAATGATATGTACTTGGGTGTAAACAATTCATATCATATCTCCTTACAAAATGATGCAAGGGCATCAGGGCCTAGGAGAAACAGTCGAAGTTGATTGACAGAATGAAGTCAACTAGGGGGGTTGTTGACAACAATTGGTGCGAAGAAGACTGGTAGTCGAAGCTAGGAAGTCGAGAAGAAGCTGTCGAAGTGTAGTTGACAAGATGCAGAAGTCAAACAAGTTGCAAGTCAACAAGATGGTCGAGATGCGACATCGACAGAAGTGCGGAAGAGGACAAGCGAGGAGGATGGGGTGGATTACTGGAAGCCATAGAGACTAAGTAAATTTGACGTATTAAGTCGAGAACCGATAGGTTAAGATGATCTACGCATTGGAGTGCAAATCATTTGGGAAGGACAGTGACAAGACTGACAAATTTAGAAAATTAGGCGCTGCAGTCAAGGTAATTGACCTGCAACCATTGAGGATTGCTAAGGAAGTTAATGACAGTTATTAATGTGGTTGAAACTAGTCCAGGTGTCACCACAGAAGGAGCTTGTGCAGCATGGTAAGGGGGCACTGAAAACTGCAGGAGTCGTCGGATCAGAGGCAGAGTGACTGACAGGGAAGGACATCTTGGGGAATGGAGTGGACCTCGGGAGTAGCAGTAGAGCGGAGTAGAAGACTGGTGCAGAGGCATGAAGGAAGGGATCGCTCATCGCTCTTTCATTCTTGCACTTAGCAGAGGAGTGGGAGGATGAGAGGATCACAAAGAGAGAGAAACATACTATTTACTTATGTATATGGTAAGAGGCTGAGGCCGACTAGTTTAATAGATTGCATTTAACTTTGTAATTCGATTCAAGTAATAGAAGAAGCCATCTTCTTGGCATTCCAGTTCACATCTAGTCTTTTCGAGCGCATTTGTGTGTTTATTGTGTGCCATTATTAAGAAAGGAAGTCCAACCTGAACCCCAGCATCGCGCCAGGCGGTATTAGAGCAAAAGTATCTTGAAGATAGGAGGAATCCCGATACCAGCTTGCATAGTGTCAAGTGGTATTTGAGCAGAAGAATACTATGAGAAGGCTGAACCTATGAAGGCATGAACAACTTAAGTAGTGGTTGGGTAGAGTTGTCCATGCGTGGTGAAATTCCGGTTGCAATTGGACGAGAGGAGATTTCAGCTACGGTTGAAAGAATGACTGAAAGAGGTGTAAATGTACATGGTGTAGGACAAAGAGCACGAGGTGCATAAGTCATAGTTGATTGTGAAATGTTCGACGAGTACATGCGAACAATGAGAAGTTTGACCAGTGTTGTTGTAGTGATCAAAGAAATCCAGAGACGTGGATGCCATCCAGATAGACTTGACCATAGTGACGAGGAAGTCGAGGAAGTGGAAGCACGAGAAGTAGACGAAGAAGAACCAAAAGATAAACTGATCAAGATACTGTCAGATATGAGGGGTTAGAAAAAGATGGATGTACCTACCTACTCAGGGAGTCTGAATCCAAAAGACTTGATAGACTGGTTCAGAGAGATGGAGAAATACTTCGACATAGAGCAGATAGAGGATCCTAAGAGGGTTAAGACTGCATGTCTGAAGTTGAAGGGCCATGCATCATTGTGGTGGGACAATGTATTGTTGATGTATTTGTAACTTCGGAAGATATTTACTTGTATATTGTATTTGTACTTTATTGTATCCCCAACACGAGATGTATTATTCCTCTGATTGGAAGTGTCGTCAGTTATATTGTTAGTGTTGTAACTTATACTTGATGGCTTCTTAGACCACCTTGATGGGGTCGGCCCTGTATGAGTCATCTGGGTCAAAGGGTTATTAGACCACCCTAGTGGGGGTCAGCCTAGTCAGCATTATGTTAAGTGGTTAAGTTGAGGCCAACCTAGTTGAGTAAAGGTCAAGTCAAGTTAGTGTATAAATAGAGAGTGTGTCTCTCTCATTTTACACATTCTATTATTCACTCACTTCACATTAGTGAGAGAAGAGGAGGATGCACAAAAGTGGAGGAGGAGCATGCTGCTGAAGATATCTATCTCTTGGGTTTGATCATGATGATCCTTGTATTGATGCTTATTCTATCTCTAAGGAAGTTGCAGGGTTTTTCACCTTCTTGGTTTTCCCCGGTGAAATGTTTTGTGTCTCTTGTCTCTTGTCTCTTATGCTTAATATGCTGTACATGTTGTTCTTTCAGTTAAGATCCTAGATCAGAATGAATTAAATTCTGAAAAACTAACATGGTATCAGAGCTAGGATGAAGGAAGGCATGCTATGGAATTTATGAGACTTGTTGCACTTGCGACAAATCGGAAGCTAGGGCTTGATATAGCAAAAACCTAGTCATTGTAGAACTTTAACTATAAATACATTTTGGCGAAGTTTCAGGATCTGAAACCTTTACAAGTCGTAGATAACATCCCCATGTAGCTTGTGTCGAAAGAAAAACTTCTAATTCGTTGTGCTTTGTGATTTATGATCAGTAAAATATAGGGTTTCTGCCTCTTCTAGATCTTAGTCATAAGCAGGTGACCTAGGAGAAAAGGTCACAACTTGGGGTAGGAAGCTCCAAATGAAATTTCATAAAAAGTGACAGGTAGGTCACGGACTATACTTTCACAGGTAAGTTTTTTAGAGGCCGAAACTGAAGCAGTGATACGTGGAACGCCATACAAATTCACTCTCCGGTTTCATTACATAAACATGTTACATTGCGACACTTGGCATAACTCTCTCTCAGAGAATCCAATTGAGGTCAGACCTATCGGGTTGGAAAGATGACAGGTCAGGATACCACAGGACAAATTTTTAGACCCTGTGGATTTGTAATTTATGAGCTACACCAAAAACAATTAGGTGCATATTTCTGTCAAAATATATTTGGATTTTGAGCACTTTCATTCTTGGATCGTCACTATTGTTGGAAATTAGGGTTTCGGAGAAAGTTGAAATTCTTAGAATCGGAGACCACGGTTGGATGCTCCTCATCAAAATAGAAATTTAGAGACCAGGATCGAATTTTTTTGTTGGGAAGAAGACTGGGCTTGATCAAACCCTAGTTCAGGATTTTGATCGAAAATGGTGGAAAATTAGGGCTTTTGCAAAAGTTGGAATTTTTGAAATCTGTGACCACGACTGGAAAGTCCTCAGAAAAATTGAAGTTTAGAACACAAGATCAGACCTTTTGGATGGGAAGAAGACTGAGCTTTATCAAACCCTAGTTCGGGATCCTATCGAATGAATCCAAAAGTTTCAAAGGCAATTTTGAGGGGTCAAATTTTGCAATTTTCAAAATTGAAGTATACCAGCTTGATCAACTCATCAAGCCACATCTTTCCATCCATTCAGAAGTTTGAAATTCAAAGATTGAATTTTTAGGGTTTGTCTAACAAACCCTAATCTAGCTCCAGATCCAGTTTCAAGCAAATCAAAGTGGATTGGGTTAATCCTAGAAAAGAATGAATTGGACACATGCATAAGTGAAGAAGTTCTAGTTCCAAAGGGAGATGAGGCTGCGGCTTTAGATGAGAAGGCTACATGCAATCCTGACAGGTATGACTTGAAGAGAGATAGGTATGTTTTGAAATTTGTTCATGATTGAATTTATGATATGTTTGTCTTCATATTATTGAGGTTAGTACAATCTTGATTAGTCTTAGACTTGTAAAAGTATGAATGCATGTGAATGATAGAAGACATTCATTGATGAGGGTTATGACACTTATGATTGTACTAATGCACTGTGGTGTTGTATGAGGTTGATGTTGTCCGCTAACATGAAAGGTACAAATCAATTTCTAGATCAAGAACATATGACCATAGTGACATGAAGACAAAGACTCATGGATCACATAGAAGCTCCACTTACGAGGTATGTATAATTTGGTTCGACAATGGTTAATTTATGAGTTATGTAGGTTACTAAGCACAAGTCATTAAAGAGAACAAGAAGACATTGTTTAGGTATGTTAGACATAACTAGCAAACATGATAACCAAGTATGTTTTTCCTATATCAAGATTAGAATCCTACCTTGTGTTAGGATATTATACTTTTGTATAAATGATAATGTTTATTCTTGAAGTTAGAAGTTTTAGTAATCAAGGGTTTATGCATATTATATTTCTTACTTTGATTGATGATATGACTAACCAGAAGAGTCCTATGGTCAAATAAGAATATGCACGAATAAAATAAGTCTTGCCTGAAACCTTGAATACTAACACTTATTACCTATGATCATGACCATACATATTTTAGGAACATAATGTTTTGAGATTATACTAATATATGTATGATTGTGTACGAGATATTGAGGATGACACTAGTGCACATTTAAGCATGCATAGTGGTCCAGGATGGATATAAGTTCAAGGAAAGGTAATCCAGGTAGCAAAGATCAAGAGGGTGCACTTCAGGAAGCAAAGATCAAGAAGGAGTCCACCCTACAACCAAACAAAGATAAGTATTTGAATTGTCAATTCTTGTATATATGATTACTTAAATGATATTGTCCAGTCATATACATACTTATGTTCCTAGATTTAGGATATGTATCAGGCATATTAGAAAAGTTGCATTAATGAACAAGATACTACTAAATATGCAAATAATGGGTAAGTGGCCTATGGTACTATACAACATTCCATTGCTACTTATCTAGAATGAAACCTCTTTGCTAACATGTTGGGACTTGTGCACACTCTTAACAATGTTCTGGTAGAGATGGAAGGCATCTAGAAAGTTATGGAATATGGATAAATGTTGTATTGAAACATTGGCCAACATAATTGCATGACTCTATGACATATGTCTTTATGCATAAGAATGTGTTTTTGAAAAACTATGAGAAGTTTCTAATCATGCAATTGGACTTGTCTTGTAGGAAAGATTGTGTACCATCACCTACAAAAAGGACTACAACATTTGTTCCAACAATGAAGATCAAATAAAAACTATCTATTGAAGATATTGAAGAATCTGAAGTTCCCAGGATCCGGGATGCAGTAATGGAAGAATGCCATGATCAAGGAGTACCGGTCGATCATGAAGAACGATGTATGGGATGTGGTCCCAAGACAAGAAGGGAAGTCTGCTGTGACTTCAAGGTGGATCTACAAGCTCAAGCTTGCTGCCGAGTTTGAGATGAAGGACTTGGGATGATGCACTACTTTCTAGGCATGGAGGTGTGGCAGAGTGTAGATGGAATATTCCTTGGACAAGGAAAGTATGTAGTAGAGATCCTGAAGAGGTTCAGGATGATGGACTGGAAGGCCATGGACACACCAATGGCATCAAACCTGAATATTCTGTGTGATGCTTCATCTGATCCAGTTGATGTCACTGTGTATCGTCAGATGATTGGGTCCTTGATGTACCTAATGAACACGAGACCAGATATTTTCTTTGTGGTGAAAACATTGAGCTAGTTCTTGACGGATCCCATAGGTGTTCACCTAGTTGCTGTAAAGCACATTCTAAGGTACCTGAAGGGTACCATTGATTATGGGCTCAAGTATGATGTGAATCAAAAGTTTAACCTGCAAGGTTATGTTGATTCAGATTAGGCAGGCAGTGCTACAGATAGGAAGAGCACTTCAGAGTGCTGCTTCAGTATGGGATCAGGTGTGATCTCTTGGTTTAGAAGGAAGCAGTCCTGCATAACACTGAGTACAGCCAAAGCAGAGTATGTTGCAGCTTGTTTCGATAGTTGTGAGGCAGTATGGCTTTGGAAGCTACTGTCTGAGTTATTTGATCTCCCGTTGGAAGCTACTGGTATCTTTTGTGACAACCAGAGTTGTGTGAAGCTGTCTAAGAACCCAGTGTTCCACGACGGGTCAAAGCACATTGAGATAAAATATCACTATATCAGGGATATGGTACAAAGAGGAGAAGTGAAGCTCCTGTATATTGCGATGGATGAGCAAGTTGCAGATGTGTTGACGAAACCACTAGCCAAAGTGAAGTTTGAGTACTCCAGAGAGAGGCTTGGTGTTCTTTGGATTGAAGATACTTCGAGGAAGAAGTGATGGACACATTTGAAGGAGCCATTCCAATCATGGTGAGAGGAGGATCCTTCCCATGCCTGTGGATGTAAGTGCTATGTGATGAGCATCAGGACGATGCTCCAGTTACTGCTTTGGATATGCATCAGTTGGATGCTTTGTATGATCATTTGGATCATTTATGATGACATGCATCAGGATGATGTAGTGATGATGATCAGGATGATCATGTGTGATGAGTATCAGGATGATACTCTGGATAATAGCATTAGGACGATGCAGTGACGATGATCAGGATGATCATGTGTGATGAGTATCAAGAAGATGAAATGGATGATATGCATTAGGATGATGCAGTGACGATGATTAGGATGATAATGTGTGACGAGTATCAGGACGATGCTCTGAATGATATGCATTGGGACGATGATCAGGATGATCATGTGTGATGAGTATCAGGATGATGCTCTGGATGATATGCATCACGACGATGCTATAATGATTATTAGGACTATCATGTGTGATGATATGTATCAGGTGGATGCATCGCATGATCAGTTGGATCTTGTGTGATGAGTTTTGAATACATAGATGCACATGAGCCATTCTCACATGGTGGTAGGTGTGTCCTCCCATGCTACAGATATAAGGGTTGGGGCCATTCCATCATGGTTGAAGTGTGTCTTCCCATGGTCGTTGATGTAAGAGCTATGACATTCGAGCATGGTTGAAGTGTTTCTTCCCATGGCTGCGATATAAGTGTTGTGCCATTCGAGCATGGTTGAAGTGTGTCTTCCCATGGATGCAATATAAGTGCTGTGCCATTCCTATCATGGTTGAAGTGTGTCTTCCCATGGATATGGATATAAGAGCGATGCCATTTTTGCATGGTTGAAGTGTGTCTTCCCATGGCGTAGATATAAGTGTTGAGCCTTTCACACATGGTTGAAGTCTGTCTTCCCATGCCGATGAATGTAAGTGTTGTGTGATGTGCATCTGGGTTGTGCTTCATGGACGATGAGATGACATGATTAGTATGATCATGAGTATCAGGATGATACTCTATGGCCATCGACAGGTTGTGCAGTTGCATGTAAAGATCCTGGGAGATCCGATTGGTTGAGTTGTGTGCTTGTAATCAGTCCTGGGATGCTCTTTCAAGGTTTTACAGTGGTCACATACAATATTGCCCTGGGAGATCTATTAGGTTGAGCCGTAAGCTCGTAATCAGTTCTGGGATGCTCTTTCGAGGTTTTGTGACGCACATAATAAGTTGTGAGGATTCCACAGTATGGCCAGTGATGATGAAGACCTGCAGGTGGTGGGCCTACATCTAGCATGAAAAAGGGTTGGCTCTATAGAACTTCCTATGACGAGAAGAATTTAGATATATCACAATGATCGAGATGATGAGTACATCAGTAGTGATGATGATGATGCTCCGTGATCCAGTGATGATGATCCAGTGATGATGATCCAGCTCCAGAATTAAAGACTTGTGCCTATAGGTATTGATGACTTGTGTCAAGAGAATACTTTCCTAGTTAAGAGGGAGTGTTGATGTATTTGTATCTTCAGAAGATATTCACTTGTATATTGTATTTGTACTTTATTGTATCCCCAATGGAGATGTATTATTCCTCCGATTGGAAGTGTCCTCACTTATATTGTAAGTGTCGTAACTTATACTTGATGGCTTCTTAGACGACCTTGATGGGGTCGGCCCTATCAGCATTATGTTAAGTGGTTAAGTTGAGGCCGACCTAATTGAGTAAAGGTCAAGTCAAGCTAGTGTATAAATAGAGAGTGTGTCTCTCTCATTTTACACATTCTATTATTCACTCACTTCGCATTAGTGAGAGAAGAGGAGGATGCACACAAGTGGAGGAGGAGCATGCTGCTTAAGATCTCTATCTCTTGGGTTTGATCATGATGATCCTTGTATTGATGCTTATTCTATCTATGAGGAAGTTGCGGGGTTTTTCACCTTCTTGGTTTTCCCTGGTGAAATGTTTTGTGTCTCTTGTCTCTTGTCTCTTATGCTTGATATGCTGTACATGTTGTTCTTTCAGTTAAGATCTTAGATCAGAATGAATTAAATTATCAAAAACTAACATGTATAGGCTGATAGATTCAATAAAAGAAAGGATAAAATCAAGTCTTAGGATAGGATGGTTTCCAAGCTGAAGGGGAAGTTCCTGCCTAATGACTATGTGATTTCCTTTTTCAGGAAGTTGCAAAACTTTTGACAAAAAGAGATGACCATGAAGGAATACATGGAAGATTTCTATTGACTATCAATTAGATCTGGTCAAACCGATGAAGGTGAAGAAGAAGTCACAGGATATGTGAACGAGTTGAAGTATGTCATACAAGATGAGTTGAGCCTGTCCAAGTTCATAATGGTTGGAGAATCCTACCAAATAGCTATGAAGGTGGAATAAAATCTGTTAAGAAGAACGACATCGACTAGAGGAAGGATGACTCGTCCAGGTGTGAAGACTTTTTTCATGAAGGGACAAAGTAGTGGAACCAGTAGAGAAGCCATCGACGACAACTGACATGCAGAAAGGACAATGACCAGAGAGAAGGCATCGGAAAAACGACAGGATGGTCTTGAGACCCGCAGTCAGGGTGCATTTGGTCAAAGTGGTCTAGCAGAAAAGAAAGGAGCTCATAGACCAACAATTGTTTGTTATAAGTGTCATGGAATGGGACACAAATCCTATGAATTCCTAGAGAATCTACATGTGATAGATGAGTCAAAACCTAGACATCAAAGAGATGAGATGAGAGGACGGAATCAATATCCGACAGTGGCGAAGAGGGTATAGGAAAAGGTCAAAACATGATGGCCAGGAGAATGTTGGTTCATAATGACGAGCGAAAAGAGGAGGAGCTGGCACAACGAAAGGTATTGCAAGAACATTATTGATGGTGGAAGTATAGAGAATTTAGTGTTAATGGAGGTCATCGACAAGTTGGGTTTGAGATGTCAGCAACACCAAAATCCATACAAGATATCCTAGTTACAGAAAGGACATCATGTGAAGGTAACCAGACAGTGCATGATCAACTTTAAGGTTGGAAAGCTTGAAGACAGTGTATTGTGCGATGTAATACCAATGGATGCTTTTCATATGTTGTTAGGGAGACCATGGGAATATGATCGAAGGATGATCTATG
Organism: Larix kaempferi; assembly: GCA_027924585.1. NCBI lineage: Eukaryota > Viridiplantae > Streptophyta > Pinopsida > Pinales > Pinaceae > Larix > Larix kaempferi. The sequence continues at coordinate 3,827,207 of BSBM01000249.1, forward strand.
ATGTCGAGCCAACACAATCACAGTGTGGAAAAATGACACATGGAGGATGTTGAAGCCAAAGCAAGAGGATTGAGCCGACTATAAACAGGGAGAGAGAAACTATTGGGAGAAGCGAGTGGTGATGTGCTCAATGAAGGAATTCCTAGTAGAGGAGGAGAAACAGTCAGGATGTTTCTCCATCATTATGAAAGGACCATGTGTTGAGAGGTTGAAAATGAAGGAATTCCGGTCGATGTCAAAGTAATGCTCAACGATTTTGAGAGAATAATAGTCAACGAGGTACCGACGGGATTGCCACCAATGAGAAACATATCCCATCAGATTGACTTGATTCCAGGATTGAGTTTTCCAAACAAGGTACCACATAGAATGACTCCGAAAGAGCGTCAAGAACTCAATTGACAAGTCCAAGAGTTGTTGGACACATGATTGATCAGAGAAATCCTGAGCCATTGCGCGGTACTAGCAGTATTAGCACTGAAAAATGGTGGAGAATGGAGGATGTGTGTAGATTCTAGAGTTATCAACAAGATCACGATCAATTACAGATTTCCATTTTCGAGGATGGACGACTTGATGGACTGTTTGAGTGGAGTGAGATACTTCATCAAGATCGACCTGAAGAGTGGATATCACCAGTTCAGGGTTAGAGAAGGCGGTGAATTGAAGACATCCTTTAAGACAAAGGAAGGACTGTATGAGTGGTTAGTCATGCCCTTTCGATTGAATAATGCACCCAGAACATTCATGCGGTTGATGAACGAGGTACTGAAGCCAATTTTGGGAATGTTGGTCGCAGTGTATCTCAAGAACATCTTCATATTCAATCGAACCAAAGGTCAACATTTGGAGCACATTCTAAAAGTGTTGCAAAAGCTACAGGAAGAGAAGTTGATGGACCCAGAAAAGGTAAAGGTATATTGGAGTGGCCAGAACCGAAAAGCACAATGAGAGCACAGAGTTTTCATGGAATTTCTATTTTCTACAAGAAGTTCATCAGAGGATTCAGTCGGATATGTGCACCATTGACAGAGTGCATGAAGAAAGGGGAGTTCAAGTGGATAGAAGCTGCCCAAAAATCATTCGACAAGTTGAAGCAGAAGGTGACCGAGAGTCTAGTGCTAGCTCTCCCATATTTCAACAAACTTTTCCAACTCGATTGTGATGCGAGCGGAATGGAAATTGACGCAGTATTGAGCCAGGCGGGATGACCAATTTTATTCTTCAGCAAAAATTTGGATGAAGCGAAGCAAAAATATTCAGTCTACGACCAGGATTTATGTGCTATCATGTAAGCATTGAAGAAGTGGAGGCATTTTTTGCTTCCCAAAGAGTTTGTGTTGTATACAAACCACCAAGCATTGAGGTATTTGAATACTCATTCAAAGTTGAATCAACGCCACATGAAATGGGTCGAGTTCTTGTAGGGATATACCTTCATGTTGCGACATAAGTCAGGCAAGTCGAACAAGGTTTCCAATGCGCTGAGTCGAAGAGTTGCATTTCTAAACACGACGATAGTTCAGGTGACAGGAATAGAGTCAGTAAAAACGTAGTATGAGACCGACAAGGATTTTGCGAAAGCATCGAAGGATAGTCGCGAACCATGGAGTGTTGACAGAACTCCATACTTGGATTATTTTATCCAAGAAGGATACCTATTCAAGGGAAAAAAGTTATGTATTCCCAGGGGTTTCGTAAGAGAGAACCTAATCCAAGAACTGCATTGTGGTGGATTAGTAGGTCATTTTTGCATTGACAAGACCAAGGTGTTGGTTGAAGAAAAGTTCCATTGTCCAGGGCTAGCGACAGATGTCAGGAAATGGGTATGAAAGTGTCAAAATTTCAAGTTGGTGAAGGGATGAAGTCAAAATACGGGGCTGTATGCACCATTACCAGTGCCAAATGCCCTATGGGAGCACCTGAGAATTGATTTTGTGCTAGGATTTCTGAATAGGAAGCAAAGTAACAACTCAATATTTGTGGTAGTCGACAGATTTTCCAATATTGCACACTTTATTCCTTGTCGGAAGACAAGTGACGCCATAAGCATTTTTGTACGATTATTCAAGGAGATAGTCAGATTGCATGGGTTTCCAAAGAGTATAAAATTAGAGAGAGATATTGAGTTCATGGGTCATTTATGGAGAACGTTGTGGAAGAAACTGGACACGAAGTTGTAGTTTAGCTTGGCATACAATCTGGAGACTGATGGACTGTTGATATATTTGTAACTTCGGAAGATATTCTTCTATGTATTACATTTGTACTTTATTCTATATCCCGCAGAGATGTATTATTCCTCTGATTGGAAGTGTTGTCATTTGTATTTGTAAGTGTTGCAAGTTACATTGTAAGTGTTATCATTTGTATTGATGCGTTATTAGACCACCAGTGTGGGGTCAGCCTTGGTTAGGTCATGTGGTTGGGTTATTAGGATTGATTAGCAAGTCGACTCCAATGGATTATTGGCAGGTCAAGTCAGTGTATAAATAGAGAGGTTGTGTCTTTCATTTATCTCATTCACTCACTTCTCAAGCTCGCATAGATAAGAGAGAAAGTGGCACACTAGTGGAGGAGGAGGAGCATCTGCTAGAGACATCTTATTGGGTTTGATCCTTGTGATCTTGTTTTCTGGCTTATCTTATCTCTGAGGAAGTTATGTGGTTTTTCACCTTCTTGGTTTTCCCCGATGAAACTCTATGTCTCTTGTGTGATTGATTTTGTGTCTATGATTGATATGTTGTACATGTTATTCTCTTAGTGATCCTGAATAATAATGGAATGAAATTATCAAAAAATTAACATGGTATCAGAGCTGACCTAAGAAGAAGGCATTGTGCAGTTGCGGAAGCTAAGGATTCTTAATATTTGGGTTTCTCTCCACAGATCATCAAAGGCAGGAGGCTATATTGAATCTCCTTGGAAGGGCACATCTTTATGTCGAGACATAATTCAATTCTGAGCATTTTCAGTTTTGACCTAAAAATTAGGGTTTCAAAAAAGAGTTGGAATTTTTTTAATATGAATCCACGGCTGGATACTCCTCAAGAAAATTGAATTTTAGAGCCTTGGATTGAATTTTTTGGCTGGGCAGTAAGGTGGGATTTATCAAACCCTAGTTCGAGGTCTTGTCTAGTGAATCTGGAAGTTTCAAAAGCAATTTTGAGGGGTGAAAATTTGCAGATTTCAAATTCTGAGTATACCAGCTTAACAAGGCACATCTTTCTATCCTTTTAGAAGTTTGAAATTCAAATTTTGAATTTTTAGGGTTTCTCTAACAAACCCTAATCCAGCTCCAGATCCAGTTTTCAGCAAATCAAGTGGTAAGACCTAAATATTTAATTTCCGTTTGAGTTTCTCATTAAAATGTCTCACCGCACCAAGCTTGAGGATAATCTTGATGGAGCTGATAATTTCTGACCATGGAAGTATAGGATTGGGTTAATCTTAGAAGAAAATGATTTGGACATCTACATAAAAGAAGAGGTTCCAGTTCCAGACGGAGATGAGGCTAAGAGATTACACTAGAAGGACTTGGTCAAGGCTAAGAGAATCATTGCTAATTCTATAAAGGACCATCTCATACCCCATGTGTCTTCCCTAAAGACACCTACGGAGATGTTTGATTCGTTGAAAAAATTGTTTGAAGGAAAGAAGATAAATCGGAAGATGACTCTGCGGAACCAATTGAAAGGGGTAAAGATCTAGAATGGAGAGACCATTCAATCCTACTTTTCTAAGGTCTCTCAAATCAAGGACCAACTTGAAGTTGTGGATGAAGTAGTGGAGAATGGAGAAATTGTCATGACCACTTTGAATGGCCTACCTAGGTCATGGGAATCCTTCATCCAAGGAATATGTGCAAGGAAGAAATAGATCTCCTTCAGCAAACTATGCGAAGAATGTTCACAAGAAGAATCTAGGCTTGTGGCCTGAGAAGAAAAGATGGGAAGTGAATATCAAGCCCTCATAGCAGACACTAAGGGAAGTAAGTTTAAGAGGGACAAATCTCACAACAAGAAACACTCTCACTTCCATCAAAAGAAGAAAGATCTCTCATGTTTGATGCTTCAATTGTGATGAGAAAGGACACTTTGCTTCAAATTGTACCAAGAAAAGAAAAGACTACAAGAAGAAGAACATCAAGAAGAGGCACCATGCTCATGTTGTTGAGGATGATGAACCACCCAAGAAGAAGGCTAGAGTAGAAAGTGATGACTCATCAAGTGAAGATGAATATGTGTTGATCTCTACTCTTACAGGTACTATCTCACATAGATTTGATGATTGGCTTATTTATAGTGGGGCTTCCAAGCACATGACGAGATTTAAAGAATCCTTTGTAGACATATCTGAACATGAGTCACCCCATAAGGTGAAACTTGTGGATGACTATCAATATCCTATAAAAGGAAGTGGTGAGGCCTCCTACAAGTTAGACTCTGGGAAGTCTTTGAAGATGCAAGATGTTCTATATGTACCTGGACTCAAGAAAAATCTTCTCTCCATATCATATTTAGATGCAAAGGGAATGAGAGTTGCATTTATAGATGGCCAAGTACTCATGTAGCCAAAGGGTAAGACACTAGATGATGCAGTGGTAATTGAAGAGCAAGAGGGAGGATTGTACAAGTTGAAGGGAAAACCTGAACATGCCATGGTACATGAATCCATGGATCCAAGTGAACTTTGGCATAGAAGGCTTGCACACATGCACTATAGAGAAATACCAATTGCAAGCAAAGCTGTAGAAGGTCTTCTTGAAATCCAGACAAAACATGTAGGGGTTTGCAAAGGATGTGCAAAAGGGAAGAACACAAAGAAAGCATTCCCAAGCAGTGAAAGCAAAGCAAAAGGAATCTTGGAGATTATCCACCTTGATGTATGCAGTTCAATGCCATCCAGTTCTTTGAGAGGGTATGCATACTATGTTTCTTTCATTGATGATTTCTCTAGAAAGACTTGGGTTTACATCTTGAAGAATAAAGATGAAGTTTTGATAAGTTCAAGGAATTCAAAGCCTTGATGGAAAATCAAACATATAAGAAGATTAAGACTTTCAAATCCGATAATGGTAGAGAATTCACTTCAGGTGATTTCAAGAAGTTATGCAGTGATTCAGGGATTAAGAGGGAGTTGACTGCTCCTTACAATCCACAACAAAATGGAGTTGCAGAACGGAAGAATAGTACTATCATGGAAGCAGCACGAGCAATGATTCATGACCAAGATATTCCTATGCACCTATGGGCAAAAGCAGCTAGAACAACTGTATATGTGCAGAATAGAACACCTCATAAGATACTTGACAACAAAACACCAGAAGAAGTCTTCTCTGGTAAGAAACCTAAAGTTAGCCATCTCAGGATATTTGGCTATCCAGTATACACACACATTCCAAAAGAAAAGAGAACAAAGCTAGATCCTTCAGGAAAGAAGGGCATCTTTGTGGGCTACAATGAAATATCGAAGGCTTATTGAATATACTTTCCAGGGTTCAAGAAGATTGACATCAGCAGGGATGTAACATTTGATAAAGACTGAGCATATATCAAATCAAGGAAGACACCTATTGAAGACCATGAAGAACCAAAGGTAACCAGATTTCAAGACACCACTATGAATGAAGCAATTCTAGAAGAACATCGTGAAACAAAAGATCCACAACAACCTATAGATCCACCTCGTGAGAAGAACTCTCACAAGAGGAAACCTTCATGGGCTAGAGAGCTCATCCAAGATGCAGAAAGATATGGTATTCCAGAAGAAGAACACAGAGAAAGGAAAAGGACAAGGCCACCCACTAGTTATGTTGCCTTGCTCTGTGACATTATGAACAAAGAACCTTCTAGTTATAAATAAGCAGTGGAAAAGAAACAATGGAAGGATGCCATGGTCGAAGAGTACCAGTTAATCATGAAGAATGATGTTTGGGATGTAGTCCCAAGACCTAAAGGGAAGTCTGTTGTGACTTCAAAGTGGATCTATAAGATCAAGCATGCTACAGATGGTAGCATAGAGAAATACAAGGTGAGGTTTGTAGCTCGTGGCTTCTCCCAGAAAGAGGGAATAGATTATGAAGAGACTTTTGCTTCCTATAGCTAGATACACTTCCATCCGAATAGTGCTTTCTCTGGCTACAGTGATGAAGTGGAATATACACCAGATGGATGTTATGACAGCTTTCTTGAATGGTGTAGTCAAAGAGGAAGTGTATGTGGAGAGGCCACTCGGTTTTGAGATACATGACAGAGAGTCATATGTGTGCAGGTTGAAGAAAGCCTTGTATGGCTTGAAGCAAGATCCTAGGACTTGGTATGGTAGGATAGACAGTTTTCTATCCAGTTTGGGCTTTACCAAGAGTAAAGCAGATTCCAAGCTTTACTACAAGGCTGAGGAAGGCAATCCTGTGATACTACTCCTATATCCGGATGACTTTTTTGTTAAAGGAGAGGATAGGTTGATTGCTGACACAAAGAGGAAGGTTACAACCGAGTTCGAGATGAAGGACTTGGGGATGATGCATGCATGGAGGTGTGGCAGAGTGCTTATGGGATATTCCTTGGACAAGGGAAGTATGCAGTAGAGATCCTAAAGAGGTTTGGGATGATGGACTGCAGGCCATGGCCACACCTATGGCATTGAACCTGAAGCTTCTGTGTGATGCTTCATCTGAGCTAGTTGATGTCACTATGTATCGTCAGATGATTGGGTCCTTGATGTACCTGAAAAACATGAGACCAGATATTTGCTTTGTGGTGAACACATTGAGCCAGTTCCTAACAGATGCGAGAAATGTTCACCTGGTTGCTGTAAAGCATATTCTGAGTTACTTGAAGGGTACGGTTGATTACGGGCTCAAGTATGATGCGAATCAAAAGTTTAACCTAGAGGGTTATGTTGATTCAGATTGGGTAGGCAGTGCTGCAGATAGGAAGAGCACTTTAGGGTGCTACTTCAGTATGAGATCAGGTGTGATCTCTTAGTCTAGCAGGAAGTTGTCCAGCATAGCACTGAGTATAGCCGAAGCAAAGTATGTCGCAACTTGTTTGGATTGTTGTGAGGCAGTATGGCTGAGGAAGCTACTGTCTGAGTTATTTGATCTCCCATTGGATGCTACTAGTATCTTTTGTGACAACCAAAGCTGTGTGAAGCTGTTTGAGAACCCGATGTTCCATGATAGGTTGAAGCACATTGAGATCAAATATCACTATATGAGGGATATGGTGCAGAGAGGAGCAGTGAAGCTCCTATATGTTGCAACGGATGAGCAGGTTGCTGATGCGTTGATGAAACCACTAGCCAGATTGAAGTTTGAGTACTTCAGAGAGAAGATTGGTGTTCTTCAGATTGAAGATACATCAAGGAAGACATGATGTGACACATTTGCAAGAGCCATTCCGAGCATCGTGAGAGGAGGATCCTTCCCATGGCTGTGGATGTAAGCGCTATGTGATGAGCATCAAGACAATGCTCCAGTTACTACTTTGGATATGCATCAGGTGGATGCTTTGTATGATCAGTTGGATCATGTATGATGACTTGCATCAGGACAATGCAGTGACGATGATCAATATGATCATGTGTGATGAGTATTAGGACAATGCTCTGGATGACTTGGATCAGGACAATGCAGTGACAATGATCAGGATGATCATGTGTGATGAGTATCAGGACGATGCTCTGGATGACTTGCATGAGGATGATGCAGTGACAATGATCAGGATGATCATGTGTGATGAGTATCAAGATGATGCTCTAGATGATATGAATCAGGACGATGCTATGATGATGATCAGGATGATCATGTACATCATGATGATGTATGGTGAGTATTAGGTTGATACTCCATGGCCGTGGACATGTTGTGTATGTATCATAGAAAAGATTATGGGAGATCCTATAGTGTGAGCTAGGATACTCTTTTGAGGTTTTGCTATGAGAGGCATGTAATCGGCCTTGGAGATCCGATAGGTTGAGCAGTAAGCTCATAATCAGTCCTGGGATGCTCTGTAGAGATCTTGCAGGTTGCAAGACACTCTTTTAAGGTTTTGTGGTGGAGGTCACATGTAATCACCCATGGAGATCCTATAGTATGAGCTAGGATACTCTTTAGAGTTCTTGCAGGTTGCAAGATAGTCTTTTAACGTCTTGTGATAGTCAACATGTAAAAGATCTGATAGTCTAAGCTAGGTTTTGTTGATGCACGTAATAAATCCTGGGATCCACAGTATGGCCAGTGATGATGAAGACCTACAGGTGGTGGGCCTACATCCAACATTAAAAAGGGATGGCTCTGTATAACTTCCTATGATGAGCATAATTCAGAGATAACCTAGTGATCGAGATGTCAAGTACAGCAACAGTGATGATGATGATGCTCCATGATCCAGTGATGATTATCCAGCTCCAAAATTGAAGACTTGTGCCAATATGTATTGATGATGTGTGTCCACAAAATACCTTCCTAGTTAAGAGGGAGTGTTGATGTATTTGTAACTTCGAAAGATATTCTTCTATGTATTACATTTGTACTTTATTGTATATCCCGTAGAGATGTATTATTCCTCTGATTGGAAGTGCCGTCATTTGTATTGATGGGCTATTAGAACACTAGTGTGGGGTTGGCCTTGGTTAGGCCATGTGGTTGGGTTATTAGGCTTGATTAGCAAGTCGGTCCCAGTGGATTATTGGCAGGTCAAGTCAGTGTATAAATAGAGAGTTTGTGTCTCTCATTTATCTCATTCAATCACTTCTCAAGCTCGCATAGCTAAGAGAGAAAGTGGCACACTAGTGGAGGAGAAGGAGCATCTACTAGAGACATCTTATTGGGTTTGATCCTTTTGATCTTGTTTTGTGGCTTATCTTATCTCTAAGGAAGTTGTGGGGTTTTTCACCTTCTTGGTTTTCCCCGGTGAAACTCTATGTCTCTTGTGTGATTGCTTTTTTGTCTATGATTGAAATGTTGTACATGCTATTCTCTTAGTGATCCTGAATGATAATGGAATGAAATTATCGAAAAATTAACATGGACAGACCACGGTAGTCAACTGAAGTTTGGGAAACCTTCTGAGATGTTTGACAGCCGATCGACCCAAGCAGTGGGAGAATGTGTTGGCACAAGAAAAATTCGCGTATAAAAAATCTGTGAATTGGTTGACAGGTATGAGCCCATTCCAAATTGTTCAAGGTCGAATCCCACATGATGTGGTGGATTTGGTTTCGATACCAACAGAGATCCGAAAGAGCGTAGATGCAAATACATTAATAGAGAATATGAAATAAGTTCATGAATTTGTGCACAAGCACATTGAGAAGAGCAACACGACATATAAGTTGAGAGGAGAAAGAAATAAGAGGTAAAGTTGTTCAGTGAGGGACACTTAGTCTATGTGCACTTGAGGAAAGACAGGGTCTCTACAAAAACATATAAAAGCTGAAGCTGAAGAAGATTGGACCATGTAAGATTCTAAAGAATATTTCGGACAATGCTTGTGTTGGAGATACCGATGGATTTGAACATTTATCCTATGTTCAATGTCTCAGATCTGTATAGGTATGAAGAAAGTTCAACAAGCACCAGCGCAAAAGTGTTGAATATCGATTGGATAGGGAAAATTCCAGATCAACATGAGGAAGAGATCGTTGAAGTAATAGATGAGCGCAGAGTTGGATGAACAAGGAGTTCACGGAAGAAATAATCTTTAGTTCGATGGAGGGATGATGAGTTGAATGAGGCGACATGGATTTCATAGGAAGAGTATAGAATACTGATGGAGCAGTCAAATTCTTTTTCACCTGAGGAGACTAATGTAGGGGCATCAGGGCCTAGAATAAAAATTCAAAGTTGATCGACAGAATGAATTTGACTAGGGGGATTTTTGACGACCACTGGTACGAAGGAGATAGGTAGTCGAGCAGAAAATGTCGAAGTGTAGTCGACAGGATGCAGAAGTCAAACGAGTCAAAAGTTGACGCGATGGTTGAGATGTGTTATTTACAGAAGTGCGGCAGAGGCCAAGAGAGGAGGATGGGTTGGATTACTGGTAGCCCTAGAGACTAAGTAAAGTTGAGAACCAACGGGTTAAGATGATCTACGCGGTGGAGTGCAGATCATTTGGGAAGGACAGTGATAAGACCGACAATTGTAGCAAGTCAGGGAAGCACTGCAGTCGAGGTAATCAACCTGCAACCGTTGAGGGATGCTGAGGAAGTTAATGGAAGTGAAGAGATGGTTGAAACCAGTCTAAGGGTCACCACAGGAGGAGGTTATGTAGCATGGTCAGGGGGCACTAACAACTTCAGGATCTGTCCGATCAGAAGCAGAGCGGCAGACAGGGAAGGAAGTCTTGGGAAATGGAGTGGACCTCAAGAGAAGAAGCAAAGCAGAGTAGAAGACTCGTCTGGAGACATAGAGGAAGGGATAGCTCATTGCTCTTTCATTCTTGCACTAAGTAGAGAAGTGGGAGGAGGAGGATCACACACAAAGAGAAACACACTATTTTCTTTTGTATATTGTAAGAGGATAAGGCCGATTAGTTTAATATATTGCATGTAACTTTGTAATTCGATTCAAGTAATAGAAGAAGCCCACTTCTTGGAATTCCATTTTACATCTAGTATTTCTGGGCATGTTTGTGTATTTGGTGTGTCGCATTATTAAGCAAGGCGGTCCAACCTGACCCCCACCATTGCGCCACAAAAGTGCAATCAACTTCATTATACCATACCAAAAAAATACATCTATCCATTAAAAATAGCCCCCGAGATGCCATTTTATTCTTGTTTCTTTATTAAACCTACAACAATATAACAAAAATCTAATCAATAGGGGAAAACCTAAAAATAGGATGGAGGGATGAGAATGAAAAGGAAAATCCTTTACCTTGCTCATAAAAGGTACTCCATGAAACCCTATCCAACATTAATGAAACCCTAAACCTGCAAAAACAAAAGAACAATGGAAAATAGAAAATCAATAAAGTATATGAAACATAAAAGAGAAATGAAGGATGATAATAAAAAGGAGAAGAAATTACATTTAGCATGAGGATTCCTGAATGAAACCTTAGGCTCCGTGGATGAAAACATAACCTACAACATGAAAATAATAATAAACATTAGCAAATCAATGAAGGAAACCAATGTAACATTTTAAGAAAAGAGGAGAAGGGAAGGGATAATACATTATCTTCCTAATGTATGTTTCTCCATGAAATTATAACCCTATCCTCCATGATATTAAACCCTAAGGAAGAATATATAAGATAAGAGAGGAATAGATGAAATGAGAGACTAGGATTTGAGAGAAAATAAGATATTTTAAAGAAATTAATACAAAACCATCTCACTTATGAGGATTTAAATGAGTGGTTTATTTTTATTCCTTTATATTTTTAAAATTAATTTTTAAAAATCCCTTGCATACTCAGTGCAAGTGATTTTTTTTTATCCCTTGAAAATTATTAAATTCATTTTTAAACAACCTCAGTTGTGCAACACAAATATGACTCTAGAAATAAAACATTTGACATGAATTTCAAAGCTAACTTATGTATTTGACACATTCAAGAGGTATTATGTTCTTAAATACAATGCATGATGATGATGAAAATATGTTGCATTCACATTGTCTAAAACGTCTACAATTTCGAAAGGAAAAATTGATTTTTCTAGCATGATTTTGAAAACATCTAACTGAAATTTTTATAAATCCTTGTTAAAGATCTCAAACTCTGAAATTTTTGGTTCCCCGAGGGTTTTTAATGGTGTTGAATCCTGGCCCGCATGGGTGTGGCTCATTGGCAGTTCAGTTGTTATGAAGTCACAGTTGTAAATGGATGTCACGAGTTCAAATCACACCCGGCTTTGCCCATGTCCCATGCTTGTGGGGTGTGTGGGGCACCTGGGGGTATAGTGGTAGCGGGAGCAGGATTGGATCCATGGACCCCATGTCACGCGATTACCGGCCCAGTCTCCAGTTGCCAATTCCCCTAGTTACAAAAAAAATGGTGTTGAATCCATTTCTATCATCAAAATCCCCATTAAAACATAGTGAAATTCAAATTTTGAAAAATAAAAAATGCCAAATTATAGTGAAAATCCCATATCTAGGTCGAATCGTCAAATTTTTAGACAACTTCTATTGCATTTTGTCTCAATATATATTTATTCATGTGTCTGGTTTAGTGATGTAAGGTTATGTATAATCAAACCATGTGTTGATGTTTGGAAAAATCCTTGCACCAACCGTGGGAATTATCCCCAATGAAAAGTCCGAACTAGACTGTTCATTGTTTGGAATGGGGAATCTCTTCGGTTAACAGTCTGGCTACCATAGAGTGTTGTTTGGATTTCAATTTACTGGTTTTGGCCGAGTCCACCATTTATATTTTATATTTGGGGATGCAAATGTAAATTCTCTAGCTCTAACAATGCATGATTCTAACTAAACTAACTTTGAGTGATAGGTAGAAGCCTCACAAATGATCTGTAGGTTCTTACCTCTCCTCTTACCACTCGTACCTTATCAATCAATTAAAACTATTCTAAAAAATTGGATATATTTAAATAAGTATCCTAATGTATCCTTGCAAGGAGTGAGATTTAAAGTATGAGTAATGGATGAGACTATTCGTGCAAATTAAAAAGTTAACTTATTGAGAGGAATCACTCACAATCACAATGAAATGATTACACAAAGATAGCTTTGATACACATTAACTTCATTCATTACTCAATTCTACACAGAAACTTTCATTTTAAAATATAAATCAGTAAAATCATTCATATACCATTAGAATAGTCCAATGAAGTAGGAAATATCTTACATCATATAAATGAATAAATGAAGAAGTAATTTTTTGCATTCATTCATAACATTCCATGCAAAATTCTATGTAAGCTTTCACCGAGTACAATAGTTCTTTCTCATTAGCAAAAAAGTAGTTCTCATACAAAATTGTACTTGCTTTCTATTACACCAGCCAAAATTCCTTCCCTATTCTATTTCTCCCTATTTATCTTTACAAAAATTTGTATTCATGTGACCAATAACTTCGCATTCCATCTTAACTCTTGATTTCAACAATTTTGTTTTTTATGGTTACACCCAAAAATAACCAAAAATAAATAATAAATTACAATTTACATTAACTTGATGGAGGATTCTCTTGACTTAAAATGTAATTGTCCCAAAGGTCACTTTCATAAGATATCACATTTAATTGTTGAGGTTCTAATAACTTTAAAGAAACTTCATCAGTGGACAGTTCTTTGACCATATCTATTAATCCCTTCATCGCTTCCTTGTGACCTTCTCCTAGAAAGTACGCATTTAGAGTTGCTTTCCCAATATGATGCTAAAGATCCTCTATAGTGAGCATGCCTAGCCTTTTAATGTAATCCAAATCCTCCACAAACTATTTCTCAACTCTATTAACCGTTGTTCTTTGGATTTCAATTCATCAATAGCCATAGGTGTTGGCAGATGGCATTTCTCATATGCTTGACATATAACGTGATAAATTTATTCACACTTTGTAATTGTTCTATGAACTTCATTTTGTACTATCTTTGATGACTTCTGACTACTTTCCAAGAGATCTATATCTAACTTTAATTCAACAGTTGTTCTTTTAGGTAAGTGAGCAGGAATTTCCTTGATTTTTCCTTTCCACCCAATTAGATTCTTAACTTTATTAAGTGTGTCTACTTGCTTTTGTTTTATAGTGGAATCCTTCGTAGAGATCTGTTTCAGTCTATCCATGATTTCTCTTAATCCATAAATTTCCTTTGTCAATAACTCTTCGGAGTGGAAAAGTTTCTTTTGTAATTCACAATCATGTTCACAAAATGGTGCCATGTCATGCTTTTGTTCTTGAGCAATTCCGATCTGCTCCATCAAGGACCCCTTTTCTTTAATCCATTCATCCATGTGAGCTTGAGGATATCCTTTTTCAATCATCAGGTATTCTACCTGTTGATTTAACTGGGTTTCCTTTCCTTCTAATTCCTTGATTCAAGCTTGAAAATCATCTCTTTCTCCTTCCATAATTACTAGTTGCACATTTAGAATCATTTTCATATTCAATCCCTTGATAATCCATCAAAAGTTTTTATTTATTTGCTTCCATGGTGTCCCTCTTTCCTTTCATCTCAATTCCTTCACTTCAAACTTGCACTAAGTTATCTTTTAACTTGATCATCTTTGCTTTGCTGCATTATAAATCATCAAGTAATTTTTCTACATTGTTTGCATTTTCTTGTGCTGCAACAACATTTACAGAAGTAGTAAATTTTGCATCTTTGTTAGTATCCTCTACTAAAGTCCTTGCCTTAATGGTTACAATATCAAATTGGGTTTCAATTTTCAATATTTTTTCTATCCTTTTTGTGATGGTCTTCCTTTTTGGATTGGAAAAAATGGTATCAAGCAAGGCCACAGAATGTTGATTTCTGGGAGTAAACAGTGTGAGTTGAAGCTCATCCAACAGAATATGACCTCTAGTAAGAGCTATTTCCAAATTTAGATTGACAAGATTGTCCACATACATGTTTTTTTTATTCTGATTTTCTTCCTGATTTTTCTTTTCTTCCACAACTTTCTTGATCTTCTCTTCTTCTTTTTTCTTGTCGGCTTCATAATGCAAATTCTTCTGTTCCTACTCGATAGTTTCCTTATTTTCTTTTTCTTTTTCTTCTTTTATTCTAGTTTCCTCTTCTCTTTGTCTTCTTTTTGCTTCTTTTCTAGCCATTTTTTCTTCGTGTATTTTTTTTAATCTTCTTTCACTAATGCTTCCTCTTGCAAATTTTTTGTTTTCTCAGCTGTTAGAGCCTTCTCATTAGCTTTATTTTGCTCTACTTATTTTATGGATTCTTTTGTTTGGCTTGAGCCTTCCTCTGGTTTCCTGCCAAACCTCTTGTTCAAATATGTCGTGTTCTTTTCTCTCAAGTATACTTCTTCATATTTTAGGAAATGATCAGAATATTCGAAATTGATTCTGGAAGATGCACAATGCTTGTCTACCTTCTGTAAACTATCATTTCTAACAAACAAATTCTCCCCAAAGTGGTATGGTTGCAATTCCTTTACAAAATTTTCAACCCCTTTTACTTTGGTGAAACTGTATGCTTTGATTTTAAATGGGAGTGGAGGATAAGAGGCCTTTTTATTATCATGCAAAAACTGTTCGACTCCATCTACAAAAAACTTGTCTCACTGCTTCCTTATTAACGACATAATCTGTGACATATATAGGCATCAAAGAAGGACTTTTGGTGCCTACATTCATCCGAATATAAGTGCCTGGTTTGAAATAATAGTCTCCATACTCATTGATCACCTCCAATGTTGCATATGACATACAATTTGGATCTTGATTGAAAATTAATTCATACAAACGTCCTATAAACTCTTCATAGATGAGTTTGTAAAAGATAGTGTACTTATGGGCCCACATGATCTGGTAGGGCACAAAGATGGGAGTTTCATCTGGGACCCAATTACATCCTAATTTATAAAATGGGTTCCTAATAAATATACAATCAATTAGGTAATATGCCATGTAAAATTCTTCTTTATTTTTCTTCAAACTTTCTTGAGTTGTTGATACTGCTTCAGACATGCTCTCCAAAATAATATCTTCCCAATTAAATAGAGTACCATGAGTGGTAACGTGGTATATTACTGGAACCCAATTGAGCTTATATATGTTTGCATTTACCATCCCCAAGATATTTCACAACATCACGGCCATAATTTTGAATCGGGTTATCATATTTTGTGTATCATGTTCTCCACTAGCTCTTTGCCTCAACTATTTTCTCGGCAGAAGCATTTTCTTCTCATATTCTGAGTGATCTATTTTGATACTCTTAATCTAGTCATCTTTTAGAAGTACTTTGGGAGCTGGTAATTTGTAATATTTTATTATGTGTGTTGGTTGAAATGAGGCTAGACCATTTCCATTGACTCATGAAATGATCCAAAACTTAGAATCTACATGAGAAAAAATACAACTTATTACCTTCAAACATGGAAACAATTCTGGTTGGGTTGTAGCTTTGAGGAGTCTGTATTTCTCATCCTTTTGATAAATCATTGTTTCCTTGATTGAGGAATCTTGCATGTTCTAAATTTGGATGAGTTGGGATATTTCTCCCCACTTGTATTCAGGGACTAATCCAGGGATAACCCTTGTATCTTTGAACAAAGTTTCCATAATGATCTCTGGAACTATCTCAATGTCCGATTTGAATTCTATCACTTTGAATTTGTGCTTACTAGATCACCTATACATATCCAAATCCTGTAACAAAACACCATATCAAGCCTCTACATTGTCTATATATACAGTATAACCATAGTGACAACACTGAGGTCTATAAGAAACATGATGTAACTCATTTTTCTCACACATAATATCATCAAAAGGTTATATATATTTTAACTTATTCAGGTTATTAATTCATTTATAAATTTACTTTTAAATGGAATTTATTCTATGCATAGAATGTGAGCATGAAGCAACCTCTGTGACACATTTGAAAATGTATCATATGTTTGTTCTTCCAAGCCAAACTGACCATTAAAAATTAAAATCATTATTGTAGCCATTTTATTTGATGATAATTCCTGGCCCATAATTTTTTAAGCATGTGGCATCAAATCTTAAGACTTCATATTGGGTGAACAATGATAATACAAAGAATTCATATCAAATATTGAATAAACACAACATTTCCAGGTTTACGCATTCAAATTACCACATAACCAATTCAAGTAAACCTTCTTTCTGGAACCAAATGTGTGGGAAAGCACTCTATATGCAACAATGAAGACCAGTCTCCTCAGGATAAGCTAATTTATTAACCACGTTAATTATAGACAAAGGTGATCAATGATATTCAATCTTCGTCTATTCCTCCAAAAACCTAGGGTTTTACTTCTCCCTATCTAAACAATTTGACTCCAAACGATGTGTGGTTGATGTCCTTAGCGAGTAAAGTTAAGTTTTATATTCGAGTGTTCATCCTAGAAGCATGTAGAAGAGATGACTATTTAACAATAATGTCAAGGAAAGAGCTTAAAACCATGCTTAATCTAAAAGCTATATAATGCTAAGCTCCTTGTTCATGGTTCAACATTTTATCCTCTCACAACATATAGCGAGGAAGAAAAATTGTTTTCAAATAAAGGAGGGTGCAAGACTAGGGTAGCTGATAAAAAATGGTTTTAACCTAAACCTATGCCCTCCAATCGAAAATAGACACCACTAGAATTTTGGACAGAGATACCCAGGTGATGAGGTGGAGCATGTCCCTGGGGTTGGTTGTGATCAGCAACAAGAATGTTCCAAGTGGCTCGAGTGATCTGGAAGAGGCATGCTCAGTGAGTCGAATGACATCCTAAAAGTCTTGGGGAGAACTTGAACTGATTTCCCTTTTAAAACTAACTCCTAACACTAAAAAATTTCAGTAATTTCTCATTAATTGTCTATCGGTGGGAAATGACCCTTTTTACATGACTTCAATCTATGCTTTCCTTCGATGACAAAAAGGTTTTGTTTTGCCCTTTTTTGGAACATATGTTGATTTTTCACTAGCTCATTTTGGGATAAAACTTGGTTTTACCCCAGCTCAAAAATATAAAGGGATCCGATGAATATTGGAGCACAAGCGGTGTTGAAATATTCTCACCATAATTTTTGTATTTTGCATGCATCCAGTCATCTGCATCCATTGTCATGCAAATGCATGCATCCAGTCATCAGTATGGTAGTCTGCCAGCACCTAGTCCTTATTTTCCACCCCCTAGGAGCCTGTTTTTTATCAGTTTTAGACCTCCTAGAAACTGTTGGGTCCTTTTTTTCATCACTGGAGTACAAATGAGCCCTCTTCCACCTATTTAGGAGTTACTTGAGTTAGTTAGTCGGGTGATGACTCATTTCCTTGCTTCAAGGGATGATTGATCAGTTAACTGACTGAAGCACTTAGACTAGTTTGAGCTCCACTGACTACTGACAGCTCCTCATGCACCCACATTGGAGTCTCCTTCCCTACATCAATGCCCATGCACTCAGTTAGACTCATTTGATTGACTAGTTGACTTTTATGACCACTGCCACTAGGTTTGATGATGTCTTCAATGCTATCCAAGTGACACACTGAGGATAATTTGAATTACCTTAGTGGCATTCGAATCTCATTCATTGTATTCAATTATTATTCATTTTATAGAGATCCGACTTACAGCTGATGTATGATACAACAATTTTTCTCTATTTTTTGTGTAATGAGTGATTATGGATTCAACATTTCTTCTTCTTCTTTCTACACTACATGAGTAAATTCTAGTGAGGTCTGCTACTACTAAGTGATCCTACTTCTGAAATATTACATGGTATCAGAACTGACAATAGCTATTTGAATTGCATTAGTAGTAGTTGCAGCAATTCCTTGAGCAACTATCTTTCATTGAGCACCAGAAGCCTATGAGTTTCCAAAGAAAATACTGGTACTATTGCCTTGAATTCACTGGAGCAATCCAGTGAGGTCTAGTCAGGTGTGAAGGAAGTAGTCACATGTGCTCAGTGTCCTAAGGCAGTGTTCAATTTAAATTATAACAGATCTTCTTTTCATAATTCTCATTTGTTTTGCAGGAATATCCCTCTTTAACCTTTGAATTTTGCATCATTATGGATCTCAATTTGAATTCATTCAACTACTTTGAATTGAAGGATAAAATGGACATCTTCTTGAAGTCAAAGAGTCTTTCCATAGTGGTGAATGGATCTGCAGTTGATCCCATTGGTGCAGTAGAGAAATCCAAGTACTTAGACAAGCTTGATGAAGTAGTAGGACTATTGCTACTTAGCATTTCTGAAGATTTTCAATTTCATGTTATCGAGTTGAAGACTCAAAACGAGGTTTGGGACAAGCTCGAATCCCTCCTTGGCCATAAAGATGATTTGAAGGGGCATAAAATATAAAACGATCTCATCTCCATGAACACAAGCAGTTTCGAAACTATCGTTGAGTTTCTCAACAAATTCAAGAACTTGATTTCACAATTGAAGAGGTATGGGATTGAGAAGGAAGAAAAACAACTCATCTTTGCCATCTTTTCGAATCTAGGCCCTGATTATTCAATGTTCGTTTGAACCTTCTAGTCAGCAAGATTGTCAATTACAAAATGGAAATTCCCTTCACTTGAAGAATTCATCCAATCTCTAACTCTTGATAAGGGGAAGCTAGTACACATGGGAGTGATAAAAACCAAGTTGGATTCAGCTATTGCATCCATTGAGATGAGAAGAACGAATGGAAAAGGGAAACAAAAAAAATTCTGATGGAAAATCAAATGAAACAAAGTAGAAGGAGGCTCCCATACAATCAGATGGATCCTTGAATCCTAAGAAGGACAAACACACTCAAAAAGGAAAATCCAAGTGCACATACTATAATCGAGGATATCACTCTCAGAGCTCATGTATGAATAAGACGATAGATCTCATGAGTTCACTTCTTAACAAAAATAATCTTCTAGTACCTGCATGTGCTAGAAGGAAAGAGAGTGAACCATCTGGATCTGAGAACAAAGAGAGATGCCATGCCCTCATGGCAGATGCATCAACTGAATCCTACTTCATCATAGATCCTGGAGAATCTAGGCATATGTATTCCTCCAAGAATCTCTTCACTGGATTCGAAGCTACTGTTGGACCATCCATTATGTTGGGGAATGATTCTAAGGTCTCCTCGAAGGGGATTGGAAGAATCAAACTAGATCATGGATACTTCTCGGATGTACTCTATGTACCCACTCTCACTGCTAATCTACTTCCAGTATATCAAATGACCCATGTACTAGAGAGCCCAAGAGGGTTATCTTCTCTCTAGATGAGGTCGAAATCCAAGACATGGTATCAGGTTCTACCATTGCAAAAGGTGTTGAAAATCATAATTCAAAACTATATGAGTTCTCCCACTTCTTACGTCTCTCAAAGCAATATGTTCTTCACACTCATGCCAATGAAGAGAGTAGATTGCTACATGAAATATTTGGGCATCTTAACTATCAATACTTTCAAGAAATGCAAACTAAAGAGATGGTTAAAGGGCTTCCCAAGATCAATTTTTCTAAGGGAAACTGTCATGGTTGTTTGATTGGCAAGCATCCTGAGAATAAATTTGAGAAGGGGAAGGCAAGGGCAACCTCATATCCTCTAGATCTGATTCATAGTGACGTTGCAGGGCCATTTCCAGATCTATATTTGAACAAAACAATGTATATACTCACTTTTATTGATTATTATTCCATATTTACATGGGTATACTTTGTTAGATTGAATTCAAAAGTATTTAGATTCTTTATGTGTTTCAAGTCTTCTGCAGAAAAGTTTTCAGATAGAAAGATCAAGGCCAGTCACACTGACAATGGAGGTGAGTACATCAAGGGTGATTTTCAAACCTTTTGTGCTGAAGAGGGCATTGAGATGCAACATATAGTTCCCTATACACCACAATAGAATGGTGTTGCTAAAAGGAAGAACAGAACATTGAAAGAAATGGCCACCTGCATGCTAAAGTAGAAAGGGTTACACCCTAGTATTTGGGAAGAATCCATTAACTATGCCTCCTATATCCAAAACAAAGTTCCTCACAAAGGACTAAATATATGACTCCTTTCGAAGCATGGATGGGATACAAACCTGATGTGTCTCATCTTCGAGTGTTTGAATCCAGAGCATTGGCAAGGATTTTAGATGAGAAAACAAGAGCCCTAGATCCACAAAGAAAAGAGTGTATCATGGTGGGTTATTCATTGAATGCAAAGGCCTACAAGCTTCTTGATCCTTCTACTATGACCACATTCCTTGATAGGAGTGTACAGTTTGACGAATGGCCTCTTCATGATGGTCATCCTGTTACGCAAGAGAGCTTTCCTACTACACCTCCACTGCTTGATGAGCTCCAAGAGCGAAAATATTCATCACATGATAGTTCAGATTCAGAGTATGAGAGTGATGATGATGAATATCGAATGCTAGATTCAGATCCACAAGAACCTGACAATCTAGAAACTGATTCAGAAGATGAGCAAATGGGAGATCCAGTTCCACAAGAACCTGACAATCTAGAAACTGATTCAGAAGATGAGCAAATGGGAGATCCAGTTCCACAAGAACCTGATGATCTCTCAACTGGTGATCCTCCTCTTTCGAGATGGGAAGCCACTACTCTCAGATTTGCTGGATATATTGTTGGTGATCCAACTAATTGATAGAGAACCAGATCATATTATCAGAATGGAAGGTTTCATCCTTCTCACATTATTGATCCATTTCAGGTCGATCGATCCTTCTTTGGAAAAGAAGGACACTTGCCTCCTTCCAGGGTGAGTGATGATATGCTACACTAGAATCCTTCAGTCTATCTTTAAGGAGGGATTTCTTCCCACTGGGTTTTTCCTCTTTCTTAACTTGTTTTATTTATATTGTTGTACAGGGTGACCTTTGGTCTCAGTCACCAGGGCCCTGCTTTTTAGTTTTCAGTTGTTTCCTCATAGTATAGCTTGTAGGGGGGTGTTGGAATATTCTCACCATCATTTTTGTATTTTGCATGCTTGCATGCAGTTCTGCATGCATTTTCATAAAAATGAATGCATCGAGTCATATGCATGCATTTGCATGCAAATGCATGCATCCATTCATTAGTATGGTAGTCTCCCAGCCTCTAGTCCTTATTTTGCAGCCCCCAGGAGCTTGTTTTTGCTCATTTTTATCCCTACTAGCCACTGATGCGCCCTTGTTTTCATCACTAGAGTACAAGTGTGCCCTCTTCTACCTATTTAGGAGTTTCTTTAGTTAGTTAGTTGGTTGATGACTCAGTTCCTTGATTTAGGGGATGATTGATCAGTTAGCTGACTGAAGCACTTAGATAGGCCCCTACTGAGACTAGTTTGAGCTCCACTGACTACTGACAACTCCTCATGCACCACATTGGAGTCTCCTTCACTACATTAGTTCCCATGTACTCAGTTAGACTCATTTGACTAACTAGATGACTTTTATGACCACTGCCACTAGGTTGGATGATGTCTCCTATGTCATCCAAGCTACACATTGAGGATAATTCGAATGACCTTAGTGGCATTCGAATCTCATTCATTGTATTCAATTATTATTCATTTGACAGAGTGCCAGCTTATAGCTGATGTATGATACAACATTTTTTCTCCATTTTCTATGTAATGAGTGATTATTGATTCAGCCTTTCTTCTTCTTCTTTCTTCACTACATGAGTAAATTCTAGTGAGGTCTGCTACTCCTGAGTGATCCTACTTCTGAAATATTACAAGCGGGTTCGACATCGATCATATCAGCGGGGAAATAGGGATTCATCCAATAGATGCAAGAAAAAATTATAATATGAACGTTTTGGGGCATTTTTTAATTTGTCTTTTCTATCATTGGTGAATAATTGATTTCTTCCCCAACTGCTTTCGAGGAAAATTGACTTTTAGTCAAACTGTTTCGGAGAAAAAATGATTTCTCTTCCGACTATTTCAATGAACAATTTAATTTTTCTATGAAACGACAAAAAAATAAAAAATTTCTAAGTGTTAAGAAAAAAATTCAAGGCATCTAACTCTACAAACTTTTGAAGTCTAAGGATGCATTCAAAACTTAAGGAGGGGCCCTAAAAATGTAAGCAAATTTTTGGGGAAGAGGTTGCAACTACAACAATTGGTGACTAGTTGGTGAACTTAGATCTCTGAAGAAGGGCACAAAAAACTCTTTTTTACTAGATAACTTAATTAGGGAAAGAATAACTTCTACTTATTAATGAATTCTAATTGTAAAAGTCATGCTTCATTATTTTTTCTTCTGGCTAAAATTTCTATTTCAGTTTGGAATAAGTGCCACTTGGATCATAAATGATTATTAGCTTTAGGGATACGACAGCTTGGTTTATAATTCACAATCACTCTCCTAAGGCCAAAGTATGGGGTTCATTTACTTACCATGTCCTTTAGCAGCCACTAAGTAATATACCACAAAATCGTAACAATATCAAGCAGATGTACTCATTTGTTCCTCATTCCCATACCACTTGCATTTATTTGATGCATTAGCATAATTTGATGCTTGATTCATTTTAATATACAGTTCTCTTTGTCTTCAGATATTCATTGTAGGTTCTTCCATCCATGATGTCCTTTTGTGTGAGTAATGAACATTTTATTTGATTTATCATACCCACGGACGGAGAAGAACCTTCTTTAGTGTGATCAAGAGTATCTTCTTGATTGGATTTCATATATGCTTATTCTTCAAATATATAATTTTGACATTGATGGATATTAAACTTTTCAAAGAACCTTTTGGCTCTATTTGTGCCATTTTTTGGCTTTAATATTTTGGTATAGGATCATTTTGATTGTCGTATATCTACAAGACTTGCTCCCTTTCCATGGGTCAGATATAGTATACTACTCAAGACCAAGTTATTTAAGTGGACAGTGAGAAGAGCCCCAATATAGTAATATAGAATTCTTCATGCTGGCTATTTACACAAGTTTTAATACATTTTAACATAGAATGAACCAAGTGACATATTTTCCATGAAATAGAATGACAATTAAGGCATATAGGTTTCAATGACTCTTCACAAAAAGAAATATTTGTAGGTTTTGAAGCAATTCTCACTCCCTTTAAATTCCTAAATATTTCCACAAGATTAATTCTATGAATAATATCAGATCTCAGCTTCCTGTTTATCACTCTGATCATTGATATGACTTTATTAAAAAACAAAATATGAAAACTAAAGGTAAGCCTAAACTTAACTATTCTGAAAATAAATAAACAGTAGAAAATAAAATTGTTTATGTACAAAATATTTACTAAACCTAAGAAAAATATTGTTTGAGGTCTTGGCTGTTTACAGGAAGAGTTTCCACCTCCCCTTGTACACCTTGTAATCTATATGTTCCTGGGTCAAGCTTCTCAACTATTTGGTGAGGGCCTAGCCATAAATGTTGAAACTTGGTGTGCTTTCCCTTTTCTTCATGGGGATGATCCCATTTTAGAACTAGGTCTCCTACCTCAAAATATTTCTTTCTAGACTTCTGCTATCAAACCATCCTTTAATAATATGTTGATGGAGGTTAAACTTGTCTCTGGCCTTTTGTCTTTCTTCTTCAAGTTTTAACAAGGTATTAATTCATGACCGCATGACCCTATTATTAGATCCTTGAGATGCTTGAGGTAACTACAAAGAGGGTAATAAAAATTTTGGAGGAAGTATTAAATCCTTCCCATAAACTAGTGTTTAATAAGGAGAACCCCTAAAGCATTTTTTGGGGTGACCCTATCATCCCATAGAGTGTTGGGAAGAGATACATGCCAATTCCGTTGATTTTCAATAACAGTTTTATTTAATATTCTAATCAAGTTTTTATTGGTAGAATCTGCTAACCCATTCCCTTGTGAATAATAATTAGAAGAGTAATGCAATTTCATTCCCTTTTCCACGGAAAACTCACTCATTTTTAAAGAAGATAAATAAGAAGCATTGTAAAAAAGTAAAGAAATTGGAACCCAAAACTTGCTTATGATGTTCTCCTACAAAAATTTGATAATCGCATCTTCTTTGAATTTGAGAAAGGGAACAACCTTAGTCCATCGAGTAAAATAATCCATCACGGTAAGAATATAACGATACTACATTGAAGAGTTGGGTTTGATTTCTCCAACGAAGTTTAAGTCCCATTGTTCAAATGGTTCATAAATGATGACTAGTTGCAATGGCGCTACAAGCTTTGATAGTCTATCAGTGCTCTTTTGACATACTTCACATTTTTGTACATATGCATGCGTATCCTTAAAAATAGTAGGCTAGTAATATCATGCTCTTAGGATTTTATGACCAGTTGTATCTACAGAATAATGACCTCCAGCAGGGCCATCAAGAAATTCTTTAACTACTTTTTATGCATCATCCTTTTCTAGGCATCTCATAAATACTTTGGCATAATTTTTACGAAGAGTACTCTATGGATTATCTGATATGAAGTTGATTTCAATCGAAGAGCTCTCCTTTGCTTAGAATTCCAAAGTTCTGGAGTATACTCATGCTGAAAATAATGTATTATATCTCTATACCATGAATCAAGAGTAGTATGAATAGAACAGACTTCTAACAAATTCATTTTAGATTCATTGTTCCATCCATTAACCTCTTCATTCGAATTCTCCGTAAGCAACTTGCATAGTCCTTGACCTTTGACAATATTTGCAGGCTTAAATTATAGATCATATTCTTGCAATGCAGTCACCCAATTTCCATGTCTTTCTCATAATTCCTTCTCAACAAATAAAGATCCAACAACCGTATGAGATACTACAACCTTAGTTCTATTATAAATAATATAGGGTTTGAACTGCTTTACAGCTTTGAATACCATATAAGCTTGTTTTTATACATCTGGGTAATTGAGCTCAACCCCTTGTAACCTAGTGGTCAAGAGATATATTGGATATTCATCCCCTTTCTCTCCCTTTTGTGTGAACACTGCCACAAGAGAATGATTAGAAGAAAACATATAGATAATGAGATATTTCCCAAAATGATGACTACTTAATGAAGGTGCATGTGCAATAGCATTTTTGCTATCATTAAACGCATCCTTTTCTATTTCATTCCATTTAAACTGTACAGTTTTCTTCACCATTTGTTGCAAAGGTCTTTCAATTTGTGCAAAATCTAGTACAAACCTTCGAACAAATTTTTTTTTCCCGTGAATGATTGCATTGTTTTTTTATTGTGGGGAATGGGAATCTAGAGTATATCTTGTATTCTTTCCGGGTCAATCGAGATTCCCTTTTTATATATGATGTGTCCTAATTGTTTCCCTTCTAAAAAAACAAATATGGTTTTCTTGGGATTCAAATATATGCCATATTTTATGCAACATTCAAAAATCTGTTTTACATGAAAAGCATGGTCTTCTCTTTTCTTGGAGAAAACCGTAACATCATCTAAATAAACAACAACATTGTGGCTGATTAATCCTCAAAATCAAATATACATGGCTCTTTGGAATGTGGCTCCAACATTCATAAGGCCAAATGACATTCTCCTATAAGTGAATGTTCCCTATTTTGTGTAGAAAGTATTCTTGAGACGATCCTTTTCAGCCACTAACACTTGATTACACTAGTACAAAATGAGAAATTAATGACTAAAATTTGACTATAAACGACTATTTTTTAGTTGGTGACTAATAGTATCTGATTTCCACTATCTTATCTCTAATCGTATTTCACTAGTCATTAATTGGTTGACTTATTAGTCACTAATTAAGTCATTGATTTAGTCATTGATAGTCACTGATTTAGTCATTGATTGCCACAATTAATGACCAAATATACGACTAAATAAACTACTAGATGATGACATATTAATGACTAAGCTAAATACGACTAAACGTTAGTCGCACTATAAGATACTAGAAATTAGCTACTAATAGTCGTATATATGTGAATTTAGTCATTTTCTTAGTCACTAATTTATGATAGGATATGGAGGAATCAAACCACCAATATCTTGCCTATCATTAGTTAGTTGCTCTACCATTGAGCTAGAACCCTTTAAGAAGTTGTTATTGCTTGACAATGATGACATTCAAACAAATTTTGCATCATTCAAGCATACAAAATAATGATTACCAAATTACTATATAGAAATTTGAAATAGAAAAAAATAAAAATAAAAACAACAAAAAAATTGAAAGTAAATGGTCACCAACCTTGTGCAACTCTATTTTCCGGTGCAAAGTTATATTGGCTGATATGTGATGATGGTTTGATGCTATACTTAGGTTTCAACTTTCCAAATCAGAATCTCCAATCTCCAAGCTCTCCTCCAAGGTCCAAGAGTCCAATGTGGGCTTCCAACCTTTGAAGCCTAGACTCTCCAACAATCGAATTTAGTGACCATTGAATATGACACAATCATATATATGAATACAAATGCTCTCAAAATTTAGTGGAGGGGTCAGTTGCTTGTATTCTGACACAAAATGTGTGACAACAATCATATCTTCATGGCTTTATAAAACAATTTTAGGGTTACAAACTTCCAGTGGAGTTTCTATTTTTATTTGTAATTGTGTTTTTTTTCTCATTTTCATTTCTGCCATTGTTTCTCTGGAGATGGCCTATGTTTATTGAGAAATTCCAATGGTTTCTTGAATAAATGACCATAGTTTTTCAGGAATGGAGAGGGTTTCTCAACCAATGGTTCACTCATCAAGGAGCTGGAAACGGGTGCTAACAATGACATTTCTTATCAGTTTCCTAAAAGTGATGGGTTTTCCAAGAGATGATGTCTCAACATCATGATTCTGGTAACATATATTCATATATCTGCCTTTGAACATCCTTAATTGGCACAACCTATTTTTAGGTAGTAAATTCTTATTATAGTGTCTTCTTACGAATTTTGTAACTTTTTTCCATCCTACATTTTCCTCATCCACATCCAACATTCAAGATACGATTTCATCTTAAACTGTGAGGATGATGATCATCGGTCCTTTTCAATTTTTCTCATAAAATATTTTATGTTTTGCTTGATGTGCCATTCTTACTTCTTAAGTTTTTTACCCATGAGTATCTCTCACTGGTTTTTGGTTTTGATTTTTCTCTTCATCTTCGGTTTCCACATGGAATAATTTATCGTATTTAATTTATGTGGATCTGTCAACATGACACTGTTGTTTCCACCATTTTTATTTCCTTTGATTCAGGCCATATGACCCCTCCAAATTGTGGTCTGGACCCCCATCACACCAATCACCAAATTACAAAAGGAAAAACACACAATGTACTACAAACAACATATTTCATTCCACACTCTCCAGGACACTTTAAAAAAATAGAAATTAAGAGAACTTTGCATATCCTTCAGTGGAATTTTTCTTCAACTTACAACATTTTGACTTCAAAAGGGAATTATTCTCATACTAGTACACAACTTGCTTTAGCATTCTGTTACTTCTGATTTTTAGATGACGATCTTCAAATCAACTCAACCCTTCAAATTTGGAAAAAAAATCAAGATTTGAACTTTTAAATGTCTGGTTGGATGACCTGTACGCTGGATATGGAACTCTCATAGGATAAAAATTGTTAATAAATAATGGATTCTGACACTTCCACTAGCCACTACATGTCAGTCCTGTTAAGCTTCATTATGTATGGGTGTTCACGTGTTATTTTGATCACATTCTTCAGATGCTGGCAATGTTCTTGATGATGATGCCTTGAGGTATTTGGGTGTTGTTTAGGTTTTAAGATATCGAAGTGGAGGTAAATAAGGTTAGGAAAAGTAGAAAATAGTGATACGATATTAATTCTCGGGCATGGATTCACTTCATGACAATAGTTGTAGGAAGAGAACAATATCCAACCTTATATATCTATTATGAGGTAGTAGTATGTAAGATGACTTATCAACTCTAGGCATGAAACAACTATCAAGGGGCATAAATTATTAATTATGGGTGTCATTTATGGCAATATGAACTAATTCCTAGCATTTATGATCCCTTTGGGACCTCTAAACTGCAAGTGGAACCTTTGAACAACAAATTTGGGTGGTGTTAGGAGGTATATTAGTAATAAAGAGGCCTTAAATCAGCATGAAATTCACTTTTGAGCACCCATACAATAGTGTGAAAAGCTTATGGGAACTTTGGGATTATTTCTTAATAGTGTGAATCTCATAACAAGCAGTAAACCACCTTGAATCAAGAATAAACATAGGGATATTCCAATATGGGCACATAAAAAGCCTTGTATCTCTACAAAATGTAGTTTTGGGTAGTCTATGGCACACTCCATACCTTAGAAAAAAGTTCTAGCCACTTAAGGACCTCTAAAACTATAAACCAAATCCTTAGATAGAAAATCTGTGTGGTTTTAGAATCTAGTACAATAGTAAAAGTATGATTATGTACACAATTTGAATAGGTTTATGCATTATAACCGTAGTAAAACACCCCAAACATCAAATCTGGGCAGTCTTTAGGGTGGAATCAATAGTAAAAATCCACCATATTAAATGTTGGTCACATGAAGAGTGACATAAGAAGACTATTCTAGGTCTAAATATTTGGTTGCAGAATACCTGATGGTCCTTTGAATGCATTCAACCATAATATTTGGATATGACCAATATGAGAGTCAATACCTTGTTCATCATATTCCATTTCCCAACCTGTGGCAAGCAATCTTTCTGTCTTCTAGTATCATGATACTTAAGCTACAAATGTAGTGTTATGATGAGTCACATAATGTCAAGTAAAACAATATTGGCAGGTAGCAAGGAAACAACAAAAAATAGATTGGAGCTTATAGCCTAAATTAAACAGCTCAAGATTACCCAAGGAAGTGTGTCATTTATGTATATAATTTTCCAAACCATTTATTTATTATGGCATGTGTGATCTACCCAAATTTGACTAACCTGGAGTGCTTTATTTCCAGAGGATTGGAATGTTGCCTAAATTTTCCATGATATAAGAGAATATTCCTTTGTCGCAACTGATTTCTCCAACTCAGCCATTGCCTTGTCAGTAACTCCTTTATGCAAAATTTGTTAGTGTAAGAAATAATATGTATTAAAGTGTGCTATAAAGATTAGAACCATTGCTAAATAACTGTCTAAAGAAAGCACAAATGAGAGAGAAAATTCTTCAACGCTATAATGAGTTTAAGTAATGAGAAATTAATAAATACTTAAACACCTACAAAATAATGACACTAAATTATAGTTGGACAATATTCATGGATTCTATCCATTAGACTATGTTGGACAATAGTAAGCATAAAACCTTCAAGGAATCATTAATTGTTGTTAAAATTGTTTTCTTCAGAGTTGGAGTAACTAAGCATGCCACAGAAGGGCTTAAAGATCCAATCTCCTTTTTCAAAACATGTTCTAATGTGGTCAGTACATATTTGCTGATTGAATTTAATAACAATGTCAATTGTTTCCTGGGTCAAAGAAAAATCCTGTAAAGAGATGAAATGGAAACCTCTTGGTAAAAGGGCATTGTTGGGACCATTTCCATGATCTTTGATTTGTATAAAAAAAATCAATGCAGGAGCTCCATAGTTTTGAATGTATATCAACGCATCAGTACCACTTCTGGAAAAGACATCATCAAATTCCCCAAATCCTTGATAGAATTTATGAGGCACGCGTGCAATCTATAGCCATTCAAACCTATCAAGCTCCCAAATGTCAATTCCTTTGATTATACTAGGCCTTTCAGCCATACCAATTCCACCAACCATCACCAAATGATCCTTGAGATTCATAAGATGACCGCATGTAAGAAAACAAGGCATGGAAATGGACAATATTTACAATGAGGCATTAGAAAGATAATAGATTATTAATTAATGGAATCATGCCTATTTTCCAAGTTACCCACCATTGCAGTGGAATAAATCAAGCAATACAAAACTCCATTGCAAAATGCACCCTCCTCCCCTCCTCCCCATCCTCACAATACCTCACTGACCAAACTTATTCATTTATTTAGAACATGATCGTATGCAAACCCGAAGGAATCTTCTGAATTCATGAACATGAAGTACTAGGGGTTTTGTGAAGGCACTATGGACCATTGCTACATGAATTTACTTGAGAGTGTGATAGAGTTCCATCTCTTACAAATTGTTCCTATCCAGAATACACTTGCAATGGGCAAAAAAGTAAGAATTCACTCCAGAAGGTCATCTAGAAGAATGGAATAAAGAGACAACAAATTGTGCTAAGTTAATATGTGGAGGTCTGGTTAATATTAAGCAAGAATGTACATATTGGGATAATGCTCAATATAGGTTTTACACAAAATTATAGCCAAATTTTCCTAACACTTGAAGCCTAGTACTTGACTCAGCTTGTTAGGTATTTGGTTTTAGTCAAGAGATATTGATTTGGTTGAGTTACAATAGTGGAGAAAGATGAGTGACATCAAAGCCCCATAATTTAAGATATTGAAGTGACTTTGAACCCAAGAACAAATTTGAAGCATATCGAAGTCAGAATAAAAGCTATGACTGAATTGAGAATGGATTAGGATGATAGGGAGGGAAGCAAGCCAGATTTGAAAATTTTGCAAAACATTGAAAATTTTGATGGAGACATTTAATGTTATAACATTGGCTCCCTATGAGATGCTAAGAACTGCATACCATGTGCCTTATACATTCTAAAAATCAATCCATGTGCTCCTTTCACTGCCGAATCAAACTGTATACACAATTGAAAACAACCTACTATGCAAACTAAAACCAAATGCCTAGAGATGAGCTTATCCATATACACTAACTCCTACTTTAATCATCCCAGCCAATCATTCTAGTTAGGTAAAGTCAAATTTCCAGTGCAACCAACAAAGCATTGGATTGATTAATTGAACTTCTTGTATGCACCTTTGCAAGAATAAGACCAACAAAACTTAAAACTGAAATGCAAGATGATCATGGAGCTTATACTTATAGTCAAAGAAATGTGAGCTTGTGAGGCTTAAAACATTTGCAACCTTTGTTGTTATAAAATCCAACCAAGTAGCAACAGGATCCTTCAAAACATGGAAGAACACATTTAGAACAACAATATATCCTTCTTTCTTATCATTATCATTAAATTGTCTTTGTATAATTTCTGCTCTTTTTGCTTCTTCAATCTCTTTAAAAACTTCAGTTACAAACTGATTATCAACCCGTTCTTCAACCCTTTGTTCTACATCAATATGCAATTCATAGCCAAATTTGCAACTTAATAATGTTGTAGGAAACAAAAACTCCATTTCCAACTCATACTTATCCTCACATGTCTCATAGATAGGTTCACAGTTAAATAACAAACTTTGGGTATCCTTAATTACAAAAGCAGTAGGTACTTGTTCTTCTTCATCGTTGTTGCATATTTGATTCAAATATTTTGAATGTCTGGACTATGTTCATCTCTTCACAGTCATAAGCAATAGCACATACAAACTTTGTCATGTCTTCAGACTGCAGATGTATTTCTTCAACTTTTTCTGGTACAGTAGCTTCTTCCTCAAGCTATTGATTAGGAGCAATAAGATGGCCATTATGAAAATTAGCTATGCAAGTTATGAGTTCTCACTCTGTTTACCAAGGGTTAAAAAATATGAAGAATAAGATTTAAAAAGGTCTCCCTTTTTCAAGATAAGTATAAAATAATGTACATATACTGCAACATATATTAGAGAAACTGATTCCAATTTTCAAAAAAATAAAAGAACAAGGAAAAACAAAGAGTTCAGGTTAGATATCATTATGATCATTAAAAAAACTAAATAGAAACATTTTCTAAATTGTTATTTCCTCCTCTTGGGAAATGCTTTGATAGGGAATTAATATGTTGTATTAATGCAAGGTTGCCTACAATACAAAGCAACAATGTTTATTTCAATTTTTTTGGTTAAATTGAACTACTATATTGCACATGATATGCAAAGAAAATATTATAGGAGATGATTTGAAATAGATATGACATATGCTACAATTTGAAAGCAATTTTCAATATTGCCGTATAAATTGCTGACAAAATAATCCTAGGCTTTGGTAGCTTGCTGACAAAATACTCCTTTTGAAATTAAGAAAGAAATAGACTTGCTTGAAAATAATGAAGTCACTACAAGACTAGCAAGAGAGCAACAATTCAATATAGTGCTCATGTATGGGGAAAGAAGAGGGATGTTTCATTGTTGCTAGTAGGTTATTATGGCAGAAGAAACAATGAAAAAATCAACTCTTGAGTGACTACTTGTTTATAAGCATAAGATTGAATGTCCAATGTTCAATATATATAGTTATTAGTATCTACTAGTATCTTGTAACTTGATATGTTGAAAATGTATACACCTCTATGAAAGCTCCTTCAGGTAGATAACCCCAAGTTAGATCAAAGTATGAAACAAAAAACTAAAACAAGGAAGAAGTCCTACCTCTTTTCTTTTCTAGGAGAAGAAAAGAGATCTCAATTTTTAAGGTTTTCATCCGAAATATAATTCTTAGAAGTCCAAATAGTAAGAAGCACTGTAGAGTACATGCTGGCAAGAGTGAAAATAAAATGGAGAAAGGCATAGGAATAGGTGATAGGGAATTTGTCACCCTTATTTTCATCCTTTTGTGCCCCCCCTACATCTTCAGATTGAATCAAAGGCCTCTCAAAACTAGCAAATGAAAATGCCAAGCGCACAACTTTATTAAATAATCAACACATGGATTTTTCATTGTTGTAGAAATTTTTATCTACACCATTGCAACTACATAAATTTGGGCATGGTCCTAATAAAAAAAGTATGAAAACCAGATCCTATAGGAGTGTGGTCTAGTGGCAAGCAACAAAGTGATTAGTCATGTATTAATGAAAAGACCTTGGGTCAAAAACGCCCAAGCGAAAGAGATTCTATATCAAGTATTTCTTAAAAAAGAAACAATATCATAAGTAATGACATTACTACGATCAACATTGCGTTGAATAATTCATCAAAACAAAAAAAAATTCAAATACTGAATAATCCATCAAAAAACTTTAAAAATGTTTATGCAAAGGATCATAAAGTTTTCCTCACTTTAAGCCAACTGACCATGAACTGGCTTCAAAATTATTACTTGAGAAGGAAATGCTTTCCCGAAAGTTGTTGGTTCTAGATTAAAACCACCATTTGAAGATGCCTCAAAAATCCCATGCAACTCTCTTGACTCCAATACAAAAAGGAAGATCTTAGTCCATGGCACAATGCGTTGCACCATCTTTAATTGAATGGACAGCAAGCCAAACAAGCCATATTGAAAGGAAATTTGTTTTGTTTAGTTATTGCACATGAATATGACCCCAGCAGGTGCACCATCCAATTCCACTTTATCAACAAGATCCTTAGACCGGCCACCTATTAAAACCACAGTTGCAAAAACTTTGTCTGCTAGATGGTCATCTACAGCACTTGATTGTACCAGCCCAATGTCCAATATTGTTTTGTCGGCAAGATGCTTACGCTCTGCTGGACCAGATCTAATAGGCTCATCATCATGTATTGATCCTTCTGTATGTTAGGTAACTACTGGACCATATCTAGCAAGCTCATCATCATGTCTTGATCCTTCTGTATGCTGGGTAACTGCTGGACCAAATCTAGAAGGTCTCTCTTCCTGCCTACTTTGTCCATAAGCTGGCCACTTCCAGAGGATATAATAGCTATCCTCATGCTTTCCTGCCATTTTTTGTGCACAAGTGGGCCATCCACTCCATATAATTTTGCAATCACTTGTAAATGGTCCAGAAGGAAAATCCATACCAAGCTCACTGCTCTGAATTTGAAAACTTTCCCACCTAGGAAGAAATATTACATCACTTTTGTTTTTGTCCTCCATTGTATAAATTCCAAAACACTTTCATTCCCTGGAAATCCAACAGAAAAGAAAACAAATGAATGGCAATCCCATATTTTGATCACACAAGAAACAAATACCAATACTATTCGATGTGTCAATTTCATGGAATTGAGTAAGAATTGCAGTTAAAAAATATAATTTATGTTTTTAAGCACTGAGGTTGTCCTTGAACAAGATAAGGGAAAATAATGACCTGAAGTGTAAATCCTATGCAAACCTAAAAGGAGCATTCTAACAATCAATACTCATTTAGCTTCCTATTCAACCAAAACTAGATGCAAAGCACATCTCCATGAAAAATTAACCATAAAATACTGAATGAAAGAAGTATCATTTAAATATTACTTGTGTTTCTCAAGGGGAATGGAAAATTGGTAACTTTAATTCATAAAATTAAGCTTCTCCATGAATATTAGATTTGATCCATTTTTATCAGAATGTGCACAGATGATAACTATTAGGGATTAATATTCAACCAGTACTTAGTAGACTTTGAGATGAATTGGACCTGTAAAAAGGATGATATTTGCACCAACCCATAGAGGACTAATATAAACACTTATGTATAGCCAATATTATTCATCACTGAAGATTACAAAATATTGAATATTCTATAATTTTTTCCAGGTTGGATTGACAAATTGGAAATCCTTATTCAGAATTCATAATGGAACGATAGCTTCCACAGAAGCTTCAAAGCATGAAGGACATCTAACATTAGCTATTGAATTCCTTTCCAACCTTACCATTTTTTGATTCCTTGTCAAATGGTTGAAATATCAATAATGCAGTAATACCATCCTATAATCACAATGGATCCTGCACAATCTGCTAGACTAATCTTTATTCTCCTTAGAATATTCACCCCTTCCAAATCATTGCCTCCACAACAGTCAAAGTCTATAAATGTCCATAGATAAAGTTTTTCTTGAAGATCCCTCTTTCAGGGTTCTGAGTGAGAAAATGAGGAATTGCGACTACCATAAGCAATAGATAAAATTTTAGGTCTGCATTATAAAAGTTCCTCATCCCATTTTCCATGTCCAGTAAGTTCCAAAGCTAAGATATGATTTTCTTTTTTAGTATATCAAAAAGAACAGAAGTGCAAATAACAACATGTTTGACAGGATATTTAGATGGCACGTTTGGAAAGTATATGAGACAATAATAAAGGGTATGTTGAAGGTGTCAGAAATTTCGCAAGTTTGTATTTTATTGAATTATCTCTATCCTATGGATGTTGAAGTAATTGATCTTTTCAAATCTTGATAACATATTTTTAAAGTTAACAACAAAATGGAAATCAACATGTGAGGTTTGGACTTGTTTTTCCTTGAAACTCTAACCTTGAATGACAACATTATGGAATCTAGTTTCTCCATAGAATGCTGGCCTATCACCATCCTAAGTTGGTGCTCGGATAAGGTAGCAAAGGGGGTTTTGACACCCTCGTGATAAATTACCAAAGGAAAAGAACATAACATATAATAAATATTACACATATCTATTTAAGCATGAGCATTCACATCAAAGTAAAGAAACTCCAGAATATGGGTTGTGGCTAATTCATCATCTTCCATTATGATCAAAAGGAATCCATACATAAACATGCTGTGAAAATACTTCAACACCATTCCATCAGAATCCTACTAGACAAATCCTAAACGTCATATAACTAATCTGCAGAATAGTTACAAGTACAACCACTTAAACCTTGGCCAGAGTCTCCTGTGATGTCATCCATGGTCACCTATACTTGACTTAGCCAAAGAAAAAATTCAAAATTGCCAAAAATTGAACTGCTTAAGGAAATGTTGAAACTGTAATGGAAAAGCTGAGTGCAGTGAAGATAGTAAACCAAGTGGAAAAGCAATAAGCATAAGCACACACACTAGATGTTGTTTAGCATGCAAGTGTGAAGTGAGAACAGGACAATAACATAGAGCTAATGATTGGAGAATTGATGACTTGCTCAACTTTTATCTCTGATACATTCATATTTGATCACCGAATTTTAGGGTCTCAGCACAGCTGGCCACAAAAAACATAAACCTATAATTAAGGAGATGACCAAGAGGATGCTCAATCATGTTGTTTGTTGAACCCAATATCTATTTATAGAGAACAACCTCTCTCGATGCATGATCATGAGTGGATTAATAAAATATAAAAGGAGGTATTGATCTGTTTAGAGTGATATATGTAACAACGAGCGAGACTATTGTTAAAGAGTGCAAGTGAAACGAAAACCCTGTAAGGAGTTGTTTGTGAACCATAATGTTGTACAATTCAAGATTTCAATCTCTTGAAAGCATACCTTTATTCTATTGTAATTCTAATGCACAATTGCATCCTTTTAACTAACAATCTTATCTTTTCTACAAATACCTAAATACTTTTTTTCTAGGCAAACTATTTTCCCCCCCAAGCACTTCCTCTTAGTTCAAGGATGATGCCCAAGGTAAACCCTAGAATCTTCATGGCACAAGGACAAGTCAGTAATAGGGCTCGAAGCCATTACAACAATATACTCATTATGAGCTCAACATGTCACTTATGGAATAAAACCCGAATGGGGAGGATAACTCTCCATCACACAACCACTCAAGAAGGACACAATTGACACATCACTAAATACTTGTGTTTCTTGTGTGGTGATATACTTGATCTACAAGTTTAAAGTGCAAGTGCTTCTTTGAATTATTATATGTTTCTGATAGAATTGGAACCTTGTTACTCAGTACCATCACACAATGTTATTTGTATCAGAGCTTATAATAGTCTAGTTGATTTTATCAAAGTGTGCATCGCACTAATAGGCCTTTGACTGCAAAACTTTGGTTCACTTGACCCTAAAAACTAGTCAGCCCAAAATTTCAAACAAGAAGCTGAACAAGTTCCCAAAAATGGTGAACAGGTAAATTGATTTTTAATCCTTGGCAATTGAGTGAATATTGAATCACATATCTGCATCCAACCTTGTACTTTCTAATTAAAGTTATCTACCAACCCTTTGAGATGTGGCATTGATTGCTCATCTGGTACAATTTAGTGAATACTGAACCGCATATCCTTGTACTTTCTAATTAAAGTTATCTACCAAACCTATGACTCTCTGAGATGTGGCATTGCTTGCTCAATTGGCTCATAGACCCATGATTCTTCATTCAACCAAACCTGCAAACCTTTATGCAAATTGTTTTGTTCTCAGATGCACATGAGAGGAAATACAAATTAGTAAAAGATAAAATTTTTATTAAATTACTGCAATCAAAATTTGACAATCTTAATGTCACCATTAGAAAAGTGCCATATTGTAATATTGCATATAGGGTAAGAGTTAATTCTTTGTCCCTAATTTGTATTGCAAAATTAAATACATGTTGTAAAAGAGACCAATGAACCCACTTAAGATGTAGGGCCAAAATTAAAAGATCTAAGGGGCCATATTTAATAAATATATTATTATTATTATACTATGGAGAATTCTAGAAAATCCTAGCCTATATCCTTCACCATATAAAGGGATATAGAGCACTCATTAAGTTATCACTTGTTCAATGATCATCATTTCATCATGAAGTAATCAAGCTATGTACCAGAGCATAAAGTGAACTAATCTCACTACAGTAGAATATTCGAAGTGGAGTTTTCTTCCCTTCAAGGGTTTATCCACTATAAACCTTGGTTCTCTTATTTATGACTTTGGATTTCTCTTTGGCCTTGTGTGTTTTCCCACAATCTTGTCACATAATATTCAAATTCTAATATGGTATCAGAACATGAGAGCATTCACCTAGGACAATTTGTAGCTTGTATGTATTCCACTACTTGGTAGAGTAAGAGAGCTATGCATTCAAGAGCTTCTCCATAGATAAGCATCAAGGAGATTGACATCACTATCACTTCAACCTATTTGGGGGTACAGCTCACAAGCTACAAGGATTCAAACCCCAAGCCCTTCAAACCTAATTCAACAAAGGCTATAGAACCTTATCCATTCCCAAGAGAAACCGTTCCAGGCACCAGTTTAAATACAACTCGTCCAAGATGTCTCTCATGGCAACTCTCATTTGAACCACGGTCCTCTATGGATCAGAGGTTGGGGGACCTTGCCTACTAGACTCTGATTAAGCCTTAATAGAGAGAGTGTAGATCCATAAGTAACATGTTGAGCTATTAATGAGCATATTGTGAGCTCTATGTTGGTGAGACTTTGAGCTTCCGCGGAATCCAATTTACCTTGGGTACCATCCTCTAAATCAGGGGAAGTACCTGATGGGTTTCCATGGGAAATGTATTACATGGTAAAAAAAGTGTGACCAACATCCACAATGCTGAAATTGTATCTTTGCTAAATCTCTGCTTAAAATTTTAAAGAAATTAAAAAATACTTGTCTGTAAACTAGATCATGTCTGCATACAGAGCATCTGTTTAGGCCTGTCTCCACGTTCTGGGAAAACAACACAGGCCCATATCTACAAATGGGTTCATGTTTGTATGGTTCTTATTGACTATCTCTCAGCCCTTTAATTTTTGACAAAACTCTAGGTTAAGCAACAATATCACAATCTCTTGGTCTACAAAAGATAAAGTATAAAAGTGTACAAAAGTACAAAATAGATATAGTTCAATAATAATTCATCATGTTGAATGGACTAAGTCTCATTATGTAGAGTTGCAGAAAGTTGTTTATAACACATTTGCATGTATTTTGGATAAACTACAAAAGTATTTTTTTCTTGGATATGATGAAGAAACCAATACATACAGATTATGGGACATGGAAGAGTGGGAACTCATCAAAAGTAAGGATTTAAGAGTTTATGAAGGATTCACAACAGAACCCATGCACACAACAAATATATTTGGAAATGGATAATTTTGGAAGTGATGAAGCAAACATTAGAACAGAGAAGAAGCTGAGTGGTACCATAAAATGTTTGAGGACACTAGACATTCAGAATCGGAGAACAACAAAGCTGTGAAAACTGAAAACAAAAGCACACTGTATTGCAGTAGTCCGTGGAAGTGGAACAACCCATGCAGAGTAATCAACTCAAGGAACAACCAGTTGTCAACTTTGTATTAATGTCTACAGTTCTGAATTCTGTTGAGCCATAGATTATGAGGAGGCAACATACAAACCTGAATTGCGGTGAGCAATGAAGGTTGAGATTGATTCTATTCAGTAGAATCAAGCATGTAAGCTATTGGAGTTATTTGAAGGTAGGAAAGTGATAGGATGCAAGTGGGTTTACAAAACAAAGTTTAAATATGATGGTTCTATTGATAAATATAAAGCAAAAATAACACGAAAGCAATAAACCTGAAAAGGAGTAGATCATGACGAGACATTTCCGTTAATAGAAAAAATGAACAATATCAAAACAATTTTGGCAATTCCATCATATTTTTGCTGAGACATTTGCCAAATGGATGTCAAGAGTGCATTCTTAAACAAATTCATTGGTTCCACTGAAGCACTTAAGAGAAATTGGGTTTCGTAGAAGCAATTCTGATGCAAACTTGTACGTGAAACAGGAAATGGAAGGTGGGTTAATACTTTTGATCTTCCATGTGAAGAATTTGATCTCTACGAGGAGGTAATTGTATCTCTGTAGGAAAACCTGAGCAGAGTTTTGAGATGTTTAACATGGGAGTATTACACTATTCTTTGGGCATGGAAATCTGCTGGAAAGAAAGAAACAAGCTCTCTGATGGAGGTAGTAACTGAGGCTGACATGCATACATTGATTGATATCTAGAAAGATGAAAGTTATATGAAGCATAGGGTTCTACCGGTGGTGTTTATGTCATGCTTTTGTAGGGTCTTTGTTTTGCTTTCTTCATGGATATGCATGCCTGTATGAATATTCTTCTTCAGGATGTGATTCAAGAATTCTTCATGGGTATGGCTATGTTTTCCTCCTCTACATTAATGAATGCCCATGTTTTCCTCCTTCTTGGTTCATTTTCTTCAGTTCTTGGGTATGATTCTGCAGTTAGGTCTATGCCAGTTTTTTGCCATGCTTCTCAGTTATAGTTGTTTTCTACATCACGTTTTATTTATGGGTATGGTGGTTGCATTTCTATGTAACAAGTTTCCTCACAGGTATCTCATATATTGCAATACTTTTTCCCAAGTTTATAACTTCATAAAAAACATAATATTTTGCCCCTTTCAAATTAAAGTCACTTTATTATACTTGGACTCAGTATTAGAGTGCTAATACTCCAATAGGTGGTCCTTGAATATGTGATACTAGGTGGTTGAACCGCAATACCTTTATGAACATGTTGCCTCATATCTTGGGGACAGCTCATGCTGCACCAGTAGTTAGGATACCTCATCTACTACTTGGGAATAGGTAATTGCATCCAGACAATGAGACATACCTAATACCATATCTTCCTGCTTTCCCGGATCCTCCAACAAATCATCTATTAGGATTTTCTTCTTGTCGGCCTCATATGATTAGGAGATATATCATTAGGGGATGTTGATTTTCCTCCCGAGCAAGAAATCCTCCCCGAAGATTCATTATTTTTGGTCTTTGGTTATCTGCACTACTTGTAGATAACCAAAGATCCTGAGGTCTACTTCAAGCTAGTTAAAAGGCCTAGGTATAGAATAACACTAGGTGCAAACTTGAGTTAGGGTCAATTTAAAAAGTTTAAAATAGAGGACCATATTGAAATCCTTTGAAAGAATTTATCTATTTACTAAAATGGAGGTCAGCACAGATCTCATTTCCAGACTTGATCTTATCCAGGAGGATCCAAGAAGGCAAAATTTTGAAGTCCTCCAATCTCAGCCAAACTAGCACTAGATCGAAGTGCTCGTCGAGACGATTCCAACGTCGTTCGTTTCACCTCAAACGGACTCCGTATGAGAAAGTTATCGCGTTCTGTTCTATAAGGTCAACAGGCAAATTTGGCAAAAAGAGGTGCCACGTGGCACCACTGACAAGGTGACACGTGGCATCTATACTGTACAAACATGGTGATGTGGCACCACTCAGAGGATGACACATGGCATCCATACAGTACGAACCAATCACAAGGTGACATGTGGCATGATGACATGGCATGCTACATGGCATGCTGATGTGGCATGATGACATGGCATGCTGATGTGGCATGATGACATGGCATGATAATGTGTCATGCTGACATGGCATGATGATGTGGCATGATGACATGGCATGCTGATGTGGCATGATGACATGGCATGCTGATGTGGCATGGTGACATGGCATGATGAAGTGGCATGATGACTAGCATGCATGCATTTGTGCTTGAAATGAGTTTTAGGACATTCATGCATTTATTCATGAGAAATTGTAAAATGATTAATATTTGAAGTGAGTGGAAAAATTACTCACATATTACTCATTTATTTTATTCCTTGAGTTGTTATGAAGTTAATGCATGGTTGTAACCAAAAACAAACATGCCATATTTGTAAAGAAGTTGTAACAAGTTGGTTTATGGTTGAAAAAACCAACATGCTATTTAAAAGAAGGATTTTGGTATGTAATGGATTATTGTTGGATTTTGTAAATGTCATTATGGGGAAGTAACTAAATGTGAAAACCCATGGACATGTGGGCATGAACCATATTTTGGTTTATGTTCTTAAAAGCCCAACCACATGAAAACCAACTTAGGGAAGTTGTAACCAAGGCCAAGATAGGCAAATTAGTTGCAACCAAAGGAATCCATGAGAGTCATGTGAAGAAGGGCAAGCCAACCTATATAAACCCATTCAATTGCCATTTCCCACTCATGCTTTGGAGTAGAGACTTTGTAGCTAAAGGAGAGAAGGGAGATTGTGTAGCTCTACAGGAGGAAGGTACGAGTGTTTATACTCGTTTTACACCGTCTTCAGTCTTCGGAGTTGCTGGAAGCAATCTTGTTGTGTTTTGGGCAGCAGTTCTCTTCCTGGCCATTGTCGCCAAGGTATCATTGTATTATTGCCATGTATTTTGCCTTTATGCTGAGATTATAGATCGGCCCTCCTATTGAGAAGCAGGCCCGGAGACGTAGTCCATCCTGGACGAACTCCGTTATCAACTTGTTGTCTTTATGTGTGTATTGTCTATGCTGTTTGGTTCTCTTTTTATGGATTTGTGAGCTTCATTCATGCTCTTTATGCAATTCATGTTAACGTCATAGAGTAGCAAAGATCTTGTTTCCGGATCATGTGGTATCAGAGAAGGTCTATTTGACGTTGGATTGTGAGTGTGGATGCTCACGAGGGCTAAACTGCAAGCTGGTGAGGGTACATTAGAGCCTTACAATTCCGAGATCGGACGTGCACACCGAAGGAGGAATATGGATGCTAATGATGCCCGCATCGAGATGGAGGCAAACTTTCACAAGGTCTTCTATATGATGGCCGACAAGGTAGACAAGTTGTTTGCAGACTATGAAGAACGCATGGCAAAAGAAAGAAAAGGCAGTGAAGTAAAGAAGGAAGACAAAGAAGTGAAGGACGAAGGCAACGCTTCAGTTAACCAAGGGGAAGGTGGCGAAGAGCCTCCTGAGCCTCCCTCTTCACCTTCAGCTTCAAGCACAAGTTCAAGTGCTTCTTCCTCATCTCATTCTCAGCATTCCAAGGTTCCTCACAAAGAGCCTCAAAAGAATCCCTTATTGAAGCTCGATGTGAAGTTTGATTTGCCCATGTTCAATGGGGAAGCGAATGCAGAGAAGTTAAACAATTGGATAAGGCAAATTGAGGTCTATTGCTGAGTCCAGCAGATCGAAGAAGAAGATGTGAAGATTCAGTTGGCTTCACTTCGGCTGACAGGCACCGCACTTGTATGGTGGGAAAGCAAGCTTCAGCAAGGTAGCAAACAAATGGGTAATCTTCTCTCATCGTGGTCTGCTTTTATTTCTACTTTACGTAAGCAATTTTATCCGTTGGGTTATGTTCAGAAGGCAATGATGGATTGGCAAAGTTTTAGACAAGGCAAGGGTCAGATTTTTCATATTTTTACTGAAGAATTTAGAAAGAAAGCTTTAGAATTGAATATTGCTTTAGATTCTCCTGACACTCTTTTGAAGTACATTGGTGCTCTTCATCATTATCTACGCCATACTTTGTTGTTGTTGAATCCTACTAGTGTGCATGAAGCAAGTGTTCAGGCTACTCATCTTGAGAGCAGGGGGAATCATTTGCAAGAAGACCATCAGAAGAAGCCTTTCAAGCACAACAACAACCACAAGATCAAGGAAAAAGACAAGAGCAAGAAGACAGCTACTGCCAAGAAGGAAGGAGGAAAGCTCCATTGCAACCATTGTGACACTGATGGGCATGATGAAGAAAGTTGTTGGAAGTTGCATCCTGAACAGAGGCCAAAGCATTTTGGAGGCAAAAAGAAGAAAAAGACCGTTGCAACAACGCAACAAGATTTGGGTTCTGACTCAGGTGATGAAACCAGGATTACAGCCGTGGGAATGCAAGGTAACAAAACTCCTCATACTGGTTCAATTTCTACTTATGTTTCTAAAGAAAATGATAAAAGAAGAAGTGAGTTGTTTCACATCAGAGTTGTGTCTAAGCATACAAAGATTGAAACATTATTTGATTCGGGTTCTCAAGTAAATTTGATCTCAGAATCAGTTGTTAAGAAGTTGGGCATACAGACTAAACCTCACCCCAAGCCTTATTCTCTTGGATGGGTATGTGATAATGCTAAGCTACAGGTGACTAAGCAATGTAGGTTAAGGTTTGCAATTGCTTCAAAGTTGATCGATGAGGTGGACTTAGATGTTGTTCCTCTTGACATCTGCGGTATCATATTGGGAAGCCCATACTTGTATGATCGACAAGCAGTATTCTTTCGTCATGAGAACAAGTACCATCTCACCAAAAATGGGGTGGAGTACATTGTGAGAGCTCACAGTATGAAGGCTAACACCACTCTTGTTAGTGCAGGACAGATGAAGAGACTCATCAACACTAATAAGAGATACATGCTCATGGTTGTGAGAGCAAAAGATGCCGAAGCGTCTGATGC
Source organism: Larix kaempferi (assembly GCA_027924585.1). NCBI lineage: Eukaryota > Viridiplantae > Streptophyta > Pinopsida > Pinales > Pinaceae > Larix > Larix kaempferi. The sequence continues at coordinate 3,871,753 of BSBM01000249.1, forward strand.
TTTCAAAGGTTGTGATCCTTCTCATAAGAAGGCTATGATTGATATTGTGGCTAACTATGATGAAATATTTCAGGAACCTACAGGTTTGCCTCCCAAAAGGGAGATTCAACATGATATTCATCTCCAGCAGGATGCCCCTCTTCCTAATGTGGGCATGTACAGGTTGTCCGCAGTTATCAAGTACAAGAAGGGTACTAGTAATAAAGTGGCAGATATGCTTTCTAGACCTTCTATTGTTGCATCTATTGTCTTGAAAAATGCTTCTTTATCCCATGAAAGTTATATTGAGCAGTATGCTACTGATGATGATTTCAAGGAGGTTTATGAGAAGCTAACCAATGGAACACAGGTGGAAGACTACTATTTGCAGAGAAAGTTGCTCTATCATTTGGGCAAGTTATGTGTTCCTATCAGTGAAAGAGTCCATGTAATATGAGAAGCTCATACTTCTCTTGTATCAGGGCATTTTGGGGTAGGTAAGACTTTGGCTCATTTGCAAAGACTTGTGTATTGGCCTCGCATGAAAGACATTGTAACAAAATATGTAAAGGGGTGTGTGATGTGCTCTATTTGTAAGCCCACTAATAGAAAATTGGGGCTGTACTCACCACTTCCTGTTCCTTCCCATCCTTGGGAAAGCATTTCCATGGATTTTGTGGGGGGTTTGCCTATGTCTAGGAGGGGTCATGACTACTTGTATGTGGTCGTGGATAGGTTTAGCAAGATGTGTATTCTTATGCCATGTAAAAAGCAGGTCACTGCAGAGCAGGCTGCTTCTCTTTTCTTTCAGCATGTATGGGTTCACTTTGGACTCCCTACGTCCATTATCTCGGATCGGGACTCCCGATTCCTTGGAGAGTTTTGGACAAAGTTATGGTGTATGATGGACACCAAGCTGAAGAGGAGCACCGCTTTCCATCCACAGACTGATGGACAGACAGAGGTAGTCAACAGGACAGTTGTCCATTTGCTTCGAGGCTATTGCAACAAGCATCCTAAGTTATGGGATGAACAGATCCAGTATGTGCAGCATGCCTACAACAGGGCTATGCATTCCTCCACTCAGAGCTCGCCATTTGAGACATGCTTTGGGTACTTGCCAAAGAATCCATTGGACTTGACTTATGGGAGAGAGGTTGATTCAAGCGCTTCCAAGGATGAAGACAAAGCCCGCAGGTTCATTCATAGAGTTCAACAGGTACATCAAGCAGTGCAAGAGCAGTTGGAGAAGAGTCAAGCCTAGTACAAGGCTCGCCATGACAAGCATAGAGTTGATCATCAGTTTCAGGTCGGAGATCAAGTGTGGCTTCACATCAGCAAGGAGAGGATGAAAGGAGAAGGCAAGAAGCTCAAGCCCATTAGATATGGTCCCTTCACCATCTTGGAGAAGATTGGGATGAATGCTTTTCGCTTAGAGCTACCGCCATACATGCAGATCTACTCAGTGGTGAATGTGGAGAACTTGAAACTCTATGAGCCTCCCATGATCATGGATGAAAGGGAGAATGTCTCATTGCCATCAGTTGATGAATTTTCTCCTGAGTACATGGATGAGCTAAAGAAAGATGCCATCTTGGACAGAAGGACAAGGACTTCTCACAGAGGTGATGTTGATTATCTTCGAGTGGGCATCAGAGGCACTCATCCAAGCAAAGCCAAGTGGATTGAGAAGGAGAAAGTGAGGGAGCAATTCCCTCACCTATCTGTTGATTAGTAAAGGCTTTTGGAGGCCAAAAGCTTCTCAGTGGGGAGGAATGATCCAGGAGGATCCAAGAAGGCAAAATTTTGAAGTCCTCCAATCTCAGCCAAACTAGCACTAGATCGAAGTGCTCATCGAGACGATTCCAACGTCGTTCGTTTCACCTCAAACGGACTCCGTATGAGAAAGTTATAGCGTTCTGTTCTATAAGGTCAACAGGCAAATTTGGCAAAAAGAGGTGCCACGTGGCACCACTGACAAGGTGACACGTGGCATCTATACTGTACAAACATGGTGATGTGGCACCACTCAGAGGATGACACATGGCATCCATACAGTACGAACCAATCACAAGGTGACATGTGGCATGATGACATGGCATGCTACATGGCATGCTGATGTGGCATGATGACATGGCATGCTGATGTGGCATGATGACATGGCATGATAATGTGTCATGCTGACATGGCATGATGATGTGGCATGATGACATGGCATGCTGATGTGGCATGATGACATGGCATGCTGATGTGGCATGTTGACATGGCATGATGAAGTGGCATGATGACTAGCATGCATGCATTTGTGCTTGAAATGAGTTTTAGGACATTCATGCATTTATTCATGAGAAATTGTAAAATGATTAATATTTGAAGTGAGTGGAAAAATTACTCACATATTACTCATTTATTTTATTCCTTGAGCTGTTATGAAGTTAATGCATGTTTGTAACCAAAAACAAACATGCCATATTTGTAAAGAAGTTGTAACAAGTTGGTTTATGGTTGAAAAAACCAACATGCTATTTAAAAGAAGGATTTTGGTATGTAATGGATTATTGTTGGATTTTGTAAATGTCATTATGGGGAAGTAAATAAATGTGAAAACCCATGGACATGTGGGCATGAACCATATTTTGGTTTATGTTCTTAAAAGCCCAACCACATGAAAACCAACTTAGGGAAGTTGTAACCAAGGCCAAGATAGGCAAATTAGTTGCAACCAAAGGAATCCATGAGAGTCATGTGAAGAAGGGCAAGCCAACCTATATAAACCCATTCAATTGCCATTTCCCACTCATGCTTTGGAGTAGAGACTTTGTAGCTAAAGGAGAGAAGGGAGATTGTGTAGCTCTGCAGGAGGAAGGTACGAGTGTTTATACTCGTTTTACACCGTCTTCAGGCTTCGGAGTTGCTGGAAGCAGTCTTGTTGTGTTTTGGGTAGCGGTTCTCTTCCTGGCCATTGTCGCCAAGGTATCATTGTATTATTGCCATGTATTTTGCCTTTATGCTGAGATTATAGATCGGCCCTCCTATTGAGAAGCAGGCCCGGAGACGTAGTCCATCCTGGACGAACTCCGTTATCAACTTGTTGTCTTTATGTGTGTATTGTCTATGTTGTTTGGTTCTCTTTTTATGGATTTGTGAGCTTCATTCATGCTCTTTATGCAATTCATGTTAACGTCATAGAGTAGCAAAGATCTTGTTTCCGGATCAGTTCAATAAAGGCATCTAAGGGATAGTGTTTGGAGCTCATTTTCAGAGATAATTTTCCCTTAGCTAGGGAACACTTCCAAAATTTGTACCTCATTTCCAGACCTGATATTTTTTGTCCAATAAGGAGCATTTGGGCACACTTCCAAAATCCAAACCTCATTTCCACACTTGATCGTGTTTGTCCAATGAGGGGCATGTGGGAACAATTTTTGGAGCTCATATTCGGAGCTGATTTTAAAGCTAGCAAGGACATAAAGGGAAAAATTTCTAGAGCTATTGTGTACTTATCCAGGGCATAGATCTAGCTCATATTTAGAGTTAGCTCAATCGGTTTTAAGTGATTGGTTCAAGTGTATTACAAAGAGGTTATAGGTTCAAATTTGGAGAAACCTCATTGGATCACTAGCCACAAGGCTTGTGGTTGATCCACCTTCCATATACAAATTTTGGGGCATAAGGGCGAGTGCTTCACAAAAAAAATTCCTTCTGGTGATACACACATGATTACCATCCAAAACCACATCTGTGGTTCCAACTTTTAGCCCAATGGAAATTTCACTACCATGACTTTGTCAAGAACCTACAACATATCTGTGAATAATATCCAAGAAGAATCCAGTTTTTCAATATTAACATAACAAGAAGAAAATAACACAAGTCTACCTACCAACAAATTTTGACAAAAAAATTGCAATAAAAAAATAAAGCATTGGAGTAAGATAAACTATGTACTAGCACAACATAAGGGTGATTCTAGCCATAATATTAGCTTCACATTTTTTTATTTTCAGAAGGAACGGTTCACTTTTTTCAACATATTATCAGTTATCTATCAATTTTTCAATGGAACAATTCAATGTATTATCTTTAAATATCCTACTCTCCCACACATACATTTTTTTTAGGATTTATGCTTTTCTACCAATTTGGAAAAGTAATGCATTTTCACTCTAATTGATTTGAGAAGGAAAATTTTTCATTGCAATTATATGTAATGGTGGGATTATTCTCTGGCTAACTCAAGCCACATATTACTAAATAAAGTTGGATTTGATATCCAAGATTCCAAACACTACAATTTAAATGATTGAGGCAATAAATGGTTTCAGTTCGCCAAGATACTATTTTATTTGAGAAATACAATTCATGCTAATCTCATTCACAGATAGAATGGAATAGTTTCTAATGGGCATATTGTAGCAGTGGTCAAGGATTCCAATCCTCAAAATTTCATCTTGGTTCTTCCCCAATTATATGGAACATCTATGTGGGACCATGTAGTGTAGTTGTCTGGATGTCAATGGCAATGGCTTCTCTAAGGATATGGGCCAAGTGTGGGGAAGCGTGGGGTGCAATTATTTTGAAATTAGAAGCAATGTGTAGAAATTGCAAGGGAAATGGTGAAAGATCCTATGATATTGTTGTTGGTTAAGCTACAAGTATCTTGGACACTAAATCACAATTCATAATTCAAGAAGCACTAGATAATGAAATGGTAAAAATAACAACTATTTTGATGCACTTCATATTTCAACAATTAAATATGCATACCTCATCATTGCGGTGAATAATGGATTTAATGCATACTAAAGGTGCATACCTTTATCTCATTCCCCAAATTGTGCATCTCATGTGGTCATACTACTTCAAACCATCTCCATAATTCTTGGATTATGTGCATAAATTGGAACTAGGACCTGATCCTGTCAACTCTTTCAACAATTATCTTCCACTTATATTTTCAAACTAGAGCAATCCATATATCCAACAATTCATACTTAATGTAAGTGTAGATACATTGATGGATGAGGCCTTTGATGCTGATATAATTTTCCAGATTTGTATACAAGTGAAATCCAACAATATTAAAACTAAAAAGGATGTTGTTGCTTCATTGTAGAAGGAAATTAAATATGCAAAATCGAATGCTTGTTCATTTCCTCTGTTAAAATACCATGGTTTGCTCCATTTTGATAAGCAGATTCAAGTGCCTACAGATTCCAATGCCTATTGAGTCAGTATTTAAGGTATTGGTTTCAGATGTCACTTTTTGAAATGCAGAATCAATTAATCTAGTGCAAATGGTCCCCACAAATGTGCACAGATCATTTCTATAGGTGGGTGCTCTTCAAATAAGTTTGATGGAGTCAAATCCTTCATCCATCTATCTTTTTCAAAATGAAAAAATTGATGTATGTTGATTTCAATATGAATGTGTTTGTATGGATAGCACAACTACAATTTGGGGGACAAAACCTGGAAGCTATAATAGGAAACAAACAATAACTATAAAGTATGATATCATACGGGGCACTAATTTTGTTGCATAAATATATTCTTGTGGTGACAATTCAACTTCATACTAGTTACTTGAAATTATTGTTGCTCACATAGTGTTGTCAATTCGCCTTCCAAAAAGCAATGTTTAAATGGTTTCCTCTTTCAGTGATGCAGTATCCCTTAGGAGAAGAGAGATGACCTAATTTGAATTACAATTTCTTAGTTACACTCTTTAATGGAATTGAACTTCAATATGTTGTTACATGAACTTATTTCATATTTATATCATGCATATGAGTAACAAGGTAAAAAACAGAGAACATGACAAGAAAAATGCCCAGATTTGTTTCCATTCCACCCCTAAACAAATCTTAAAATTGCCTAGGGTTTTGTCCTTCATTCTGCTACTTGTATCAACTCAAACATCACCCCTTTATTATCTTCTTTGAATGAGGATTTGCCACCTTTATGTTGATACCTTTACATGAATGAATTGCAATGCTCTCGAAAGTGTCAAACTTTGACTGAAATGTCCATCTTCAAGTTAGATGACCTAATAAACTTCAATAGATAACATCAATAGGAATCTATAGGTTTGGGTGTTTATTACCAACAAATACATTCTTGAGGTCATTATTTTTACTTCTAAATAATGTCTTTGGTCAATCCTTTGAGTGGATTATTCATATCATATTTTCCTTGAAGACACCACCAAGGAAGAGGACTATTCCATAGAAAAAGAAAATCCCTTGACAAAAATGGAAGCCCCATAGGTACTATATCCATAATATCCATTAAAAAACATATAGGGCATCGTCCCTATGAAAAAAATATCTATCATCAAGAACCCCACACATCAAAACCATGGATATGCAACCCCACAGCTGGAGCTATGACAAAATTTAGGAATAGAAACCCATACAAAAATGGGGGATAACAAACCCAAAGCATATTCTATCAATAGGGCACTAGAGGGAACCCTGATGAATGAATCGATGAGGAATTCACATAGATAGGGAATTATTAACAGATACAAACTTTTCTCCTAGCTCTATCTCATCATCTTTACACATGAAGTTTGATCCGACAGGACTATTTAATTATTCAATTAAGCATTCACATAGAGAGGCATATACAATTATCACATAGAAATCCTTGGTGGGGGTGGCCCTGCATTTTCTATTAAAACAACACAAAATTCTCAAGCCCTGCATTTTCTATTAAACATGAAAATCTAGTTGAGTTACTATAATTCCCTGGGATTCCAAACCTTTCCCTCCACTCTCTGTAATGCCCTATGAAACTATATGGTGTATCGAATCTCAAAAATAAGAATCCTACGCTTGATCTTATTTCTAGAGTCCCTAGGATTTAGATTTTATGTTGTCAAAATATATTTTGTAAACCCAAAAAAGCAAAAAGATATTAAGAGAAAAAAAATTGAGCATACCCAGAGTGGTGCAAGGATTGCTTCCAATTGTTGGATCATTTGGGCCTCCTAAAAAATCAAATTATGTGTAAATTGATGTAATTAGGAGGAATTTCATAGACTCCATTCATCCTAATACGACATAAATGGAGTTTCATTTTTTAGTTTTGTTTTTTATTTATGTGTTTTGCTTTTTTTATTCTTAATATATATATATATATAAAGTAGTATATTATTTACCATTAGCATTATAATATATTAGTTCATATATCTTTAATTCATCTTAGGAGTCTACAGTGAAGACTCTATTTATACCCCTAGACCTAGAATGTATCATCATATTTTCACCTTCTTGAGGTGGCGGGGATCTTTGCTAAATGGTTTTCATAATGGACAAGCTTGCTATACAAATCACATAACGTTGGGCCTACCTTCTATTGGTCCACTTGCACCAGATTTGGGGGCTTATTAGTATAATTCAACACACAAAAAAATGGCTTAATGCATGACATGAAAGAAGTATGGCAATGTATTAAAAAGGCTCAGATCAATAATTAAATGTTCACCGCTAGAGCCTCACTACATTGGGCACTAATAGATTATGCAATATGTACAATTTAAATTTCAATTGTGTTAACCCACTCAAGGACCTCTGGAGTGATCACAAACCAGAAAAACCTATATAATGCAAAACATTATCAAGAGACTTAATGAGAACATGCATCATAATGTTCTGGCCTTAACCCAATGCACAATGGGACGATCCCAACTCAGGAACCACGAAAATATCAATGAAATTGTAAAATTCTGAAGTGACATCAATTCTTCTACAATGTGCACTAAAAATAGATAAGAAACACTGCTTTGCATTTGAATTATTATTCATATTGGTAGATCCCACCTACCAACTCTAAAATCTTCACAAAACTTGCCAAATTATAAATTGACAACAATTAATCTTTTCTCCACTCCAAAAATGTACTAAAAACGGATCACAAAACCTAGGAATTGGACTCAACACTTGTATGGGTAAAGATCCAATCTACCAACTCAAAAATATGCATGGAATTGACATCAATCAATTAATCTTTTCTCCACCTCTAGATACAAAAAGTTATGCATACCTTTCAACTGTAGCTTTGGTAAACCAAGATTTCTCGTGCCTAATAGGTACCTCCATTAATATAATTGAATACCCACCCTTATCAAATTGTTCCTCATCTTCCCTAAGATGGCATAAAAATGGCTTCGTCATCCCTAATTCCAGCTTTAGGCTCACTCTTTTGCTCCATATATCAAAATAACACCTGGAAAATTCACCCTGCATATAGAAAACTACAATATTTCTTACCTCAAACTACATCAAACTATCCATGATGTTGAACCTACCATTACTATGAATGCCATACAAATCCATCCTTTTGATGGTGTTATCTAAAATTATCAACCACTACAATGGAATTATGAATCCATATGATGAACACAATGAATGTTTTCAGAATGCCAACTTAGCTTGTTCAAGTTAGAGTGACATGGAAAATATCAGAATCCTGGAGAGTGCCCCCTTGCATCTTCTGAAACTCGGAGTCTCCGTTTTCAATTCAAGTCCTAGCAAGGAACATAACACAGAGAAATATTTGGCTCCAAATATCAATTTCACGAGGGCGCTAATTAGATTGGTTCAGATCGGTAATCTAACTCATTAATTCAAACTCATGACCTGCTCGGTCATTCATGAACTTGGGTAATATTGGATCCCGCTAATAGTGTACTAATGTCGTAGGGGTTTACTTAGGGTATGCTTAATATATGTTAATTTATTAGTATATTTTTTGTGTTATATAATATAAGTTTATATTATATATTGTTGTGTTATATAATATATATTATATGTTTTCTTTTTAATATTATAGGATTTGTATGTAATTATATATTGTATATTATATTATATGGTTTGTCTGAATAGTAATTATATATATTGTTAATGGTGCATGTAATATAAGAATTAAATTTTTAAACTTATACTTAATATTGAATAAAATTATTATTATATATTATATGTTTTAGATATATATTTTAATGATCAATAATAGATGGCTACAAATGGTTAGGGGTCGATGGTAGCATGGCCATGAACATGTTCTTGTTAGACTCAAATTTATGGATTATATGCTAGGATTGACTAGTTGTGAGTTGAGTCCATGATTAATATGAGTGTACATGCATATCATGACGACAATGTACTATCAAAAATTGGTGTCTTGCTAGGACGTCGTGATCACCAGATATTGGTCAACATAGCATGGTTAGGATTGAGTTCATGTGAATTAAGTCTATAATTTTGAGTGCACATGATGATGACAATATTACACTTACAAAAGAGGCTTGAGGCCATTGAACACATCCACAAACAATATTAATTTGGAGCTATATAAGAGACCTCAATAGATGTCTTCATGAGAGAAGAAAATTGTGTCGAGTGACTAATTAGGGGGTCTCGTGAATCCATCTATAGTGTTACAATTTACTAAATTTTAACACTGAATATGGATTTGATGGATTCAAAGACCCCCTAGTGGTCTCTGAATCCATAAGAAGTGTGGGTATCTGAATCCATCTGTAGTGTTAAAATTTAGTAAATCGTAACAATTCATTGTCAAAATTGCAATTTTTCATTGTAGTGATACAACTAATGTCACTTGGGTCTCTAAATTTATCTACAATGTTACAATTTACTAAATGTTAACATTGCAGATGGATTTAGAGACCCCTTTAAAGGTGGTCTCTAAACCCATCTACAATGTCAAAATTTAGTAAAATGTACAAATTCATTTTCAAAATTGTAATTTTCCATTGTCGGGGTGACACAACTAAAAATGACTAACATAAACGACTAATTCATATTCTTAGGCCTTGTTGGTTAATCATATTTGTATTCCTATGACTAAATTAGTCCTTTACATTAGTCATTTTTATTTTAGTCACTTGTTATCTAGTCATATATTTTATCTCGTGACTAAATTAGTCGTTTATAGTCGGATCACTTAAAATTGCTCAATTTTAGTCATTTATCCCTTGAAAAAACTGTGGTGACTAACATTTTTAGTCACCTAGTCACTTATCTCTCATTTTATACAAGTGTTATATCCTAAAAAATTCGTCTAACAAGGAGAACATTTATGAGCCCGACACAAGTTGTAAAATTTGTTCCATGGGAGAAAACAGGTAATTGTCCTTGTCTAATGCTCTATTTAGATTTCAAAAATCCTCACATGGTCTTATCTCTCTTGATTTATTTTGTACATGCGCCAGGTTTTCCACCCATTCAGAATGCCGAACTTTGAAAATAATTTTGGCATCCAATAACTTCTTTAATTCCTTCTAATTTAGTGGTTCTAAGGTAGGATGCATTTTCTGAAGTTGTTGTTGAAAAGGATTTGCACCTTGTTTAATCGGTATCACATATTGTATAATACTTGTATCACAAGTCTTCAAATCATCATATGTCCATGCAAAGACATCTTTGTATTGTTGAAACTATTTAATAAATTTATGTCTTTCACCAAGTGAAAAACATGTTCCCAAATTTACGTACTTTGGATGTTTCTTTGTTCCTAGATTCACCAATTCATATTGCATGGAAGAGCTGCTAGTTTTAACATTAGCTAGCTTTCAAAATTTATGTTGCTGATCAAATAATTTTTCTAGAGTTCATACTCCTTTTGGCATAAAATTTATATTGCTTTAATCTTCATCTTTTAGATATTATTGATGTTGATCTTTATCAAGAACTCATTCTTTGAACGTACTTTCACTAGTCAAGAAATCGATAATTTGCTCATCGTCATCCAACACTCTCCAATTAGTAACATTATCTGGAACATATGGCCTGAAATATAATTCAATGGAACATTTATTATTGGTTGGTACTAGACGTGAAGTAGAAGTAGCTAATAAATCAATAGCAACATTTTGTAATCTAGGAATAGAATTTATATTAAAAGCATAAAAATTAGAGATCAAATTCTATACCTCATATTGATAACCTTTCAAGTGTGGAGATAGGCAATGAATAGTATTTCTTACATGTTTGGAAATTATCTCAAAATCACCAAAAAGTTTTAAACTTTTAATATTCAAGTTAATTGCTTTTTTGAGCCTCTAAATCAAGGATTCATACTATCACATACCCACCCATCCATCTAAGGCAAGGGAGGGAACATGATGCCAATCTATGGGGTTTTTCAAAACAACTCAGCCCATTCATTTGATTCGCACAATTAAAAACCCATTATGTGTAGATGCAACTCAATTGAATATGCACATCGGAAATGAACATATCATCCACACACATTTTATATGCATACAACATATGAAGACAATCATCAAATTAAACATTTCAGGAGTAAAATACAGAGACAGAGAACACTTATCTTTGTCATGCAATTGTCCCACACAACTAGCTATTTCGTTGCAAATTTCCACCCAACTGTAGTCTCTTCGACAACATATACTGAGTCCGTCTGAAGGCCACCCCCGAGCTGGGCATGATATCTAAAACGAAAGAGGGGACATCCAACTCATACACAACCAAAACATCATTTCAGCTAAGCCAAGCCAGTCCATAGCTGGGTTTATTAGGCTAATACTGAACCCTCCTCAATTGTGGATGCTTCCACTCAAGTTCAAGCCAAAACAATGGAAACCCATTTCAACCCCAACAATCTCCTATACACAGAAAACTCATAGACTGGGCATGGGTACACATAACAACAAAAATCTCAAGTATTAGGTATGAAGGGAAAACATGGGCAACCCAAAAACGAAATGAGGAATGGGAAAACAACCCTGGAAAGGCAAATTTCATTTTCAGAAAATGTTTGGGGATGACCTAGGAGCAAAAACAACCTCCATTAAACCCCCAATTCGTGGATCTCTTCTCCCAGCCACTATGCTAATCAAAACAATTTTGCAGGCATGGGAAAATGTAGGAAATGGTAAAAACGTGGAGGATAAAACCCCAGCAAGCCAAAATCCCCAGCAGGCTTCAAATAAAAATGCCCAACAAGCCAAAAACGCCCCAGCAAGCCAAAAATGCCCAGTAGGCTTCAAGAAAAACGCCCAACAAACTCCCAAAAATGCCCAGCAAGCTAAAAACACCCAACAAACTTCAAGAAAAATACCCAGCAAGCCAAAACGCCCAACAAGCTTCAACAAAAATGCCCAGCAAGCTCTAAAGATGCCCAACAGGCTCTCCAAACGTGAGAGGATGAAGTCTGACCATGAATAATGGCTTGGGAAGGCAATTCGTGGGTGTTTTCTTTCCCAAGAAGGAGAAACACGATTTTCCATGAGGGTAGTTTGCCCATACTCGAACTTGGACAGCCATACCTCCCCAATCCCTAAGGCATTAACTACTTCACCCAACTCTTGGGAGAAATGAATGATTGGGAACCAAAGTCAACATGGGTAGTTGATGGTTGATGGGTTCTCTCATTGACACTTGGCTTGACTTTACTAGTTCAAGGGTTTAAATATTTCCCTCCCAATTCCTTGCAATATCATGCCCCCATCTCTTGTTGCGTCGCATAGCTAGTTGTGGGCATTTATATTAAGATGCATATTTAGAATTCCCATGGTTCACTAGCACATGGGTAGCATAAATTCAAATACTTGCCTCTTCTAGATCGAGCTCCACGCTAGGAATCATACATAATATGCATACATTATTTACATTATAGCCCAAAATATTATAAGGGTCAAAATGGGGGACGTGACATTCCCCTCCCCTTGGAATAACACCGTCCTTGGTGTTCCAATACCTAGGAATATATACACGTTATATACATGTCCAAAATTCACAAAATATGGCAAGTATGTCCTACATCTCACCCTTTACTTGTGTTTTTAGGACCAAGTCTTTTGGCCTTCACAAACTGTTCCTGTTGGCGGGGCGTTCTAGCTTTGGATGAGGGCATTGTTCCAAAACAATCCCTTCCTCTTATTTACCTTCCCGTTGATCTACAAGTCTAGAAACTTTATGGCGGCTACCCTCTTGATGTTCCATTGTTGAGCAGTTACGGAGGTAATGATTTCCTCCACATCCCCAACATTTCATTGGTTGCTTTACCTTTTCCTTCTCAAATTCCTTTGAGTCTTCCCACCTAGAATGTTTCTTAATCGACCGATTGGATGAATGCTTCTTCATGGATCTACTTTCCTTTCCTTTACTGATTGCTCCCATAATGCTTTTTACCTCTTTTTGCAGACGAATAGAGTCCTGCAGAACCTCGTGGTTCATCTCATTCTATTGCCTCTGTAGCTTGAGCATCTCCCCGAGATTTTCTTGGGTCTTCGCAATTGTTTGAAGAAGACTTTCAGCCAACTCTAATAGCCCTCATTCTGCCGCCATGGTCAATGTGCATAGCTGACCACACTCTACTTACTAGCAACACTTGCTTGTGTCGGCTACAACCAATTGTTTCAATTTCTCACCTGTGAAATTTATCATGGAAACTCTTTGTTAGGACAAGCATAATATAAACATTAAAATTAGTCAATTATTTCCCAATTGACATGGAACGTCCATGCTTCACTCATGCAACTTCCAAATTTTCATGCTTTCCCAACATACACAGAATCTCTTTCATGTTCATCCTTTCACAGTGAAATAACTATTTTACCATTCACAATTTTAATTCAAGCAATTAAACACATTCTTCTTCTATTCATGACATGCATTCAACAATTATTTGTTTTATAAATGCATCAAAAAAGGAAAGAGAAGAGTCAGCGTTTTCTCCCTCTTAGTCTTGTTTTATTACGGAGCTATGCCATCACTGTGGTTTCATGCTCCTTAGTCTCTTTCACTTTAATGTGAATGCTTGAATTTCCCTTTATTGGCTATGACACTTAATGTCTAAGGTCTGTCTAAATCTTTTCAACTTGGGTACCCCTTCCCATTCTGCTTATAGAACCTCTGGTTGCTAGGACCCACTCATGTCCACTAGCACCATCTTTTATTGATGCTCATATTGAGCTCTTTAGGACGGTCATATGTCCATATGCATCCCTATGATGCCATCCTAGTCCTTGCTTCCAACAATACCTACACTCAAACATTGAATCAATTCACATGTTTAGTTTATTTTATAAGGTTTTTCTCTAAACAAGAGTTTGAGAAATCATAACCAAATCATATACACACGTATATTCATAAGCAAGAAGTTGCAAGGTAACCAAATACTTATCTGTATTGGATGTCTTCACTTTATTCCATGGGATCCTTCTTTGCCTTACGAGCCTTGGATTTCCCATGAACATAATTATGAATGTTGGGCCAGCACGTAGGCTACTCCACAATCATTTGAATAGGCAATGCCAGGCCAGTACACTGACTGGTTTTATCAATTGTTTAAGGGGTGTTGGGCCAGCATGCATGCTATTTTCACAATATTAAGTGATTAATGCCCATCCAGTTACTCCCTGGATTTATCAATAATTTCATAGCGCCCACTCATTTACTCTTTGGATTTACCAGTAATTTTATAGCGCTTTCAGGGTCTTGCTTTCTTGTAATGACCAAGGTTTCCAACAAAGAAACAATAATGTATCAACTTAGCTGTTAGAAGACTTATACCTGAAATCTTCATTATTCTGAACAAGACATAAATGAAATTGAATACTTATCTGTGTTGTGTGTTTACCCTTTGGTCCACAGGATCCTGCTTCGCTTTGCAAGCCTTGGGATCGCCTATGGACTTAGATGTAGTTAATGCTTCACCAGTACACCTTCACACTGATTGGATTTATCAAGCATTTGGTGGTGCCCAACCAGTCCCATACCTGGTTGGCACTCTGCATTGCCGAGCCAGCACATTCGTTTGGGTCATCGACCAATGGAAGGAAACTGTGCCACCTGACCATTATAGGTCAAGTCTCTACTATGGAGCCATAGGCATCTTAGGGTTTTCAGTCAGTCTTCGGTGCCCACCCTCCCACTGCTGACCCAATAGAGATTTTATGCCTTCACCAATGTCACTACACCTTCTAGCACCATAACCCTTCACACACACATCAACTCTTTATTCATACAAGGACGCCACTCCTTCTATTGTGCAAATTGGTGGTTCCTTTTAGGAACTTTATAGGTGACTTTCTTGACTGCAAGTTAGCATGACCCCACTCACACAAGGATGATACCTCTTCTTATTACACAGCTCTTCGGACCTGTCCATTCCTTCTGGTAATATATTGTGTGAGCATAAAAAAGTTGCCAATTCCTATATAGTCCTTTTGCGTACCCTTCTTTACTTTGCGCCTTAATGCAATATCAATCTGCATCTGTGTAGGTCATTCATTTTGCAGATGTATCTCACATGCCTTCTTGACATAGCTTTACCATCTCACTCTCATGGTTTACCAACATGCAGTTTAGCTAAGATATTGTCAATGGCATTTCAACCGAAACCCATTTCTAAAGCATGGGGTCCTTCCCATCTGGTTTGGCTTCGGTAGGCCATCACACATGGTCTTCCTACAATGTGTCATCCTGGAACACTTATGAAATAGCCAAACAATCAACAAAATTTAGCAATAAGCTTCAAATATGATTGTTCCATAACCAATCAATAACATTAATAATTAAACTCAACATGAATTTACAATTCTATCTGCTACATAAATTGATTTACTTAGCAATGAGTTTGTTCTTATATCGCTTGTATTTTTCTCATGGTAGATTCCGATCTTCGTCGTGGACTTACCCACATTTTCCATGCCCAAAACAATATACCTGAAATCTGAAACTTCAATCAGCCAAACGCTTTGTAAGTTTCTATGCATATAATATTTCATTGCTGCCACAGTCACTAAAGCATTTTAATATCACCAAAATCATCTACTTCCTGCGAATCATTACCATAGTAGAGTTGCATGGTTTAATTACATCATTTTATGCAATCATTCTCTTCCATTCACAGCAGCTCATGAAATGCTCTTAGGATTGACAATAGTTCACCAGTCCATCTATTATCTAGTTGTAATGAAACATACGTCACAATCATGCATTCTCACAATGCATCTCATCATGTGCACCTATACCTATGCATGCATATTTACATCACTCACATAATCTTTTAATGTGCATTCACTCAATGCATAACCACAAGATTGTGCATAATATTTTAATGCACATTTCCTCAATGCTACCCTGCATTAAGTTATGAGTACTATGTGTTCCACATAATTCAAACATAGTTGAATGGATCTTACCAAATCCTCTTTCAACATTCATGCCATTTATGCACCAATAACCATTACCTGCATGGCTGATATTAACATCACTTGATGTTACCTGATCAGTTGGCCTCTTACCAAGACTACACAGTCCTTTTGCCGACCTCATGATCATAGATTTGTTGCACCATCCCTTCCTCATACGGTTGTTGGTAATATGCAACAATCATCATCCACATCTTCATCCATGCTTTGGTTGTATTTGATCCTACAACCAATGCAAACAAAGCTACTTATTAGTAGCCACAATGATTATCTTAAGTGGCTCAATGCATATGTAAAAGCTCACTATTTTACCAAGATGCAATATCATATATGCATAAACATTTTCACATGCATTGTGCAATGGCAATTAGTATTCCAACTAATGCATATTCACTTCATCAATCTAATTTTCTTGCATTTTCAATCATGATTTTATGGTCTGATTCACACAACCATTATCAACAACATTAAATACCATTGATGAGCTATTGCATGTGTAACTTCAATACCTTTACCCATAGGAAACATCATACTCATGCATAAGCAATTCACATGCACTATGCAATGACTATTTAATCATGCCCACTAATTTATATTTAATCTATTACTCTCTTGCATTTCCAGCATCCTTCTGCTATAATTTTCAGTATATAAATACAATAGTAAGAGAGGAGTGAAGGAATTCTCCCTTCTTAATCTCCATCATGACATGGAGTTCCTCCTCCACATCATAACTGATCTTTTTCTTGGCTTCCCTACCAAGCATACACACAATCTTTAGCTATGATCTTCTCATGAATTAACAATTTGACACATACATACGTGTATAACATTCATCCTTGCTATTTTTTTCCAAATATGCAATTCTTATGCTATAAACAGAAATAGTTTAAGGTGAGGAATTTCCCTTTCATCTTCCATAATGGATATCACAACCAATTACCCTTATTGGATTCCACAACCCCTTTATGCAATCCATAGTGCACATCCCAAGCATGCAAAATGCCTTTCACACATTCAACGACTGTCTCCGGGGGACGACGGTGGTCAAGGGGGCTTGCTGCTACATTTTCCCATTTGGCACAAATGTTAAGGTTAAAATTGCCACGGGTGGCGCGGGTCTTACTGTTAACTTGGCCGCCATTGGCGCGGGTCTTACCGTTAACTTGGCTGCCATCGGCGCGGGTCTTAACCATAAGTTTTCTGCTGCGCAACGTGCGAGTCGCAAACTTAGGCTTAACTTCGCCGCCGTACCACGCATGTCACAAGCTTTAAGATTAGATTTGCCACCATGTACTGCACACATCACAAGCTTTAATATTAACTTCGCCACCACCGTGCAAGCCTCGAGTGCAAATTTTAAAGTTAAAAATTGTCGCTCGCGTCACAAGTTTTATCGTTACTTGCGTCGTGCGCATCGCAGGTTTTAGTGTTAGAATTGCTGCCAGTGCCACGCGGGTCTTACCATTATCTTTGCCGCCAGCGCTGCACAAAGTTATCCTTAACTTTGCCGCCGCACCCGTGGCGCCAAATTTCAAAAAAGACACTTAGAATATTTTTGAATCTCTCTTCCCCTTCAGCGTAGCATTTATTCAAATTTTGGTGCCGCGCTTGCAGAGTTATGCTTAACTATGCTGATGCGCTCGCGCATGGCACAGAAATTAGCATTAATTTCGCCAACACCGCGCGCGTAGAAATTAACATTAATTTTGCCACCGTAGCAAACACTTAGAATTTTTTTTCAAATTCTCAATTACAGTTAGAATTTTTCTGGAGATATTTGCTTCGTTTCTTTACGGAGTAAGCCACTCATAGATCATACTTGCAACAAAAACAGTATTTCAAGAAAAATTGCACCTCTTTCATGTTAAGCATGAAACAACAGAACAATATAAGATGATAGAGGTTGCGCCTCCTTTCTCTCCTCCATGGAGGAAAACATACAAATACAAAACTGAATGCTACTGCATTGGGAACAATTTAAAGCAAGCATTCAACCTGAAAATGGATTTTCTCCCTCATTCCTCAATTTCATAGAATGGAATCAATGCAAGCAGCTTTTCAAAAATCCCTAAAACAGTCATGGAAATGATTTCCCATTCTAACAAATAGAAGCCATGAGATCTTCGGGTTTCTTTAATGCATTTTAGTTCCAAATACAAAATACATGTACACACAATGATTTTATATCACTATGAAGGGCCCAACAGCCGTAGTGTTGAACTTTAAGCTCTGATACCACCTGTCACATACCCACCCATCCATCTAAGGAAAGGGAGGGAACATGATGCCGATATATGGGGTTTTTCAAAAAAACTTAGCCCATTCATTTGATTCGCACAATTAAAAACCCATTATGTGCAGATGCAACTCAATTGAATATGCACAGCGGAAATGAACAAGTCATCCACACACATTTTATATGCATACAAGATATCAAAAAAATCATCAAATTAAATATTTCAGGAGTAAAATACAGAGACAGAGAACACTTATATTTGTCGTGCAATTGTCCCACACAACTAGCTATTTCACTGCAGCATTCAACCCAACCGTAGGCTCTTTGACAGCATATACTTAGTTCGTCCAAAGGCCACCCCCGAGCTGGGCATGATATCTACAAGGAAAGAGGGGACATCCAACTCATACACAACCAAAACATCATTTCAACTAAGCCAAGCCAGTCCATAGCTGGGTTTATCACGCTAATATTGAACCCTCCTCAATTGTGGATGCTTCCATTCAAGTTCAAGCCAAAACAATGGAAACCCATTTCAACCCCAGCAATCTCCTATACACAGAAAACTCATAGATTGGGCATTGGTACACATAACAGCAAAAATCTCAAGTATTGGGTATGAAGGGAAAATGTGGGCAACCAAAAAACGAAATGAGGAATGGGAAAACAACCGTGGAAAGGCAAATTTCGTTTTCAGAAAATGTTTGGGGATGACCCAGGAGCAAAAACAACCTCCATTAAACCCCCAATTCGTAGATCTCTTCTCCCAGCCACTTTGCTAACCAAAATGAGTTTGTAGGCATGGGAAAATGCAGTAAATGGTAAAAACGTGGAGGATAAAACCCTAGCAAGCCAAAACATCCAGCAGGCTTTAAATAAAAATGCCCAACAAGCCAAAAACGCCTAGCAAGCTTCAAGAAAAACACCCAACAAACTCCCAAAAATGCCCAGGAAGCTAAAAACACCCAGCGGGCTTCAAGAAAAATGCCCAGCAAGCCAAAATGCCCAACATGCTTCAACAAAACCGCCTAGCAAGCTCTAAAGATGCCCAACAGGCTCTCCAAACATGAGAGGATGAAGTCTGACCATGAATAATGGCTTGGGAAGGCAATTTGTGCGTCTTTTCTTGCCCAAGAAGGAGAAACACGATTTTCGATGAGGGTGGCTTGCCCATACTCGAATTTGGATAGCCATACCTCCCCAATCTCCAAGGCATTAACTACTTCACCCAACTCTTGGGAGAAATGAATGATTGGGCACCAAAGTCAACATGGGTCGTTGATGGTTGAAGGGTTCTCTCATTGACACTTGGCTTGACTTCACTAGTTCAAGGGTTTAAATATTTCCCTCCCAATTCCTTACAATATCATGCCCCCATCTCTTGTTGCATTGCATAGCTAGTTGTGGGCATTTATATTAAGATGCATATTTAGAATTCCCATGGTTCACTAGCACATGGGTAGCATAATTTCAAATACTTGCCTCTTCTAGATCAAGCGTTCACTAGCGGGGCCTTGGCCTTGAGCTCCACGCTAGGAATCATACATAATATGCATACATTATTTACATTATAACCCAGAATATTATAAGGCTCAAAATGGGGGACGCAACACATACTCAATAGTGTTATTGGTGCATTCAAATTCTAATCTAGAAGAGAGAAATAGTATGTTACCTTCAGGATCTACATGAACACAACCGACTCATGCTCCCTCTTGTGTCTTAGAGCCATCAAAAAATAAATTCCAATATCTAACTTCTACTTTATCTACATTAGTATTATCAACTAAGTTAGTGACTAACTCTACTATAAATTACAATCAATATCATCAGTACGTGAAAATTGAAGGAGATTGGACTGTGTGTCTGAATCATGACCAGTAGTTTCAGCTTGGTAATTTCTAGGTTCTATTTCCAGAAAGTAATTTTTCAATGCAAAAGATGAGAAGCTAACGGGTTCATTCTTTCCTTCTAGAACTGTCACATTGAAATCCATATGTCACTCTCTCAACACTTTAATATGATTATGTTTATTTTGATATGGAAACCACAAATGAAACCAATCTATTGCAAAATAACCATGCAATTTACTTGATCAATCTCTGCTTAATATTAATCCATAAGCTTCTAGAATATCCACCACCATAATATCAATGAATTGACATACTCTTGAATCTGTAGCCAATCTAATCAAAATGTTCTTCATTTTCCCTATGACTTTGACATATGACCTATCAAGTTGATAATCTGAGAAGGGGATGTTATTGGTTGTCCATTAATCCTTTTACTAGTAGAAAGTGGAATAATATTGGATGAATCTCCAAAATATACCAAATAGTTATGCATATTATAATTGAAATTTTCAAAATTCAAAAGGAAAGGTGGGGTCTGAGATATTGACTTACCACCAATACTAGCTTCGTTGATTTCAGTATATGAATCACTAATCACTGGTTGCTTATCCCTATTGCCATCATTTCTTATTGTTTCATTTAAATCAAAAGCTTCCAATAACTTATTTCTTTGTTCTGGTAAATTACACATTTCAAATACATATATGTTAGCTTTTGTTTTCTTAATGTCTTCAACAATATGATACCCCATGTTATGGTTTCCTCCAGTATTTCCACCTAGATCAAGTCTATTCAATGAAGGGGTTACTTGTTTATTGACTAATGGATTTGTTCCTTTTATACCTTCCAAAGAATTAGTAGATATTTTATCTGCCACTTTTGGCTGTAATTGATTTGTATTATTAGTTTTATTCCAATTTTTTACAATAACATTACTTGCTTTCCCTTTTGGGAGTGATATGCTTTGTTCATCAATTGGGCCTTTAATCCTCGTAGCATAATCAATGGAAGAAACCTGGATTTATTCTATTTCTTCCTCATCCAAATAAATATTTGGTTCCCAATCCCATAAAATTATTGTAGTTTATTCATTATGATCTTCTATTTCAATTGATTGGTCTTTATCTTGATCTTCTTGATCTAAGACTTGTTTGTCCAATAATTGGTACATCACTAAAGTCATCGAATTTATCCATTGAGGACAAGTTTTCTCAGAATGATGCTCTTGATGGAAAGTACAAAATTGATCCATGCCAACTTCATTTAAATTAAGAACATTGAACTCATTAGTTGGGGGCTTTGGACTTCCTTCCTTTTTCTTATAGAAAGGTTTAAAAGGATTTCCTATTGAAGAGATGGCACCTTTTTCTTTCTCCAAATCCACTATCTTATTGGACAACTTTTGAACCAATTTAACCACACTTTCTAGATCATTTGAATATTATTCCTTAGTTCTATTCAATAACAATGGTTTCTTAGTAGTGAAAGGTCATGATTCAGTGTCTACAACATGCTTCACAATACTATTTATGTATATATCTACTTTCTTAGCTTCTTCAAAATTTTCCGTGAAAGTAGCTTTACATGATCGTTTAACAAACATATCTAAGGACGGATGTAATGTTGTGGTATAATATTCAATTAATGATTCTTCAACAGGTTTTTTGACAACACTGAATTTATTCAAAATAGTTGTAAATCTTTGATTAAAATCTTGCACTTTTCCCTTCTTATCCATCCTTAAATATAGTATTTCTTTCATAAGTGAAGTTAAAGTTCTCTACTCACCAAATTTACTTAAGAAGACCTTTTCAAAACTATCCCAATTAGTTATAGAACCATTTTGTAAGCTAAAGAACCAAGATGATGCTTTGGGTTTGAAAGTATATGGAAAGAGTTTGCATACCACATCTTCATGTTCCACATTCAGAAAATTCAAAGCCAAGTAAAAAAATTTCAAATGGTCATTAGCCAAAATTGCTTTTCCTAGATCAAAATTAGGCAATACCCATTCAGGATATTCAGGAAAATCATTTAAATAAGTAGATAAATTTAATGGTCCTCTTTCCCTCCAAGCAGGTGGTTGATTAACATTATGAGCCATATTAGCAATACATAGAGCAGATTGTGGTGGTGAATGCAGAGGTGAATGTGGAGGTGTTCATACATGTGGAGAAGTTATTGACTTTGGATAAGTAGCTCTTAATTGATTTATAGGATCTGGGATATCTTACTGTGATAGATTAACCAATTCTTCCAAGGATTCAACAAGCATGGAGTCCATATTTTGTACAACTCTTCTTCTAGGAGCTTCCCTTCTAGGTAATAATGGTACGACCGACAATCCTCCAAGTTTCCTCACGTAAGACCTATTGTGCCTCCTGAAATTATCTACTTCTTGGTGAGGAACACCATAGAAATGATCAATATGCTCAGTTTCAGAATTAAGGTTTTCTTCATAATCATCCTCGGGAATCAATTCTCATTGAGATGTTTCAAACGGAGACCCAGAGACATTTCCTTATGAAAACGAACTTCCTCTACCAACCATACACTAGCAGCCCTTCTTCTAGTGCCAAATCTATTGACGCATGGAAAAATCATTGTGCCGAAAGTAGGAATTTTCCCGAATGAAAAGTCCTATCTAGACTATTCATTGTTTGGAATGGAGACTTTGTTCAGTAAATGGTTCGACTACCATAGAGTGCAGTTTGAATTTAACTTTACCGGTTGCAATCCAGTCCACCATTTATATTTTATATTTGGGGATGAAAATGCAAACGCTCTAAATCTAACAATGCATGGTTCTAACTAAACTAGATTTGATTGATAGGTAGAAGCCTCACAAATTATGCGTTGGTTCTTACCTCTCGTCTTACCACTCCTACCTTGTCAATCAATTAATACTATTCTATCAAAATACATATCTTTAACTAATTAGCCTAACCTGTCCTTGCAAGGAGCGAGATTTAAAGTATGAGTAATGGCTGAGACTGTTCGTACAAATTCAACAGTTAACTTATTGAGAGAAATCACTCACAATCATAGTGAAATGGTTACACAAAGATAGATGTCATCCACATTAATTTCATTCATTACTCAATTCTACACAGAAACTTTCATTTTAAAATATAAATTAGTAAAAGCATTCATATACCATTAGAATAGTCCAATGAAGTATGAAAGATCTTAAAACATACAGATAAATAAAGGAATAAGTAATTCTATGCATTCATTCATAACATTCCATGCAAAATTCCATGTAAGCTTTCACCTAGCAAAATATTGCCTTCTCATTAGCAGAAAAGTAGTTCTCATACAAACTAGTCCTTGATTGATATTACACCATCCAAAATCTCTTCCCTATTCTATTTCCCCCTATTTATCTTTTAAAAAAATTTCTTCATGTGACCAATCACTTCACATTCCATCTTAACTCTTGATTTCCACAATTTTGTCTTTTATGGTTACACCCAAAATAACCAAAAATAATAATAAATTACAATTTACATTAATTTGATGGGGGATTCTCTTGACTTAAAATGTAATTGTCACGAAGGTCACTTTCATAAGATATCACATTTAATTGTTGAGGTTCTAATAACTTTAATTCAACTTCATGAGGGCACGGTTCTTTGACCATATCTATTAATCCCTTCGCTGCTTCCTTGTGACTTTCTCCTATAATATATGCATTTAGACTTGCTTTCTGAATATGTTGCTGAATATCCTCTATAGTGAGCATGCCTAGCCTTTTAATGTAATCCATATCCTCCCGCAAACTATTTCTTAAGTCCGCTAGGCATTGTTCTTTGGATTCCAATTCATCAATAGACTTAGGGATTGGAAGATGGTATCTCTCATATGCTTTGCATATAACTTGATAAATTTCTTCACACTTCGTAGTTGATATCTAAACTTTGTTTTGTACTCTCTTTGTTGAATTTTGACAACTTTCCAAGAGAGCTATATCTAACTTTAATTCAACAGTTGTTCTTGTAGGTAAGTGAGCAGGAATTTCCTTGATTTTTCCTTTCCACCCAATTAGATTCTTCACTTTGTTAAATGTGTCTAATAGCTTCTATTTTATAGTGGCAACCTTCGTAGAGATTTGTTTTAGTCTATTCATCATTTCTCTTAATTCATAAATTTGCTCTGTCAATAACTCTTAGGAGTGAAAAATTTTCTTTTGTAATTCACAAGCATGTTCACAAAATGGTGCCATCTCATGCTTTTGTGCTTGAGCAATTCTAAGCTACTCCATCAAGGACTCCTTTTCTTTAATCCATTCATCCATCTAAGCTTGAAGAAATCATTTTTCAATTTTCAAGGATTCTACCTGTTGATTTAACTGGGTTTCCTTTCCTTCTAATTCCTTGATTCGAGCTTGAAAATAAGCTCTTTCTCCTTCCATAATTATTATCTATACATTTAGATAATCCTTTTCATCTTCAAGGCCTTGATAATCCAATATATGTTTTTCTTTCTTTGCTTCCATGGTGTCCTGCTTTCTTTTTATCTCAATTCTTTCACTTCGAGCTTGCACTAAGTTATCTTTTAACATCAGTATATTTGCTTTGCTGCATTCTAAATAATCAAGTAATTTGTCTACATTGTCTGCATTTTCTTGTGATGCGGAAACATTTACAGAAGTAGTAAATTTTGGATATTTTTTAGTACCCTCTATTAGAGTACTTTCCTGGATGGTTATAATATCATGTTGGGTGCCAATTTTCAATCTTTTTTCTGTCATTTTCGTGATGGTCTTCCTTTTTGGATTGAAAACAATGGTATCAATCTTGGCAATAGAATATTGATTTGATGGATTAAACAACATGATTCCAAGCTCAGCCAACAGAAGATGACCTCAAGTAAGAGTTATTTCTAGATTTAGATCGGAAAGATTGTCCACATCCATATTTTGTTGATTCTGATTTTCTTCCTGATTTTTCTTTTCTTCTAGAGCTTTCTTGATATTATCTTCTTCTTCTTCTTTCTTGTTTTCTTCATCTTTCAATTTCTTTTGTTCCTGCTTGGAATTTTCCTTATTTGATTTTTCTTGTTCTTCTTTTATTCTTGTTTCCTCTTCTCTTTGTCTTCTTTCTGGTTCTTATCTAGCCATTTGTTCTTCTTGCAGTTTTTTTTCATCTTATTTTGCTAGTGCTTCCTCTTGATTTTTTTCTTTCTTTCTCAGCTGCCAGAGCCTTATCATTAGATTTATTTTTCACTACTTCTTTTCTGGATTGTTTTCTTTGGCTTGATCCCGCCCTTGTTTTTCTACAAAACCTCTTGTTCAAATCTTCGATGTTCTTTTCTCTCTGGTATACTACTTCATCTTTCAGAAAATGATCAGAATATTTGAAATTGATTCTGAAAGACACACAATGCTTGGATACCTTTGTAAACTATCATTTCTGACAAAAAATTCCTCCCCGAAGTGGTATGCCTCCAATTCCTTTACAAAATTTTCAACCCCTTTTACTTTGGTAATTTTGTATGCTCCGATTGTAAATGGGAGTGGAGGATAAGAGGCCTTTTAATTATCATCAAAAAATGTCTGAATCCATTTACAAAAACTTATCTCACCGCTTCCTTGCGAATGAAATAATATGTGACATACATTGGCATCAAAGAAGGACTTTGGTTCCTCTTTACATATGAATATAAGTTCCTTCTGGTGTGAAATAATAGTCTCGATACTCACTAACCACCTCTAGTTCTACATCTAACATATAATTTGGCTCTTGATTGAAAATTAATTCATACAAAGGTACTATAAAATCTTCACATGTGAGTTTGTAAAAGTTGGCATACTTATGGACCCACATGATTTGGTAGGCCACATAGATGGGAGTTTCATTTGGGACCCAATAACATCCTAATTTATAGAATGGGTTACTAATCAAGATGCAATCAATTAGGTAAGATTCCATGTAAAATTTTGCTTTATCCTACTTCAAACATTCTTGAGCTATTGATATTGCTTCAGACATGCTCTCTGAAATAATATATGCCCAATTAAATAGAGTACCATGAGTGGTAATGTGGTATATTATAGAAACCTAGCTGAGCTTATATATGTTTTCATTTTCCCTCCCAAAGATCCTGCACAACATCATGGCCACAATTATGAATGCGGTTTTTAGATTTTATGTATCATGTTCTCCACTAGCTCTTTGCCGCAACTATTTTCCCGGCAGAATCATTTCCTTTGTGTATTTTGAGTGATGTATTTTAATACTCTTAATCCATTCATCTATTAGAAGTGATTTGGGAGCAGGTAATCTGTAAGCTTTGCTTATGTGTGCTGGTTGAAATTAGGTTAGCCCATTTCCATTGACTCTTGAAATGATCCTAAACTTAGCATCCACATGAGGCAAAATCCAACCTATTACCTAAAAACATGGAAACAATTATGTTCAAGTTGCATCCTTGAGGAATCCTGATTTCACCACATTTTGATAAATCACAATTTCCTCGACTGAGGCATATTGCATGTTCTAATTTCAGATGAGTTGGTATATTTCTGCCCACTTGTTTTCATGGACTACCTTGGTGATATCCCTTACATATTCGAACAAATTTTCCATCAATATCTATGGAACTATCTCAATGTATGAGACAGATTCTATCAGTTTGACTTTCCGCTTACCACATCTCCTGTAGTTGGGCATGGCCCAAGTTGGCACAATTTTGATGAAGCACAGTTTTGGAAATGCCGCAGTTCAGATTTCGAAGTCCAAGTGGTGCAGTTCGGATTGCGAAGTATTAGCACGGCGTAGTTTTGCTGATGCGCAACAACCATTTTGGGAAAAAGAGTATAAGTAAAGGAAGCGGTCGAGCAGATGAAAGCGACCTGTTTTGGGTAAGTGACTCCATGATTCCTGAGAGTTCGTTAAGGAGCAGTGTGGAAGTAGATGAAAGAGACCTTTCAGTTAGAGTGGTGAAAGCCATTAGAAGCATAGCCATGGATCGACAATGACAAGAAGGCCAGGGTAGCGGAAAGGGACACGCCACTATGCAGTTATTACCGTTTTATGATTGTTAACACCCAAAAAGTGTTCACTAGCTCACTCCCTTATTCACATGACCCATTTGTCCACTTTTCCCACTATTTGAGCCTCTAAAACCTTCAAAAGGTCACCAAAAATACTAAAACCCATCTTTTTCCACTCAAAATATGTAATTTTCCTCAAAAAATACAAAAAACCCTCAAAAGGGGTCCAAAATTCCCAAAAAATATTAAAAGGGGATAAAAATATAAAATATATTCAAAAAAGGAAAAAGAGGGAAAAAGAAACCTGCACCATATTGGTCAATACCATTGGTTTCCTTAAACCATAATGGTATGCCCCATCACCAAAAAGCTATAAAAAGGTGATAGGGGCTCCTCACTTTTGATCCACATTTCATCCTATCCTTATGCTACCAAATTCCCTTTGAGAGCCCTTGCCTTCCTTTTTGAGTTTGAAGATCCCCATTGAATCATTGGAGAAGAAGAGACCATTGGACATTGGAGCACCTCAACCTTGGAGCTACTCAAACTCACCATCCTCACCATTTGAGGTAATACAAAAGATCAAATTTTCTATTTCTTGTTTTTCTTATGGATCTCCTTATTTATTGTTCTTAAATCTAGTTTTTATTTGCTTGCACATGTTAGATCAGATTTACTGTTATTTATATTTGTTTTTACTTTTACATTGAGACTGCTGCTACAAGTTAGCAGGTGCCCTTTAGCACATTCTTGGTTGCAAAACTAAGCAACAATTTTTGGCGACTCTGCTAGTTTTTGAACTTTGAATCTTTGATTTAGATCTATATTTTAGTTGTTTTTTCCCTTTAATGTTGTAGATCTACCATATTAGTCAGCCCCTTGCTTGTTTCCCTAGCCATTGACCTTCTTTGTAGCCTAAAACAGCCCAAAATTTCAATTTTTGGGTTCGTTTTTCAGCAACATTTTTCGTTCGTTGCATTGTGGCTTTTGGCTCAACAGTCGCGATTCACATCGCGACTTTCTGCCTGTTTTCCACGCTCCACATCATGGCTATTAGCCTCGTTTTCATGGGTCACATCGCGAGTTGTAGCCTGAGACCTGCAATCCGCCGTTAGAGTTTTACCTATATCGCTACGATTCACATCGCGGCTTTTATCCCAACAGCCGTGATTCGCATCGTGGTTTTGCCACAGACAATCACGATATCACATGTTTTGTCCGGGCCATTTTTCTGAGTTTTTCTCTTTTCGGCCCATTTTTTCCATCCATCTTCCCTGCATTTTTGGACAGCCCACTGTTTTATTTTTTGCAGCTTTAAAAACTCATATTTATTTACCGATTTTTGCTTTACTACATCTTTTTTAAAAAATTTCAGTTTAGTGAAAGAAAAAGAGTGAATCATTTTTCAATTAGAAATTTCAAGTTTTACAAATTAGAACCATAATTTTAATTTGTTCCATATTTCACCCAAGCGAATTCATTTTTATGCTATTTGCTTTACCATAATTTGTTAAAGAATTTCTCATATTTTTTGAAAAATTTTTAAAAGCATTTACATTTAAATCGTTTTCCATATTTACATTGCTGTCTATTTTGCAAGTTGAAATCCTTATTTTAATTTGTCAATTTTTCGCCCAAGCCAGGCATCTTTGTTTTAAGTACATAACCACACCATCACACAATCTATAGCAATAAATCCAAGTGAGCCCTAAAATTCTCTTAACTCAACCAACATTCTAATCCCATTTGGGGAACACCAAAAGAATATTGTAGTTAGGTGGACTAGCGGATAAGTATCCAAATAACACCTCACACTCACTAACATTTTGAGACATAGTGGTTGACTTTTAGGGTACCAAAATCCCTGATTATTTGTTGACATGGTTTAAAACCAATTTGTCGAAAAGGCCTCTCCCTTACGAGGTTTGAAGTAGCCAAATTGGTTCCGAAGGCATGAGTGGAATACCACAATCCATTCAGTCACCGAAGGATATCTACTCATTGTTCTCATTGTACCACCCTTGTGGGAGTACAATGGTGATAGAACAAGAGCTGCAGATTCACCTAGCTAGATGTGTCATGAATGGGGTATCTTAGTGGCCTATCTTCTAGGATTGACTACCCGGTGTCTCTCCCGGTAGGGGGATATCTAGCCTTTGGTTCTACAATTCATATTGTCTGACTTGGATTTCATCACCTTGCAGAGGATATGTTTTATTTAATCATAATACTTTTTAGTTAGGTGGTTGCATGCTCTATTACCTCCCCTTGGTCAGTGATTCCACCATTTTCTATGTTTAGGAGTCGTTTGCATTTTGGTTTTCTGACCACATTTTTTTATTTCTCCACTTACTATAGCACAGCTGCTATAGTAAGTGTTTTGAGTTTGGTTGTTGGCCTGAGTGCCATTGTTTTCTACTCTCCCCTCTTGCACACACAGTTGCATTAGGGATTTCGAGCTTTCCACTAACCACCACCCAGTAGTTTTAATTGAAAACTGTCACCATTGAGTCCCCGAGACGTTCTCGGCATTTCCGGGGTGAACCCACACAATACAGTTCACTTGACACCACTCATCATAGATGAAGTGCATTGTCACTTGACTCTACACATCATTGACGTAGAGCCCCGTCATCCGATTTTGACGCACCTCATTTCACATCTGACTCTGAGGAAGACTCCAAAAATTGCATCTACACCGCACCCACTAGCCAAATGGCTGGTACAAATTTAGACCCCTTTTCTGGAGGGACTGTTGGCGAAACATCAAGCACACTCATTACTATAATGACCACAATGGTAGCCACAACTACTACACCTCCCTTCGGTATGCCCAACCTGGGACCCACACCCACTTTAGGTATGCCCAATATGGGACCCACCCCTATCATCACCGCCAATACTCAAATCCCACTAATTACTAGAACCATTCAAAACCCATCTATGACTCATGTTGCACTTGGGGGTGTTGGCCCCTCTCACACATATTTAGGTGGAGGCAACATCCCTTTTACAACTAATGTCCCCCTTGGGGGCAATGGCCCAATTCATAATGCTACCACCAGCACTTATGCCCCACCAAGCATGTCATACCCCTCTGCCAGTCTGCCATTTATGGCTAGTCTTAACTTACCAGACTTGGCAAGGTTAACAAATGACCCAATTAGACATGACCCTACTTGGCCCCCCATGCCCACAAAACTCCCCTCAGACATCCCAAAGTTTGAAGGGAATGCTGGAGAAGACCCACAAAACAATGTTATGTCTTTTCACCTATGGTGTTCCTCAAACTCCATAGTTGATGATTCTTTTCGACTCCGACTTTTACAGAGAAATTTCACTGGTTGAGCAACCAAATGGTATATTGAGCAGCCACATGGGACACACCCCACGTTTACATCCCTCCCCTCAACTTTCCTACAGTTCTTTCAACTAACCATATGCTATGATGCAGGAGTATAAATCCTACTGTCTTGCAGACAGAATACGGCTACCCATATCACAGATCACATCCATGAGTGGCGTAAACGCCGTAGTCTCTACAAGATTAAGCTAAACAACCGCATCTTACTGGATTGGTTCCTGAAATCCCTCCTCCCTCTCATAGCCAAAGATGTAGCTTCTGAATGAACCCAGTCAGAAGAAGAATCCATTTTAAAAGCCTAGCAGTTCGACTTGATATACGCCCAATCTGGCTATTTATACACCATAATACCTGATACCTCACACGACGATCCATCCTGGAATGATGCACCGAGGGCATCTCATGCCACCAACGGTATCATTGGCCAGGTTATGGCACAAAACAAACCTTTCACCATGATAACTACCAACAACATCCCAGACCTTTATAGGGATACATGTCATTCTGGAGCTACAACTTTGTATGCTCCAATGACACAAACCCACCACAATCATGGACCCTCATATTCACCATAGTGTTATGGGAAAGCACCATTAGCTTATGCACCACCTCCATATTACAACCAACATGACAATTAGACTCCGGTTCACCCACAAGCCCAATTGGCTTATTACCCTCAACATGCAGCACCTCCTGCTCCAACACTTCCAGTAGCTCAAGGTTACCAACAACCATAACAAGCACCAAGTCCACCTCAGAACCCTCTTGCTTATTATCCACTGTAGCCTGGTCCAGTACTTGCATGACCTCAAAACCCACCTACTACCCAAGGGCATGTATATGCACAGCAAAACCAACCCCAAATCTAAAATAACCAATGTAACAAAGGAGGTCAACAAAACCACGGAAGAGGACACAACCGCAGAAACAACCAACAACAAGACCAAGGCGGGAAATTACCTAATCCTCCCAATAAAAATAACATTGCCCCTCCCAATCAAAACTATGATTGTCCACCAAAACAGGGAAAAAATCCTAACTTGAGAACAAACCACCCGTGCTCCATATGCGGAGTATAGACCATTACACACATAATTGCCCCCATTTGGACCAAGCATGCCAACTTTGGACTGATGATGCCCAACGACAAGGACATGTTGCACAGCCAGCACCACCTCCTTTGCCGCAACCCATGATTTTTCAAAATCCCTTGCCCAACCAAGGAGTGGTAAACACCCGTCCAATGGATCCCCCATAAGGATCTGCTGCACCACAACAAAAAATTACCTATGCTGCAACCAATTACTAGCATACTGAGTTGAGCACTCACCATTTGCTCATGATGTCATCAAATGATGTCAACCTTCAAACTTGCCAAAACCAATATGACTCAGCCCCTGAAACCACGCCTATTGATCCGTCCTCAAGCACCCTACCAATTGATCAGACATTATGCATACCTAATATGCCAATGGACGGAGGTCCAAAAGTCCCTCGCGCCCCCCTAAGATGAATCAACAACAACCCTAATGCTCATGTAGCTTCAAACTATAACATTGCAGAAGACTTAGCCCAGTCCCCCATCGCTATGTCCACTCTAGAAGTCCTAAAAACTTGTCCTGCAAAGTGAAAATTGTTGTTGTCTGCCAATGGTGCCATAGACCCTAAGGACTCCCATATGATGGCTTTTGACTTATACCAAGCCGAACCTCATCTGCATTCATCACTAGATTTTTAGGTTTCTGTGTCCATTTGAAACCTCATCGTTCATCGATGCATCATTGATGAAGGTGCCTCCACCCGCATTATGTCGAATTTTTCTGGCAGAAACTTGGATCCCCAACACTACAACCATCCACCAGTACATTGCGAGCTTATGATGGTTGTGTAGATCAACCGCAGGGTCTATTAGTTAACATGCCCATACAGCTTGGGGGAAAGCTGGTTCTTATAGATATAGAGGTCATCAACACCTAGCTTGATTATAACCTACTTTTGGGATGAAGCTACATGTATAAAATGAAAGTTGTTGCTTCTTCCATCTTCCACCTTATGATGTTTCCCCACGAAGGACACATAGTCAAAATCGACCAGATAACATACTATGATCCTAATCCCCCTACAGCACCTAAAAATGTTCTACCTATGATCGAACAACCCGTTCAGAGTGCACCTACATCGTTCGTCTCCTCAGTCGGACCCAAGATATATTTAGATACTCCCATGACCTCCACATTCCAATCTATCCCACCTCCTCTATGGATAATTGAAATATCTGACTTGTGCACCCTTTCACACAACACAAAGCCACATACTCAACAACCTCCATCACTACCACAACCACCCATACTGCCTAGTCATATTGAAGCAACACTAATTCACACTATCCCATTCTTGTTTCCATTTTCAGGAGTCATCAACTCACTAGTAATGGCTACGCTAAATATTCTAGGGTTAACATTAGGATTACCTGTGTGGTACCTACCTGCCCCAATCCCTCCCCTGACACCGATCGTTATTTTACAATAGGTACAACCCATCAATACTTTGAACCATCAACCACCTGGCGTAGAAAACCCCCAAAACCGACCACCTCCAATAAGTGCCACTGCATCAACATCTAGTTATGCTCTCCCTCCATCCCTCTATAATGGGGGCAGAGGTCTACAGACCTACACCACTAGACCCACAACTCGCACCCCCCTATCGACTCCCCAGTTGGCGAAGAATCCCCCAACAATCCGCATTCCCCCCAAGTGATCCTTGTGTGACAATATAGGCCATGCTACACATCTATGTCCACAATTACTAGCACTTCTATAACACATGCAAATGTTGGATGATGACACGAATATTCCAGTTGTTAACTTCAGCTACCCTCTCAGCCTTGCGATAAATCACTGTGTACCAACCACCCTTGTGCGATATGCGGCATTTATGGGAATTATTCACATCACTACCCTGATCTCCCATATTATAGGGCAGCTCTATATGAATTGAATAACGTCGACCTGGAAATATCCCCCCTTCTCATTGAGGAAATACACCCCCCAAAGTCATCCTCTTCGGAAGAAATCAATACCATTTATATGATTTCATCCACCTACGCGCCCCAACCAATTGACTTAATGACACACTACTTCCGCAGTGACGAGGAAATACTAGAAACACTTTCTGCACCTGACTACCCATGGGATGATATGCACCATTGCTCATACTTCATTCCTGAGGCATCTACCTCCACCACGACGAACCAACTGTTCGCTGAATACAAAGATTTCTTACCAACCAAGGTTTATTGGTTCAAAGATCCTATCCTAGCTCCAGATTCCTTTGAAGAAGGTAATATGGCCAACATTTCACCTATCATAAAAATTGACATCTCCACCACACCTGGAAAACTTGAACTTATTTCCTTAGGAGCATCAAGCACTGAAGAGGAAGTTCAAGCCTATAAGAAACTCTTCCAAGAGTTTCTTGATGTCTTTGCCTAGTCTTAAACTGATATGCCTGGTCTCGATCCCACCATTGTAGAACATCGCATAGACACTTGGCCTAACATACCTCCTGTCCGCTAGAAACAATGCCCCATTCACCCATCCAAACTTCCAGCCATTAAGGCCAAGATTGAAAAGCTTCAAGCAGCAGGGTTCATATACCCTATTGCTTACACCACCTAGGTTTCCAACCCAGTCCCGGTAAACAAGAAAGTGGGCACCATTCATGTCTGTACTGATTTCCACGACCTCATTCTAGCTTGTCCCAAAGACAACTTCCCAACACCATTTATCGACCAACTAATCGATGGATGTGCGGGGCATGAGATACTATCTTTCATGGATGGTTTCTCTGGGTATAACCAAATCCATATCCGCAAGGAAGACCAATACAAAACCGCTTTCACCACCCTATGGGGAACTTCTTCCTATTGCGTCATGCCTTTCAGTCTAAAAATGCTAGAACCCCATTCCAGTGGGCCATGACTTATTGTTTCCATGACCTGATTAACATCATATTGGTGTATCTAGATGACCTCACGACTCGATCTAAGAAATAATTAGACCATCTAGATGACCTTCGACAAGTCTTCTTGCGTTGTCACAAATACCACATCCACCTGAACCCACTCAAGTGTGTTTTTTGCATCCCAGCAGGGCGTCTGTTGGGTTTCATCATTTCAGAAAAAGGGATTACCGTAGACCCATTAAAGGTCCAAACCATCATAGATCTACCATTGCCCCATACACTAAGATAGCTACAAAGCCTTCAGGGGAGGTCCAACTTCCTCCACCATTTTGTCCCCGATTATGCCACTACAATCCATGGTTTTCTTCCTTTACTACACCTACATACCCGTTTTGTGTGGGACGACCAAGCATAAACAACTTTCACAGACCTGAAGAAAGCACTCACTAATGCCCCCTTGATTTCTCCTCTGGATTTCACAAGAGACTTCATCCTTTACGTTTCGGCATCCGATGATGTCATTTCTGGAGTACTCGTCCAAGAAGACTCTACTTGTTAAGAGCATGTCATTTACTATGTAAGCCAAACTTTATCAGGCCCGCCACTCCGCTACCCACATGAAGAGAAAATGGCCCTCGCCATCATCTTTTCAGTATAGAAATTGCGCCATTACATTCTCCTCAGCCATACCACGGTTGTCACAAATTCCAACCCAATGGTCTATCTCTTGAATCGCCGCCTTTTGCAAGGCCGTGTGGCCAAATGGGTCATTATACTACAAGAATGTGACCCAACTTTTAAAACCCCGAAGAGCACCAAATATTTAGCACTCGCTTAACTCATTATGAACCTACCACCCTCATCGTCATCACCAGCTATCAATACTGATCTAATTGACGACCATTTATTCATCATCTCGTCAGACGACCCTTGGTACGACAACATTTTTGTTTACCTCCACACACAAAAATTTCAACCCAAAATCGACTGTGATGGATGATGTTGCATTCGCCACCATGCCCCCCGTTATCTTCTCATAAGTGATGCCCTCTATTGATGCGGTGTCGACACCATCCTACAATGTTTCCTTTCTCGGGAAGAAGTAGAACAAGTCCTTAGTGATTTTCATAGTGGTGCCTACAGCGACCACTTCTCTAGAATGGCCACCACCCAAAAGGTAATCCACGCAGCTTATTTTTGGCCGTCATTATTCACTGATTGCATCACAGTAGTCAAACATTTCCAAAACTTCCAGCTCTTTTCCCCCAAGGCAAGAACCCCCCCCGACCCCCTTCATCTAGTCGTCACAGTTGAACCATTTTGAAAATGGGCCATCAAATTCATGGATTGCAATCCTGTGTCAGCTGGCGGCCATAAACACATCATTTTGGTTGCCGATTACTTTACCAAATGGGCAGAAGCCATGCCTACTTACAACTGCAAAGCCAACACTGCAACCTGTTTTTTCCTCAACCATATTATTTCTCACTTTTGAGTACCAAAACAACTCATCTCAGACCATGGTTCTCACTTTGAGGACTCTATTTGGCGAGAATTGTCAACCCTCCTTAAGTTTGAACATCATTTATATTCCACCTACTACCCCCAAAGGAACAGCCAAGTCGAAGCTGTTAACAAAATTTTGAAGACCATCCTCCAGCGCACTGTCGATCGACATAAGTCCAATTGGCATCACATGATTTTTCCCACATTATGGGATTACTGCACGTCCACTAAAACCGCCACCGTTTTCACCACTTTCCATTAAGTTCACAGCATAGAATCTGTCCTCCCAATCAAGTGTCAGATCCTGACATTGCACATCGCCATCGAACTCCTCCTGGATACTTCACTAATTGAACAATGCCTACTTCTTTTAAAGAAAGCCAACGAATATCACTGCGTAGCTCTCCAAACAATCGAAGCCTCAAAGAACCAATCTAAATTCAAGCATGATAAACATGTTCACCCATGAGCATTTAGTGAAGGAGACCTTGTACCTGTTTACAATCAATCCCATGACAAAATGGGCAAATGAAAGTTCGAATCCATGTGGCAAGGCCCATACATCATACACACTTTCCTTAGACATGGGGCATAAATTTTGACCGACTCAGAAGGAAAACCCATGCGCAACCCCAGTAATGGGTTGTACCTCAAATGATTCTATCCATAAAAATATTTTTGGACACCACAGTCGATTTTGTACAGTCTTTAATTTGTTTTTTCACTGTTAACTTTCAAAGCCTTACATTTTCATTTTTAATGTATGAACACAGATGGATCCTGTTCCACTCCACCATATCGGCTTTGCCGATGGTGCAAGTCCCTGGTTTCCAAATCTCACCTCTGCAACTTGGGTACTTTATTCCCCTTCACATGATTTGATCCACCTCGATGGAGTGTGCATATGTGCTGCCACAAATATTCAAGCTGAGTACGATGTCATGACCGGTCTATTGGCCACTGCTCTCCAGATGGGCATAAGTTACCTTACCGTCTTCCTGAACTCCCGGTTCCTTGTTTCCCAGCTCAACAACTATTACCAAGTACATGATCGTTGTCTATTTAGAAAATTCTTGTCACTAAACAAATGATTCGACACTTTGAATCCATCTCATTCACTCATGTCCCAAGAAATCTAAATAGTGTAGCAGATCAAATGGCTAACGACATTCTAGATTGGCACATCAACTAAAACATCTAGGACATTACAACATGCACCACATAGGAATAAAAAAATCAAATAAAAAAACAAAAGAAACCATCATAGTATTGCATCCATGTGCAGAGAATGTGCCTCCATGGGCATACAAAATTCATAGAAGTACATCCACATGCATGAACCATGCCTCCA
Organism: Larix kaempferi; assembly: GCA_027924585.1. NCBI lineage: Eukaryota > Viridiplantae > Streptophyta > Pinopsida > Pinales > Pinaceae > Larix > Larix kaempferi. The sequence continues at coordinate 3,909,215 of BSBM01000249.1, forward strand.
CGGGTAGACAATAATACAAATTGCATCCACATGCAAGAAAACAAATACAACATGACAAAATGTGCATCCATGTGCATAAATATATATATATATATATACCATCATATAGTCACAAAGTCATGAGTGCCCTCAGCACCCGAATATACAAAAAGTACATCATCGGTACATAATAACATATCAACAAAAATCTCCCCATATGCTCCATAGCATTTGGGGGTAGCTCAAGGACAACCTAATCCTCATCATCATGGTCAGTCACCTCCTCTGTCTCCTTCTCCTCTGGATCATACTGATCCCGAGCCCTCCTCTCAGATTCCAACACAGCTACCCTCCGCAGAATTGATCTCCACTCACGCGGAGCATCGAAACAACGGTCCAACACGTGTTGATCTAGGTCTCTCCAACCATCATCTGGTACATCATCCAACAACGCCTATAAGGTATCACATACATCATCCAATAGCGCCTCTAAGTTATCACGTACATCCTCTATGCCATCATCTTGGTGACGCACAACTCGTCGTGCATGAGGCGAGGGTGCCACTACTAGTGGAGGTATCACCACCATTAATCATCCCCTACGGCCCTGACGATCTGGTGGCAGCAGTGGACCCACATCTGCAATAACCCACACTGAAATATGTCAATATCATATAAACATCTCTAGCTATCATAAATAAACAAACCATAGAAACATGATACGATAGAACAACCAAAACAAAGATGTACCATCCAACCCCCAAGCCTGTCCCTGAGCTCAAGGCATCTCGATGTCTCCTAGGAAGTCCATACCCTCGTATGGATAGTCGTCAATCATGACTGACATCTGCTCCCACTGCTCGTACATCTCTGTTGTGAAGAACCGTCGAATACCACCACCACCCCAAGGAATCATCTCCCCCCATTGCACAATCCGCGGCTCACTCCTCCGACTGTCCTGAACCGGCACACGTGGCTGCAAGGTAGGTACTCACTCGAAAAAGAAGTAACACAGGAAAGAGGCATAACTGAACTCTCGTCCCTGACACCTCACCTTGCTCATCTCTCACTGAACCCAAGCAAGGAACATCTTACCCGAAGCAGAATAAGTCCCAGTCATGACACAATGAACCATCATCATCTGCCCCCCCTGGAAAACGGAGGGGCATCTGTGTAGCAAGCACCCGCAAAACACAAGCCACCACTACGTACATCTCTGGCTCTATCAAATCTGAAACATTCAGTGCGCCATTCTACACACAGGCCCCTCGACGGCAAAATCTCTCAAGCAGATCCTCCATATCCATACCAGCTAGAATCCTGGGTTGGGTGTCCCCTATCTCACCCAAACAAGGAAAGCCAGTAAGGAAATACACATCACTCAAGGTGAGATCTAGTCACTCACCTTGAACCATAAATGCTAGATCCTATGGGTCCCAGAAATCAATCAACTTGTTCAGCAAGTCCATGACCGAACGCATAAGAGGAATCTGTGCGAACTTGAGTAGTCCACCCAAAGCCATTGATTCCCACACATGTGGGCTCACCTGAATAGTCTACATGAACTCCTCATTGATCTCTCTCTCCTGTCACGATGCTTGCGGCCGCCTGAGTATCCTACCAAGGAAAACACAATTTTTTCTTTAGAAAAATACAATAAAATTTTTTCCAAGCCAACAATCCACATCGCGGCTATAAGCACCCACAACCGCGATGCACATCGTGGCTGTAAGCACCCACAACCGCGATGCACATTACAGCTGTAAGCACCCATAATCGTGATTCACATTGCGGCTGTGAAGCCCACAACCATGATGTGAATCGCGCGAAAATCCTCAAAACCCATGATATTCCACGTTGGCAAGCCAACATGGAGTATTTGCCACTTTTGAGACCCTGAGACCGCCAAAAAGAAAATAAATTGAAAAGCTAAAGCAAGTAGGATTACCTGAAACTCGCAGAATAAAAAACTGATGGTCGAATCTCCCACAAACGAAGAAAATGCTTTGACCAACTCAAATTACTCTGTGAAACTCAACCGTGAAAATGACACATGTCACATTGGGTCCACTTGCTATGTATAGAAATTTGACTAATTTGCAGTTAACCATTTCGGCATCATACGACGTCCGTTTTTTAAACCGTTGGTACCGTTGGAATCAGCGGGGAGAGAACTTCACGATAGTCCACTCTGTTTCTTGAACCCACTGGTTCCATTTTTGTACTTTTTTTAACACACACTCATCACCTCGGTTTGTGTGCCACATTGGCCATTGCCTGTTTTTGATGAATTTTATATCGCCAGATTTAGTTTTTCATGCTCGTGATGATTCTTGAGATCATTTATCGCTCTCACCACCATATTTTTTAAAGACATTTTTCCCATGCCCCTCACTACCTCAGTTTGCGTGCCACATCAACTCCTACCCATTTTAAACATTTTTTCATATCGTTGGATTCAGTTTTTTGCGCTCATGACGATGATTGAGATCATTTCTCGCTCTCACAAACACCTTTTTGTTCGCTATAATTTTATCCCTTTTTTGGGTCGAGCAATTCTTTTACAAAAAAATGCACTTAGGGAGTTTCTATTAAGCTCTTTTCTGACTCCTAAAACAATGAAAAGATCGTCGAGCAATCTTGCTTCCTTTCATGCTCACTAAAAGTATCTGAAAGGGTGTCTACCTGGTATAGGTTTACCCCTTTTCCAGACGTTGTAGACTAATTACGAAAAAATGAATACTCTAGTCACATCGACTAGAAGAATTCTCCATTCACATCATTTTATGCTTTTCCAGGCCTTGGAGACTAACATACGAAAAAGAACACCAATGGAGTCTACTTACCGCTTTCAGACTCTCTAACATTGAAAGAAACTACGAGCAATCACCGTCTTGGGCTCGTATAAATCCATAGGACGGTATTCCTCCAGCAATTCAGAGTCTTCTTATCGTTTTGAGACTCCTTGAAAATGAAAGCACTCACAAGCATGAACAGTCCTGGGCTCGCATAAATCCACAAGACATTACCATTTTTTAGCACACTTTTATCCCTTCTTGGAGCTCATTGAAACCACGAAAAAGGCCCTAACGGTGCTTTTTGGTGCCACAACAGATCATGTCCACTCATATGGCAGCTTCCCTATTATGGTCTCCTTTGTCAGAGTATTCTGTAGTATGTCACCCTAAGAGTCTCCCAATAGCATCCATCAGCTTGTTCCCCAGAGTCACTCTAGTCTACAATACATACCCCTGATACCTTAAGCTATGATCCCCACACCCAAAAGTCAGTTTCATATGCTGTCAGGTCAACCATGTCATCATGCTTTGAACAAAGGAAGTTTGAGTCCACCCACTCTATGACCCCATTTATGCTCCATCCCCACAGTATGTCAGTCCTACCATCAGTACTATCACACTATAGTTGTACACCTCGCTCTCCTATCAAGGAAACATCATTTCCTTGGTAGTTGTCGGTCTCCCTTTGTCGATGCCAACCAAATCTATTCAAGAGCATATACCTAGAGGTCCCTGTGCCTTGGACTCATCACCATTAGTGATGAGTGCCTATGGATCATTTTGAAAGGAGTCCTCAGTTCCTCTCCAAATGATTGTTTCTCACATGCTCAACATCAACACCTTGATCACATCGTTGAGACTCGTATAGGATATTGTTCCTTTCAGTTATTTGTTGAAGACCCCGGATATGAACTGACTCTACCACATTTGAGAGTCTAATTGAGGAAACAACTAGTTACATATTCCTATGGATATCTGGGTTGCGCTTGGTGACAGTATTCAACAGTATTCAGATATACCCCAGTTTTATACTCCCTTGAGTATACAATTACATATACTCCTCAGAAGTTGGCTCACAGTCATTGAGTCCCTACATATGTTGGACACCTTCAGATTCAATAGTTCATCAACCCTATTGACACCTTATTCAGAATGGTTGTTGCTCTTTTCCAATGTATAAGTCCTTCAGATCAGTCATGGTATGACCATGAGTATGTCCCAACATTGTGTCCCCTCTGGACCATCATGATGTACTAGCATATTTTTATGTATTATTCAGGTCCCCCTTCTTGGGCCTAATTGTTATGTATATGTCTTGATAGGAGCATGGGTATGCCCGCCTCGTCCATTATAATAGATCACTCCTCATTCATTTTGACATGTATTTTCAGTTTATGCAGTTTGCAAGGGTCCATTGTTCCAGTCTCCAATCGGTCTCTTCTCTCCTTCAAATCCCAGGAAAAAGACAAAAGAAATATGATGTCTATCGGCCATACGATGAGCTCCCGCCCTCACACATCAGGGGGCAATCTATTAACACCCAAAAAGTGCTCAATAGCTCATTCCCTTATTCACATGACCCATTTGTCCACTTTTTCCACTATTTGAGCCTCTAAAACCATCAAAAGGTCACCAAAAAGACCAAAACCCATCTTTTTCCACTCAAAATATGTAATTTTCCTCAAAAAATACAAAAAACCCTCAAAAGGGGTCCAAAATTCCCAAAAATTATTAAAAGGGAATAAAAATATAAAATATATTCAAAAAAGGAAAAAGAGGGAAAAAGAAACCTAAACCATTTTGGTCAGTACCATTGGTTTCCTTAAACCATAATGGTATTCCCCATCACCAAAAAACTATAAAATGGTGATAGGGGCTCCTCACTTTTGATCGACATTTCATTTTATCCTTATGCTGCTAAATTCCCTTTCAGAGCCCTTGCCTCCCTTTTGAGTTTGAAGATCCCCATTGAAGCATTGGAGAAGAAGAGACCATTGGACATTGGAGCACCTCAACCTTGGAGCTGCTCAAAGTCACCATCCTCACCATTTGAGGTAATACAAAAGATCAAATTTTATATTTCTTTATTTTCTTATGGATCTCATTGTTTATTGTTCTTAAATCTAGTTTTTATTTTCTTTCACATGTTAGATCAGATTTACTGTTATTTACATTTGTTTTTACTTTTACATTGAGACTGCTTCTACAAGTTAGCAGGTGCCCTTCAGCATAGGCTTGGTTGCAAAACCAAGCAACAATGATGATTGTGGTTGTCAGAAGGGCATCAGATACATGAATGGCCTAGCAAGGTGGCCATAAGCGAGTGGAGCAGTTGTCAACTACGACAGGTCGGGTTGGCGGGATAACCACACCAGTTTTGGTAACCTTAAGGTTTTTGGCCCATTGCATTACAAAGACGTGACCTCAGGGCATGATCTCTATAAGGGGCATCTTTTTCAAGGGAAGAGTTGGTTGTTGATTTGGGTTGATGTTGAAAATCTATGAGTGATCTCTGTTGAGAGACTGGGCTTTGTAAAGAGGCTCTGTAGCTGCATGAGCAAAGACCTATTGTAAAGAGAAGAGAGTCTGCAGCTGAGTGCGCAGATTGGCACTGTTGAACCCTTCCCATTAATATAATCAACAGTTCCTGTGGACGTAGCTCCCATCTGGGGGGTTTACCATGTAAATATCGTGTTGTGTGCTTGAATCTATGTGTTTGTTTTTCTTATGGTTAACTTCATGCTTACTATTATATATATCTTTGCTTTTATATTTATTCTCCATATGAATGAGTGATGAGAATAATATGTTAAGTGTTGAACATATATGCTTCAATGGTGGATGTGCAAGTAATTCTGATATGATGAATGCATGAGTATTTGGGTAGACACTAAGTCAGCGGAGTCTATGTTAAGTGTGATTCCCTAGAAGGGTCACACTAGAAGTGTGCATTGCATTATTTTTCACCATGTTGCATAAGTCCACGAGATTCACATTCCCTTGTGTTGAATGCTTAATTACACTAAGTCAGGGAAGCCTATAAGGTGGGTGAGTGTTGAGACGTAGCATAGTCTAGATTTACGTTGTCCCATTGTTGAGTGCCATTCTGAAGCATGCAATCCCTGTGTGTGCCATAGTATAAGTGATACCTGTGAAGTAGCTGAAACTTCGTGCAATCCCCTAGTCTGTTGAACCATTGTTAGGAACCCATGTCTTTACTTTGTTAGTATATTGTTGTTGGACGCATATGCTTTGTAAGTCATCCTGTAGTATTTGTTGATCAATAGTTTATGTTATTGTTGTTGGCGCATATGCTTTGTAAGTTTCCCGTAGTATCGTTGATCCATAGTTTGTAGTGCCCCATGGTTTTGACCCATAGTATTGGTGCCTAGACTTAGTATATAAGTGTGTGTTGAGACCTATGAAGGCGCCGTGAAGTTATTTGTATTGAGCTTGCACATAGCAGGTTTCCCCCTCGAAGTGGCATGTGATCAATATAAAAGTGATTCTAAGTTCTGTCATTTCTGCTATTTCACATATTCTTATTAATTAATTGTTGCAGGTGCATCTCATCTGGTATCAGAGCACTTTCTTGGGCTCGCTGGGTGAAATTTCTGCCAATTTTTTTTTTCGCATCTGTTGTAGGTTCGGATTTGGGAATAATCCCTATCCGCTTAATTGTGGGAAGTACTTGGGCATAAGCCCTAAAACTCATTGTGAGGAGTACAACAAGAACCCCGAAGTAGCTGGCCCATTGAGAGGACCTGCCAGCGAAAAGGGAAACGACCCCTACCTGATTGACTAGTTCCCACCCATGAGGTAAACCAAGAGCTGTCGTTTGTGGCAAAGCGGTTATCAGTTTTACCTGAGCCATGGAGTGAGGGGCACTGCCCCAATATGCAAGCCATCAGACAGCATTGGTGGTCGAGTGAAACCCCTGAACTATTAGGAAGCCACACATACCTGGGGTCCATATCTATTTTTAGCTGAACTGTTGTCGGTCATTGCTGCGCCGTTTTAGATCCATTTTGCAAGCTGATCCATATCCAGTCGTTTTCAATCCATTCGGCGTCATTTCAGATCCCTTCCAAGCCGTAGCCGCTCCAGTCTGAAAAAAAAATGAGTATAAAATTCAGTTTTTTCTCCATATCTCCCTTGTTTTCACTCTGTTTCCCTTGAAATTTTCGGGGGAACCCCTGTCATCCCATTCTGCATATTTCATTCCTGAGGACCCTATCCCCAATTCCCCTTCCCAAAGCCCGAAATCCCACATTTGTCTATTTTTAGGGTTTGCCATAACTTCCTCAGATTTCACCCAATCACCTTCAAATTTTACCACGGAGTTCCTTTCTAAATTCTGCTTCTTTGTTCCCCTCTGCCAAATTTTCCCATTCTTTCACCCCGCTTCTGAAATCCCCATTTTTGCTTCCCTGTCTATTTGACAGTGTCCAAAACCTAGTCAAACCCCAATTACCCTTCAGATTTTTTCCCAAGTCCAGATTTTCCTTTACTGAAGTAGTTTTTGTTTTTGTTTTCCTACCCAATCAACCCGATAAAAAAAATAAATAAATAAAAAACCATCTCCTGGTTATGGTTGTCACCCGTGCAGGAGCAAAAACCACGGAGAACGCACTTGCAGCCATCCAAGCCAAACTCCAGGTTCTGGATGAAAAATTTCTCGTCCTCCATCTTGAACATTCAACTATGAACAACAAACGTTAGTCCGAGTCTTCATCAGACAATGGGTTCTCTTCTTCCAGCAATTTCCGTGGTTTGAAGCTTGATTTTCCTCGCTTCAATGGTACCAGTCCAACTGGATGGATCTATCGTGCAGAACAGTATTTCAGTCTGCATAATACTTTTGATGTCAACAAAGTTCTACTGGCATCCTTTCATTTGGAACAGGAAGCTCTTCAATGGTACTGTTGGTACATCAAGGCTCATGCAGAGCCAAAATGGCCAGACTGTTGCCAGCTCCTTTTGCAACGATTTGGTCCTAGTGCTTTTGATGACTTCACAGGAGCCCTCACTAAACTTTGCCAAATTGGCACTGTGAGAGAGTATCAAACGAAATTTGAGAACCTAGCCAACCACACCGAAGGATTGTCTGATGACTTTTACCGGAGTTTTTTTATCAGTGGTCTAAAGGATGCCATCCGCTCTGAGGTCAAAATGTTCTGTCCCAACACAATGATGGAATCCCTAGGGTTGGCTAAGTTGGCAGAAGACAAGATTGCATCCCAACAACGCTCCAAGCCCACTTTTGTTCCCTTCCGAAATATGGGTTCTCAACGACCACCTATACTGCAGGCTCCTCGACCAACTCCTATCAAGCGTTTGTCTGAAACAGAGATGTAAGCACGCAGAGAAAAGGGGCTTTGCTATAATTGTGATGAGAAATTCACTCAGGGACATAGATGTGTTCAGCAAAAGTTCTATCTCTTGGATGTGGATTCTCTGCCTGTCTCTGAAATTGGTGACGAAGATCCAGAAACACTGGATGCTCCGGTCAACATTGAGGAACCGCCTATTGACCCTCCATCTCAAGATGACCATCCAGAGATATCTCTCCATGCTTTAGCTGGAATCACCACCCCCCCAACCAATGCGGGTCAGGGGTTACTTCAAGAAGCTTCCTCTTACAATACTCATTGATTCTGGTAGCACTGATAATTTCATTGACCCTCGGATCGCCAAACAAGATGATTGTTTTATCCATCCTTGCTCCAACTTTGAAGTCATGGTTGCCAATGGGGGCACCTTACCTTGCAAAAGGAAGTGTCGAAATGTGCGTATCTCTATGGGAGATTATACCTTGCGCTCTGACATGTTTGCCTTGACCTTAGGCGGATGTGATGTGGTTTTGGGCGCTCAATGGCTATGCACACTTGGCCCTATCTTATGGGATTTTGGTGAACTTTGGATGCAGTTTTCCCTCAATGGCCAAAAACACACATTGATAGGATTACAACCAGGTTTTCTCAGCATCATTAGTTCACATCGCATGGAAACAATCCTCAAGAAGAATTCACATGGTGTCATCGCTCAGCTCCATTCCATTCAGATGCAACCTTCAGCGGTCTGCACTACTCCTTTGGATCTACAACAAATTCTGGATCGATATACAGGTGTCTTTGCTGAACCAGTGGGATAGCCACTTTCCAGTACAGAATACCATTGTATTCAACTCCTTCCTGGCAGCGTTCCTCCCAACATCAGGCCCTATCACTACCCATTTCACCAAAAAACAGAGATTGAAATGCTCGTTCGGGACTTATTGAAGCAAGGTATTATTTGCCCAAGCACTAGTTCCTTTTCTTCTCCAGTTATTATTGTCCGCAAAAAAGATGGGTCATGGCGCCTCTGCATTGAATTCCGATCTCTTAATCACCTCACCATCAAGGATAAGTTTTCAATTCCTATTGTTGATGAGCTTCTTGATGAGCTTCATGGGGCTCACTTTTTCTCCAAGTTGGATCTTCGTTCTGGGTATCATCAAATTTGGGTTCATGAGGATGATATCCCTAAAACAGCTTTCGGCACACATGATGGCCATTATGTGTTTTTGGTCATGCCCTTTGGCCTCACTAATGCTCCTTCCACATTCCAGGCCTTAATGAATAAAATATTTCGACCCTACTTGCGGAAATTCATTTTGGTATTCTTTGATGATATCCTCATCTACAGTAAAACATGGGATGAACATCTCCAGCATCTGGATCTTGTCACGCAACTTTTCTCTGACAATCATCTCCATGCCAAGCAATCTAAATGTGTTTTTGCACAGAAGGAAGTTGAGTATCTCGGGCACATTATCTCAACACAAGGGGTTCACTTGGATCCTACCAAAATCAATGCCATGAACAATTGGCCGCATCCTCAGACACTCAAGAGCCTTCGTGGTTTTTTGGGGTTGACTGGCTACTACCGCAAGTTTGTCAAGGATTATGGGAAGATTGTAGCTCCATTAACTGCTCTATTGAAAAAGGATGCTTTTACATGGACACATGCTGCTCAGTGTGCATTTGACAAACTAAAACAAGCTATGTGTACTACACCTGTTCTAGCTATGCCCGATTTTTCCAAGCCCTTCACTATTGAGAGTTATGCTTGCGGCAATGGACTTGGTGCTGTTCTCCTTCAAGATGAACACCCCATTGCGTTCACCAGCAAAGCCCTTTCAGGTAAGAATTTAGCTACCTCTACCTATGAGAAGGAAATGATGGCTATTTTGCATGCAATACAGAAGTGGCGCCCATACCTATTAGGGAATCATTTCTGCATCAAGACTGATCACCAGAGTTTGAAATATTTCTTGGAACAGTGTGTCTCCTCCTCGGCACAACAGAAATGGGTTAGCAAACTCATGGGTTATGACTATGAGATCACTTACAAAAAGGGTAAAGACAATAATGTGTCAGATTCTCTTTCTCGCACATTTGATGCCCAAGGTTCTCTTTCAGCTATTTCTATGCCTGTTCCAAATTGGTTGCAATCTGTTCAACAGGGTTATGTCAATGACTCTTCCTTACCTCAAATCATCCAACACTTGACCAACAACCCTTCTACTGTACCACATTACTCTTGGGATGGTGCTTCTCTGAGATACAAGGGTCGTCCGGTGCTTCCCCAGAGCACGGATCTTCAACGGGTTGTCTTCTATGAACTCCATGCTTCTCCATCGGCAGGGCACTCTGGGTTCCTCAAAACGTATGAACAAACACGGCGTAAATTCTTTTGGCAGGGCATGAAAAGGACAATTCAACAGATGGTGGCCGAATGTGATACCTGCCAGCGCAATAAGGGTGAAACAACACTCCTTCCAAGATTGCTTGAACCTTTGCCCATACCTACATGGATTTGGACAGATATTTCTATGGATTTCATTGAAGGGCCCCCTAAATCTGGCGGGAAGACAATGATTCTTGTTGTGGTTGATCGCCTCTCCAAATATAGTCATTTTTGTGCTCTCAGCCATCCTTATATAGCCTCCTCAGTCGCTCAAATTTTCCTGGACCAGATCTTTCATCCTTATGGCATCCATTCTTCCATTGTCTCGGATCGTGATGCGACTTTCACAAGTCATTTTTGGACAGAACTATTTCGCCACACTGGCACCAAACTGAAGATGAGTTTAGGGTATCACCCACAAACAGACGGTCAGACTGAAATTATCAATAAATGCTTGGAAACTTATCTTCGTTACTTCACCTTTGAACAACAACATCAGTGGGCAAAGTGGCTCCCTCTCGCTGAATGGTGGTACAATACCTCTTACCACACTGCCTCTAAAATGACCCCATATGAAGCAGTCTATGGTCAGACACCTCCATTTCTTCTTCCATACACCCCCAACAGTTCACTAGTTCAGGAAGTTGACACGGTCCTTTGAAATCACGATCAGATTCTTCGCATTTTGCAAGACAATATTCACATGGCAAGAAATCGCATGAAGAAACAAGCTGATTATCACCGTTCTGAGCGCACTTTTCAAGTCGGTGATATGGTTTTTCTTCGTCTCCAGCCGTACAAGCAGTCCTCCCTGAAACTCAAAGGGCATCATAAGCTCACTCCAAAGTTCTATGGGCCATATCGGATTCTTCAGAAGATTTGGTCCGTTGCTTATAAATTGGAACTTCCTCCTTCTTCCCGCATTCATCCAGTCTTTCATGTCTCTTGTATAAAGAAAGTTCTTGGCACCAACATTAGTGGACAAACGATTTTACCCGAACTGGATAATAAAGGATCCATCCTTTTGGAGCCGGAGGCCATTCTCAATCGGCGCACTCGTCAGCTTCGCTTTCGCTCTATCACAGAGGTCTTAATTCAGTGGCACGGCATGCAACCAGAGGATGCTACATGGTAACCACTCCTTCATATTCAACAACAATTTCCACATCTAAAGCTTTGAGGACAAAGCTTTTTTTTAAGGGGGAGGGGATGTTAGGAACCCATGTCTTTACTTTGTTAGTATATTGTTGTTGGACGCATATGCTTTCTAAGTCATCCTGTAGTATTTGTTGATCAATAGTTTATGTTATTGTTGTTGGCGCATATGCTTTGTAAGTCGCCCATAGTATTGTTGATCCATAGTTTGTAGTGGCCCATGGTTTTGACCCATAGTATTGGCGCCTAGACTTAGTATATAAGTGTGTGTTGAGACCTATGAAGGCACCATGAAGTTATTTGTATTGAGCTTGCTCATAGGAGGTTGCCCCCTCGAAGTGGCATGTGATCAATATAAAAGTGATTATGAGTTCTGTCATTTCTGTTATTTCGCATATTCTTATTAATTAATTGTTGCATGTGCATCTCAACCATGCATCACCTGATTACAGAAACCTGACTCTGTAACCCCCCATAAACTTCGCCTCGGGTGAGATCTTAGCTTGTTCATATGATATTGCTGAAAGGGCCGGTGAAGAAGGGTTTTGTTGGACCACAACTGCACAGAACCCGGGTCAACACAAGAAAAATTCAAGAACAAGGTTCAAAGAGACAACAAATGGTTTTGTTGTCATGCTTGAACTAGTGATGTGTTCTGAATATTGGAATCTCGAAAGAAAAAAAATACAGAACTAGGTAGATAATATAGAGAAGGAGTTTGCAAGAAAGGAGAACAAACGTCCGCGTTTCTTGGACAAAGAATTGTTGCAGAGATACCTATATTATGATATTTATGAAATTTTCTTCGCATCCTTCAGTAATGATCTATATGAGTGGTTTTCAAGAATAGCATAACAAAAAAATTGTTATCGAAGAGGAGAACCTACGGTGTGGACCCCAGAACTGATTCAACGACTTAAAGCGGTGGATAGCCTGATCTCAAGAGCAGTAGACTTTTGACTTGATAGCATACTAGAAGGCTACATTACAGAATTTTCTATGGACATGTTGAAGTGTAACAATGCATCCGAGGCAGATTTCTTCAAAGGATTTAGAGGTAAGTACCTAAGCAATCTTAGTCTATACATTAAAATGTTGTTAGCAGAGAAAGGTGTCTTAAGAATGCAATAAGATCCCTAGAAGTTTTGAGTATGTAATGTTTAGTAATGAAGATAGTTATATCGAAGAAAATATTCACACATTGCGAAGTGGTAAAAGATACAAGTCTAGTACAAAGAAGAGGCCAAATGAACATGAACTTTGCATCTCTATAGAAACTAAGTTACAAGTTGAGACTGATAGTGGAACAAAACCTAGAGTAAATACCTATCAGCCCATCACTCCACAGAATCCTCCAATTGATAATACTGCTAATCCACAGGAACAATAGTAGTAATAACACCACAGGAGCAAGTATTCAAAACATTATGAGCAGTAGTATCCCTAACACATCACAAAACATTGTGCCTCCTAGAAGAAGAATGATGGACGACATCAAACTTCTGATATTCAAAGGAATGGGTCTAGAAGACCCTGAGAAACACTGGTTTGTGTGTGAAGCCATGCGGAATGTTAAGCAAGTACATGATGATGCTATAAGACAATCACAGTTAGTTACCACATTCAGGGATAGATCCTTGAGATGGTTTATGAAGTATTCGGTTAGGCAGAATATCACTCTAGTGGACATTAGAACTGCGCTTCTCAGAGAATTCAAGAAACCTAAATCAGAGTCATAGTGTATCACAGAGCTAAAAGAAATCAAGCAGAAATCGATTGAGTCAGCATAGGAATTTGACCAGAAGTTAAAAGTGTTGTTAGATCAAGTTAGCTTTGATATAGCACCGCAACAACACCAAGAGTGGTTCATAGACACATTTTTTCCACACATTAGGTTACCATTGATGGAATAGAAGGTTGCTTCACAGATAGAGGCCCTAGAGATTGCGATGAGACTAGAGGCTTCACCAATAGGAGAGACTAGCGCAAGTATGATTCAGATACAAACCCAACTAGAAAACCTGACATTACAATTACAAGATATGAAGAAAGGAAAAGAAATCCAAGAAAAGGTTTCATGTACAAAGTGTAAGGGATAGGTCACTCCAAATAACACTATCTGGTCTTTAAAGACTACATCAATAGCAGAGCTCCAAACCCATTACATCAGCAGCAAGTACCATGGTGTGAAATTTGTCGATGTAGAGGACATCGGCTAGACGATTGCTACTTAATTCAGAAATATGTGCAAACAAGTAAGAACCTATAGTGCACATTCTGTAAATTAGTTGGACATGATGATACCAACTGTAGAGCATATGAACTCATGATAGAGAGAAAGCATGATGTCTATAGAGTTCAAGAAGAAACACTGCATAACAATGATAATGTGTAGTATGATCAAGGCACATGCAGAGGATGTGGTGGATACAGAGCCAGAGGAAGAAACACTGGCCAAGGAAGAGGAAGAGGTCAGATAGTATGCTACAACTACACTCATCCTGGACATCTATCCAGAGATTGCATCAATGCTTGCACTACCTATAAATATTGTAAGTCTTTTGATCATGTCATTGAGGCATGCCCTATGTTGCAAGAAAAAATGCAAGAGAGGATACAGGAAGGGAAAAACCAGAATATACAGATGATCGCATTCGAGAGAAGGAATAAAGATTGCAACATTAATGTTGTGACACAAGGTGGAGCTACCACAGGTGAAGATCAAAGAGTGGAAGCTTAGACTTCTGAGAATTACCATGCTAAGCAAAATCCTATGGAAGGGGCTTGGATAAGAAAAGTGATGAGAAAAACACCTCCTTTCAAGCTTAACAAACATAAGTAATCCTTCATGTCAGCAAGAGAAACCTTCAAAGAACCAACACGGGTAACCCCAAGAATCAAGTTGCGAAGTCAGACTTCGCTTGTGAAGGATGTGCCAGCTGCATATGATCGATCGTGCACTGCAACCGATACAATGAGTCCTGTTGCGCAACTATTGTAGAGCTGCATGAAATTGTTAAAACATGAGAATTCCTTAGCAGAATTACAGATCCTGCGGAGCAATTACGAGCAGCGCAATATAGTAAATGAAGCACACAGAGTGGTTCATCATATCAAGAGCCATAAAAGGGATGGAAGAGAAATGAGATTGAATGTGCAGATCGTAGATTTCGAAATGGATGAGATCATCTTGGACTTAGGCTTAGAAGTGAATGTCTTAACAAAGCAGACATGGGAACAAATGGGGAATCTGAAGTTGTCATGGTCACCCATACAGTTGAGATTAGCGAATCAACAAAAGGCTATACCCTTTGGGATATTAGCAAATGTTCTTGTTGACATTGATGGAGTGTGAAGTCATGCAGACTTCGAGGTCATTGAGATCGTATATCATAGCCAACTGTATCCCGCACTATTGGGGATAGATTGGGCCATGGATAACCTCGCAATCATCAATCTAAAAAAGAAGCAGATGAGATTTGAAGGTGTACATATCAGGGTCATTGCACCCTTGGACCCTTGGCAAGGACCTATATACATTGAGCCAATAAGAGAAGAATGCAAAGCTCATGATCTAGATCACATTTACAAGATGATAGCAAATAAGGAAAACTATATAAACCCAATGACTGATGGAACATTAAGTTGGCACTGTGACATTTCTTTCATATAAGACTCAGATGTAGGACTAGAGAACTGGGAAAGTAGAATGCATGAATTATCTTCCAGAAGATGCGCGCAGTTCATGAGATCACTGCATTGGATCGAAATAGAGGTAAGCCCAATCCCCACTTATGATGGCTTTACTAACATCCATACATTTTCTCAAGAATATGTTATATCAGTTTTAGATGAACATAAAACAACAACATTGGATATAGCACTGTGCACTACACCTTCCAGATGGTGGGTCATGCACAAAAAAAATATGAATACATGGGAAGAATGCAAGCATATGATGGAGATCAAATTTCTGGAATAAAATGAGCTTGTACAAGTAAAATATGATGGACAAACTGATCCAAGGGATCACATAGAAAGTTGCAAGAAAGCATGGACACACAGAATGTAGGCATAATGGGTTCATATGTTTGTCCACATAGTAGATCAGATTCCAAAGAATTGGTACACAGACACGGAACTATGCAGAGGAACAACAGAATGGTTTGTTATGATAAAGAAATTCCAAGCATCTTTTAGCTTCGAAGATGGATGTCCAAGTATAAACAAGGAATTACAAGGCATCCAAGAGAACATATTCAAGGACATATCGGAACCTGTATATCAGCAACTAGAATGGGAAAGACAGATAGATCATGCCCTGGAATGTTATAATTTCACTGTACACAAAGAAGAAGAGGAAAGCGATGATGAAGACCCACGCAATGTCAATATACCTAAGTCAAAAGGAAAGCGCAAAGTCGAAGGACCTCCACTAGAAATTCTGGATCTGAGTGATTCTGTGAAAACTCAAAAAGTGAACATTGGAACCACTAAAGAACCAAAGTTCACTTGTATAGGAGATTATTGGGATGAAGAGACAGTTGCATAGATCACAGATCTACTTCGCGACTATGAAGACTTATTCCCGACAAAGTTCTCCGAGATGAAAGGCATTTTGGGTGACTTGGGGGTTATGAAAATACATCTCAAGACATATGTGAAGCCCATTAAGCATAGACCTTATCGCCTTAATCCAAGATATAAAGAAAGGGTAAAAGCAGAGCTCGATAAGATGCTTGATGTAGGAATTGATGATCCTGTAGAAGAATCAGAATTGATAAGTCCCATGGCTATCCAAGAAAATAAGACTAAAGGAAAAATCAGGATCTAGGTAGACCTCAGAAAACTAAATGATGCATCACTACATGACCCATTTCCTATTCCATTTGCATATGAAGTATTGGACAATGTTGGAGGGAATGAGGCATAGTCTTTCACTGATGGATTTTATGGATACCATCAGATCAGAATTGACACAACAGATAGGCATAAGACCACATTTTCCACAGAATGGGGCTCATTTCAGTACACAGTCATGCCCTTTGGTCTGAAGAACGCGCCTATTATTTTTTCAAGAGTAGTTGTTGCTACCTTCAAGGATTTCATCCACAAATTTCTAGAGGTATAATTTGATGATTGGACTATATTTTGGTAGCTGAAGAACCATTATGCAAGCTTAATACTTATGTTAGCGAAGTGTAGACAACGTCAGATCTCCCTGAACCTGAAGAAGAGCTTCTTTTGTGCTCCATATGGAATTCTATTGGGACACATTATTTGTAAATAGGGATTGATGGTTGATCTAGCTAAAATTGCAGTTATCGTGAAACTGCCAGCACCAAATTTAGTAAAACAACTACGCACTACATTGAGGCATACAGGCTACTACAGAAAGTTTATCAAAGGTTATGCACAGATAACTGTGCCTATGGAGAAACCGTTGAAGAAAGAAGCAAAGTTCATATGGAATGAAGACTTCCAGAATGGACTGGACAGACTAAAAGAAAGGATGGTAACTACGCTTATCTTAGTTTTCTCAGATTGGAGCAAACAACTCCATGTACATGTAGATGCTTCATCCATTGCACTTGGTGTTGTGCTAGCACAACCAGGAGAGGGAGGTATTGACCATCCTATAGCATTCTCAAGCAGGAAGCTATCTTCAACAGAAAAGAATTATACGATCACAGAGAGACAAGGTTTAGCTATGGTGTACGGACTGCAAAAATTCAGGCACTATTTGTTGGGTGCACACTTTTGCATGTTTACTGACCATTCAGATTTGAAGTACCTAGCCAATAAACTAGTGTTAGGGGTAGAATCTATAGATGGTTGTTACTCTTTCAAGAGTATAACTTTGAAATCATTGTTAAGCCAGGAAGGCTAAACTCAAGACCTGACCATCTGTCTAGAATTGAGTCAGGTGAAGAACCTACAAACCTGGAAGACAGTCTACCATATGCGCAGTTATTTTCTATCCAGATCATAGATGACTATTATAAGGACATTCTAGAGTTATTGACTACAGGTTTGGAACCTACAGAGTTTACTACGCATCAAAAGAAGCAACTGATAGTAAAAGCAATAGACTTCACCATAATTGCAGGGCAATTATACAAGCTAGGACTAGATGAAGTAGAGCACAGATGTGTGCTCGAACATGAGAAAGCATTGATATTAGATGAAGCACATTCAGGGGTGTCTGGAGACCACTATGCAGGAAGAGCCACTACACAGAAGATCTTAAGAGCAGGACTATGATGGCCTACACTCCATAAGGATTCAAAGGAACATTGCCGAAGTTGCAATGTTTTCTATGTTAAATTTTCAAAATTTACTTCAATCTGATCTAGGATCTTAATTGAGAGAACAACATGTACAACATATCTATAGCATATCAATCATGGACACAATAATGCAAGCACACAAGAGACACAGATTTTACTCGGGGAAAACCATAAAGGTGAAAAACCCCAATAACTTCCTTAGAGATAGATAGAGCAATGATATAGCCAGAATACAAGAGATAGTATTCTCCTAGCAGCAGAGCCTCCTCCTCCATAAGTGCGCCACTCTCCCAAGTGTGAGTGAGAGAATAGAATGTGTAAAATGAGAGAGACACACTCTCTATTTATACACTAACTTGACTTGACCTTTACTCAACTAGGTCGGCCTCAACTTAACCACTTAACATAATGCTGACTGGGCCGACCCCCACTAGGGTGGTCTAATAACCCTTTCACCCACATGGATGACCCCCAATAGGGTGGTCTAATAACCCTTTGACCCACATGTCTTATACAGGGCCGACCCCAACAAGGTGGTCTAATAACCCATCAAGTATAAGTTACGACACTTACAACATAAATGACGACACTTCCATATAGAGGAATAATAACATCTCTATAGGAATACAATATACATATATGTGAAATACATTCCGAAGTTACATATACATCAACACTCCCTCTTAACTAGGAAGGTATTTCTCGACACAGGTCTTCTAGCATGAGTCTTCTTCTCTGGATCATCATCAGTGGATAATTGTCATCGAGTCATCATCATCGTCACTGCTGCTGCTATCTCAATCAATCTCTGAATCTACTCATCATAGGAAGTTCTACAAAGCTAGTCCTTTTTGATACTGGATGTAGGCCCACCACCTGCAAGTCTTCATCATCACTGGCCATACTGTGTAATCCTCAGGACTTATTACGTGCATCACAAAACCTCGAAAGAGCATCCCAGGCTATTACGAGCACACGACTCTACCTATAGGATCTCCCAGGGCCATATTATATGTGACCTCACCACAAAACCTCGCAAGAGCATCCCAGGCTATTACGAGAACACAACTCTACCTATAGGATCTCCTAGGGATAGATTATATGTGGTCACCCCAAAACCTCGCAAGAGCATCCCAGGCTGTTATGAGCACACAGCTCTACCTATAGGATCTCCCAGGGACTGATTATATGTGGTCATGGAAAAAACTCGCAAGAGCATCCCAGGACTTATTACGGGCACACAGCCCAACCTATCGGATTTTCTAGGGACATATTATATGCCATAGGACAAAACCTCGAAAGAGCATCTACCAGATATCCCAGGGACAGATTATATGCCATAGGAAAAACCTCGAAAGACTATCTGCAGATCTCCTAGGGCCAAATTATATGTCCTCCCATAGCAAAACCACGAAAGAGCATTTGTCAGATATCCCAGGGCCAAATTATATGCCATAGGCAAAACCTCGAAAGACTATCTGCAAATATCCTAGGAACAAATTATATGCTCATCTACACAACCTGATCCACGGCCATAGAGTATCAACCTGATGCTCACCATACATCATCCTGATGTATACATGATCATCCTGATCATCATCACTACAACATCCTGCTACAAGTCATCTGGAGCAACATCCCTAAGCTTTTCATCCACGATCATCCTGATCATATCATGCATCTACCTGATGCATACCAAGTATCTACCTGATACAAATCATCATACATGATTCACCTGATCATAAAATGTATCCACTCGATACAAATACAAATACATGATCCACCTAATCATACATGATACATATCAACATACATGATCTACCTGATCATACAATGTATCCACCTGATACGTATACAGATACATGATCCACCTGATCATACACGATACATATCAACATACATGATCTACCTGATCATATAATGTATCCACCTGGTACATATACAGATACATGGTCCAATCATCCAACATGATGTAGATACAAAATACATACAAATGATCCAACTGATCATATCCAGCATCCAACATGATGCGTACATACATAAATGATCCAACTGGTCATATACAGCATCCAACATGATGCATACATACATATACATATAAATGATCCAACTAATCATTTCCAGCATCATCCTGATGCATATACAGAGCAGTAAACGGAGCATCGTCCTGATGCTCATCATCCAGCGCTTACATCCACAGCCATGTGAAGGATCCTCCTTCAACCATGCTTCGAATGGCCTCTGCAAATGTGTCCATCACTTATTCCTCGAAGTGTCATCAATCCGAAGAACACCAAGCCTCTTTCTGAAGTACTCGAACTTCACTCTAGCTAGTGGTTTCGTCAACACATTTGCATTCTGCTCGTCTGTTGCAATGTACAGGAGCTTCACAGCTCCTCTCTGCACCATATCTATGATATAGTGATATTTGATCTCTATGTGTTTCGACCTATCATGAAACACTAGGTTCTCGAACAGCTTCACACAACTCTGGTTATCACAAAAGATATCAGTAGCATCCAATGGGAGATCAAATAACTCAGACAGTAGCTTCTGTAGCCATACTGCCTCACAACTAGCTAAACAAGCTACAACATACTCTGCCTCAGCTGTACTCAATGCTATGCAGGGCTGCTTCCTGCTAAACCAAGAGATCACACCTGATCCCATACTGAAGCAACATCTAGATGTGCTCTTTCTATCTGTAGCACTGCCAGCCCAATCTGAATCAACATAGCCCTATAGGTTAAACTTTTGATTCACTTCATACTTGAGCCCATAATCCACTGTACCCTTCAAGTACCTCAGAACATGCTTTACAGCAACCAGGTGAACACTCCTTAGATCCGTCAAGAACTGGCTCAATGTGTTCACCGTGTTGACACCAGGTCTGAGAAAAAACCTAAAATTTTGGCTAAAAGGTCCTAAGAGAAAAAATCATCACAAAAGGGGTGAATTGAAGGTTTTCATATAAAAATATAAGATAAAAACCCATATTTATAAGGTCCGCTAGCAAATATAGGTAAGGGTTAAACCCCGGTCAAGTTCCATCGGTGGAGATATTATAGATCAAGATCAACGGCCAATATCAACCCCGCGTCACCAATGTAATCGTCAACAAATGATGGAAGGTGGTAGCGGACATAATACCACCAAGGCACGTGTCAGATATTTATTCATCCGCGCATGGATAAAGCGGTATCGGAAACCACTATAACACCGCGCGGAACCGCCCATTATGGAAATGTGGAAAGATACCTTACGTGGCAAGGTGGGACTCAACACGTGGCAAACAGGGAGAGCTTGGTGGGGCCATGGCACATGACATCATATTTTACAATGATCGGAAGGCTGATACATACCTATATAAAATCAACGGCCAGCGTTTCATCCGCGGCCAGGAACATGCACACGGGATATAAGGGAAAGCGGTCGCGGAGAATAAACCACTATAACAGGTGTCAGCAGATGGTGTATCCACGCGGGGAGCAAACCAGAAAAGGAAACCGCCTTTTCGATCGCGGATACCACCGGTGGAATAAAGGAGGACGAGAT
This sequence comes from Larix kaempferi, assembly GCA_027924585.1. Taxonomy (NCBI): domain Eukaryota; kingdom Viridiplantae; phylum Streptophyta; class Pinopsida; order Pinales; family Pinaceae; genus Larix; species Larix kaempferi. Next base: position 3,930,723 of record BSBM01000249.1, read on the forward strand.
CTGATGGTCCAAAACAATGGTTCGAAGATCAATGGTTGGATATGACCCGCGTTCATAAAGGTGCAAGGAGATTATTCTAAAAAGGCTTATATAAAAAGAAAGGGCTCCACATAACGGCATTTTGCATGTGTCGTTATCCTGGAGAGCTCCGAAGACTGGTGGAAGCTGGCGATTGCGACAGAAGGAGAAAAGCAAGCACTTACAGGTAGGGTCTGGTGACCTGTCACACTTTTTAAACGGAATTTTGTTTAAAAGAAGCGTTTAAATGGAGACTGTGCAAGATATAGACGTTTTTAGGTCAAAAGATGGCCTAGAAGACAGATATGAGGATGTTTACGATACCCTCATTAGGTTTCCGGTCTCCGATGTAAAAATTAATTTGTCTGAGTTATTAAAAGAAGGTATAGACCCCCATAGGGTTCACCAGTCATCTCTGATAGCTTTTTGCCCTGACCAATTTTCTGCTTTCCCAGAATTCGTCTCCTGGTGTGCCGAAAATTACTCACGGGAAGAAAGAGTTGTTTTAAACAGCCAGAAAACTAGAGCCATTTGCAAAATCGAGCCAGCCGAAGTGATTAGAGCCCTGGAAGTAGATTCGCCCCAAACCCTGGACCCTGAGGTTTTTTCTGAGGTTTCGATTATTGAAAATTTTCATCACGCTTCTCAGAGTGATAGAGAAATGTTTTTGTCGACGTGTCTCAGACCAGAGACTAACATTTCGGAACTCCCTTACCCTTTAGATATCAATCTTTTTAATGAAAATACCCAGTTGGTCTTGACACTGTTGGCCGTAGTTTTAGGGTTAGATACGGATTTGTATATAACTGAGTTTCAATTGAGTTTTTTGTACAGAATAAGTATAGTCCAGTCGGGAATTGACGAAAGTCAAATTCCCCGACTAAGTTTTGAAACATTCATAGCAGAAAGGATGCATGACTAGATGGTCAATTTTTCCACGCACAGACATTTCAGGTTTCAGGCTTTTTTAATGAGAATGATTATGGTATCCAGCCAAGAAGAATTACAGTTCCCAGAGATTGTTTTCACAACTCCACTGGAAAATAATATTTTCAATTTTATCAATTACATGCTCTTGACGATCTTTAAGATGATTTTCGGAAAAAATCTCCCTAGGGTACTGTCAGAAATGCAGGTATCAATGCAACTGAATACAGAGTATGCCACAGGAGATTGGTTTTTATCGAGAGATAGTACAGTAGTCAGATTGTATGGATTCAAGCATAAACCCTATGTGCTACGAGCATTCCTCACCTTGAGGATTTTTGCCTTGGAGTTCTTGAGACAGAAATTGATTGTAGAAGATAACATTTTTTTAGTCCACGGACAAGCAATGGACATTAAATACCCTTTCATATTAGGTCCGTTCACAATAAAGAATAAGAACGCTGCTGTATATATAGAAAAGTTGTTAAAAGACATGAATTTTGAGACAGATGCAGCTATGGAATATGACCCATTAAATATCATATCCAAACGAAGACTTGAGCATCGTATCAAGGCTCTGAATCATCAAACTGTTGAAGGAATGGCAGACAGAGCCAACTGGCTCGAATACAAAGAAGAAATTATTCCAGACAAGTCAGACAAAGAAATGTCATTGGAAGAAGCAACGGCAGAAACAGAAAGCGAAATAAATACTGCATTAGTGGGGTCCAAAAGACCTATACAGGATATTATGATCATCGATGATGAAGAGACAGAAAAAGGAAAAAGATTGAAAACCAATGAGTCACAAGAATTGACAACAATTTCAGAAGAAGCAAAAGCGACAGAAGATGAAATACCAGAAGTTACAATGAAGGAATACAACATTGAAGAGACCCCTGTAGGGGATGATGTAAATAGACCCAGGAATATCATGGACGTATTTGATGAACACAGTAAAAACAAACAGGAATCCGCGAAGCAAACAAGTCAATTGTTTCCGAAGGTCAGGAATATATCAAATAATGAAGTAAGTTTATTCACCAGCAGGAACATCAAAGAAAATTCTTTGAAATTTTCAGTTGTGACAAAAAACAAGATCTCAGAGATGAAAATAGATTTGTCAAAAATAAATGCCCCTGATAAAATTTTGTTACATAGACAAGCTGGAGAGGTCATATAGTCAGACTATTTGGGGGCCACATTGAGAGCCGACAAACTGAAAAATTCAGTAGACAAATTAAATAATCAGTTGAGACAAGAAAAGGCAGAGAATAAGTCTCGACAACAGCAAATTAAGAAATTGCAAATAGACTTGACTAATAAAGATGGAGCTGCAGCCACTAAACTGCTCCAGGAGAAGGAAGAGGTGATTTTAACATTGAGACGAAAGTTAAAAATCCCAGATGCTGTACTCATTCAAGGTGCAGAATTGACAGTGTTAGAAAAAGAGAAAGAAGAGTTATCTAACGAAGTCAATGATGTTACAGCTAAAATGTTAAAGCTCTCTGACGAAAAAGATTGTTGGGAAAAAGAAAGGTTCATTTTAGAAGAACAGTTAGCAACAGCAAGAAAACAATTAGCAGAGAATAGTCAGCAGCAAGTACATACAGGCCCAGAAGAGGATAAGACCGGTGTAGATGGAATTTTACAGGCAATGTCACAAATAAGTTTAAAAGATAATGAAATCAAATTGTTGAAGGCAGAAGTACAAAAATTGAAAGAAGAAAATGAAGTAAAAGAGAAAGAAATAAAAACTTTGCAGGCAAATAATCAAGAATTGAGCAATAATAATAAAGGATTAGTAGCTCATGCAACAGGGCAAGCTGCTATGCAGGGGTGTAAACATATGGTGTGGGACCAGATCATTAAAGAGGTTGAAAAACTTAGGCCATATCTGGATTATATAAGAGTTAAAGAAAAGGTATCCAAAGATGCCTTCGACAGTTGCCTGGCAGTCAGGGAAAGCCTAAATAGAAAGCCGAAGGAAATAGCCCAGAGAGCAATAAGATTTTTAAACAGTTTAACCGAGGCAGACCTGACAGCCATGAGTATAACAAACAGAATTTCTGTCATCACTTGGGCCAGAAGGATCTTGGGCAAATACTCACATGTCGAAAACATCGAGGCCAAAGCAGGAGAAATAAGGAAAGAAGTAATCCAGTTCAAAAAGAAATTTGACAAGTTAGTGAATAAGGGATTCCCAGCTTTCTGGAACGAAAATAGTGAATTAATTCCTCCAAATGATTATAAAAGATTACTGTTTGATATTAGGATGGATCACCGAAAATTCCAGCAGCTAGATCACATGCTCACAGGAAAAATTCTAATGGAGAAAATGTCAGGGGAATTTGAAATTTTAAATATGCTAATTTCAACTTGCGCAAACCTTCTTCCCATTTCTTATGCAGGTCATATCGAGATGCGAGTCTTGGTGAAGGAAATGACCAATTATGACCTACCCACGGCTGACCAATGGAATTATGTGGAGAAATACGGAAAGACCAGATATTCTGTTCATACCTAGATGTATTTGAAACTCTTGCCATGTGGCAAAAAGACATTTTTATTTTAAATTTGTAATATTATTTGAAAGACAGTTATGGGTTACTCGAAGACAGTTATCTTTTAGTTAAACATTTTTAATTATTAGTTAGAAGAAGCAGTTATGTGGGGCTTCTTCTAAAAATTTTGTATAAAAAACAATGGAGGTCATTGTTGAAAGGGTTGGAAAATTTTTGAGAAACAAGTATGTTTTGAAGTTTATTTTTGAAATAAAGGCAGTACAGTGATGATACCTATCTTTTGATGTCAGAGATTCATGAGTTAATCAGTCTTACAGTCTGTTATTCTCCTTATCTTTATATGTGCATGTTTATCTTCTTCGTTATATCTCCCATGGTGTTTTTCTTCTATATTTAAATGAACACTTGAAATAATTTGAGATTCATACTGGTTATGCCTCATTTTATCCGCATTTAAATATCCATTTTATTCTCCAAAGTTGACAATAGATTTATCCTGGATAGATACCTGTTGTTGATGGAATGTCTTTACTTCTTTTTATGTCACCTGAAAAATCAAATTGACTGTAACATGATTACTATCTTGCCTCTGCGTAAATTTGTACGGTGAAAATCTCTTACTGGTTTATTATACATTTTGAAAGCTTCGACTCCATGCCCAATGTTTCTTGTTCACCTTTTCGACCAGAAAATACTTTTTTGAGAAATTTTAAAAGAACCTTTGTATATTTTTAGCCTTCACATACATATCAAAGAGAGAGCCCTCTCTGGTAGAGAAAATGGCTAGTTCTTCTACCTAAAGCTTGGTTTGAAATAGGTTACCTTAGGTCTTATTTTCTTACAACCAGAATAAAATCTAAGTGCTAACATTTTGGCGCCGTTGCCGGGGAACGAAAGTGAAATTTTCCCTGGGGGAAACGACAAAGAAAGCTCAAATTTCTTGGGCAAGGAAGTTTGAAACAATTTGGTTGTAGATTATTGCCCTGGCGACTTCACTTGTGACAGTTTTTAGAAGTTTTGAGAGTAAGTTGAGAAAGACATTGTGGCTACAAGAAGGAATCCCGGTTCACAGTTCTTTTCAGGCGTAGATAATCCAGAAAAGCTCCTCAAGACGGAGAAAGTCAAAGGCAAGACGAAAGAAGGTATTTCTCAGTTTTCGAATATATTCCCTTCTTTGCAAGAACATTTGTTTGAGGAAGAAAATATTGGTTCAAGTGAAAAGATTCTGTTTAGAACTAAGTCAGATTCTGATTTGAAAGAAACAAAAGTTGATCCACAAAGTTTGTGGGACTATTCTTTAAAATCTGTTTGGGAAAATTTACAAAGATCTGAGAGGAAAGCACCTGAAATATCCAAAGCCCAAAGAATACCTGTACAGGGTAATAGACAACAGGCGACGGTAGTTGCACCTTATAATCCACCACCCATGGCTGCCAGATTTGCTCCTTTGGTTTTGCCAGCAGTTTTACATGATTTGCCTCAAAATTATGCACAGAGAATCTTTACTTTTGATAATGAGGGAAATTATACAGCACAGCAACATGTTGATAATTTCAGCGATTTTATTGATTTAGAAGAAGTAGATTTTGATGATGCTAAAATGAGGTTGTTTGCTCAAAGCTTGAGAGGTGAAGTGAAAAAATGGTTTAGAGCTTTAGCCGCTGGATCTATTGCAAATTATGATGCCTTTACAACCCTTTTTATCGAAAGGTGGGAAGATCAGAAAAATCCTTCGCAGGTATTGACCCAGTATAACAACCTGAAAAAGGGAGGTTTTGAGTCAGTTCAGGAGTTTTCTGCCAGATTTATGAAAGTCTACAATTCAATCCCTATAGATATAAAACCTCCAGTAGGAGCAGCCAAGTTACATTATGCTGATGCTTTTGAAGGTGATTTTTCATGCACATTAAGAGAAAGAAGATCTACTACTTTGGCAATAATGATGAAAGATGCAGTAGAAGTTGAGGCTAATATGATGGCTTCTGGAAAAATGAGACATAGAGATATGGATAGAAAGAAAATTAGAGAAGACAATCAAAATGTAGCTTCTTCTTCTTCTTCCTCTACAGATATAAAATTCGAAGCAATGATGAAAACTATGGAAAAGTTGCTAGAAAGATTAGTAGTGGACAACAAAACTCCAAATAAAGAACCAGCAGAACCTCAAATCAGAAACCCGAACTTTAGGAGGCCTTTTGTTCCAGCTGTAAGGCCGAGAGGACAGCCAAACCCAAGGAATGCAGAAGAGGATCAAATCCGACCTCCTTTTCCTGAAAATTATATTGCTGGAGAAGCTGATGCCGAAATACCTGAAGGAGATATTCACCATTGTGGCAGTTCTGATCCAGAAGTGTATTTGACTAAACAGGAGCATGATATGTTCATGGCAGAAGGAGAGTGTTGTAGTTTGGAGATAGGAAGTGATCAATACCAGATTGGTTATCAAAATTCCATAAACGATCTTCAAAGAAAGATAAATCTGAGGAACCGAGATGTTGTAATTGACAAAGGGAAAGAACCAATAGGCAAGTCAAAAAGAAATCCTGATAAAACTTCTACTAGTCAGCCTGAACCACAAACTAAAAGAAAAGAAAATGAAGATGTTCCCAAGGTAATTCTAGACAACAAGAAAGAACCAATGAAGGAAAGTGATAAAAATTTGGTTCCTTTCAACATACAGAATGAAATGTCAAAAGTCAAGATTTCAGTACCCTTTAATGAAATACTGAAGAACAAGGAATACAAGGAACAAATTTTCAAGATGATGCAGGTAGAAAATCGGGTGGAAATAGACACTTTGGAATTAGATGATGATAATCCTAATATCTGTTTAGGATCAAGAATGGAAGACAATAGTTTGGAAGAAGTTTCTCCCTTCTATGTGAATTTGGATATTCATGATAAAGTGGTACATAACTGTATGTTGGATTCCGGAGCTTCTCATAATTTGATGCCCAAACTTGTAGTAGAATCTTTGGGATTGGAAATCACAAGGCCATATGATGACTTATTTTCTTTTGATTCAAGGAAAGTTAAATGTTTAGGGTTGATTAAAGATTTGACAGTCAATCTCAGTAAAATACCAGCCAAAGGTATTCTTATGGATGTGGTGGTCACTGATATTCCTGCAAAGTTCGGTATGTTATTGTCCAGGTCGTGGGCTTCAAAGTTAAAGGGAACTCTACAAATGGATATGTCTTTCGCTACTATTCCGGTGTTGGGGGTACACAGAAGATTGTATACTGAAAAGAGAGCTTCTTATTTAGTAAGTGATTTAAAAGAGCCTGAGAAACAGGCCATATATGCATTAGACACCGATTTGGGTTCTTGCATTTTGTACAATGATATTGAATCTAAAGAAAAGATTGATTTAATTGAACCTAAAGAAAATGAGGAGGAAAGATTGTTAAGAGAAAAGATCAGAAAAGAAGGTACCTGGACGATGCACTTTGATGGAGCTAGAAGCAGAGAAGGAGCTGGAGTAGGAGTATGGATAATTACACCTGACAGGGAATTTCTAATGTTTTCTTACCAATTGAATTTTGAATGTACCAACAATGTTGCAGAATATGAGGCCTTAATTCTGGGATTGAATGTGTTGAAGGATTTGAAAGCAAAAAAGATTGAGGTATTTGGAGATTTTGAATTGGTTATAAATCAGGTAAAAGCTATTTATCAGACCAAACATCCTAAAATGAGGTCCTATAGGAATGAAGTGTGGGATTTACTGGAAAACTTTTTCGATGAACATGATGTTATCTCAATTCCCCGAGTTAGCAACACTGTAGCAGATTCTTTAGCCACTGCAGGAGCTGCGTTCAAAACTCCCATCTTTTCTAAAAAAGAATATAATATCGAAGTCATACATAGACCGTCTATTCCAGATAATGTCAAACATTGGCAGGTCTTTGAAGATGACCAACAGATCAAACGCTTTTTGGAAATGACAGATGAGTTCAATTACAGGTCTATTGATGCAGAAGGTGATGAGATGGGTCCAGATGAAGTGGATTCTCCGGAGGAAACAGAAAAATTCAAGCAAAGGATTGGAGGTAAGGATATTATACAGCTGAAGAATAATGTTATCCCAAGAGGTTTAATTCCTTTAGAAAAGCTATTTGATAAAAATGATGTGGTAAAAAATCCAAAGATTGAACCAAAACTCGAAGATGTGAAAGATTATAATTTAGGTTTTGAAAAAGATCCCAAATTAGTAAAACTTTCAAAGAAATTACCAAGAAAAGAAGAAGATAAAAGTGTGGAGGTAATGAAAAGGTTTTCAGATGTTTTTGCTTGGAGCTATGAGGATTTGAAGGAATATGATATATCTGTTATACAGCATACAATTCCAATTAAACCAGGTGAAAAACCTTTTAAGCAGAAATTAAGAAGAATAAATCCCAAACTACTGCCAGTGATAGAAAAAGAGGTGAGGAAGTTGTTCGATGCTAAGATAATTGTGTCTCTGAGGTTTTCCAAGTGGTTAGCCAATTTAGTGCCTGTAAGAAAAAAGAATGGAGAAATAAGGTTGTGTGTGGATTTTAGAAACTTGAACAGAGCTTCTTTGAAAGATAATTATCCACTTCCTAAAATGGACCAGGTTTTACAGCAAGTGGTGGGGGCCGAGAGAATTTCCATGTTAGATGGTTTTTTCGGGTTATAATCAAATCAAAGTTCATCCAGAGGATCAAGAAAAAACTGCTTTTACTACTCCTTGGGGAACGTTTATGTACGCCAAAATGCCATTTGGTCTAATGAATGCAGGAGCAACATTTCAGAGAGCTGTGGATATTGCATTTGCAGATGAAAGGGACAAAATTGTGGTGGTATACATGGATGATATCACTGTTTATTCAAAGAACGCTGCTGATCACTGGAGGCATTTGGAAAGAGTCTTCATAAAATGTAGAAGGTTTGGAATTTCATTAAATCCAAAGAAATCGCATTTTTGCATGGAAGAGGGAAGGTTATTAGGACACATCATATCCAAAGAAGGAATTAAGATCGATCCAGAGAGAGTATCTACAATACAAAAGGTGGGGATCCCTAGGAGTAAGAAAGAGATTCAGTCATTCATAGGAAGAGTAAATTGGTTGAGGAGGTTCATTCCCAGTTTTGCTGAGATTTTGAGGAATATAACTGAAATGTTGAGAAAAGATAGAGAAATTAAATGGAATGAAGAAGCAAGAAAATCCTTTGACAACATCAAGAAAGCATTGACTGAAGCACCGGTGTTAATTAGTCCAGATTATACAAGGGATTTCATTATGTTTACTTATGCATCAGAACACACAGTGGCTGGGGTATTGTTGCAGAAGAATCAAGAAGGTATAGAACAGCCTATTGCATTTTTTAGTAAGATTCTGAGAGATGCAGAATTAAAATACAATATCATGGAAAAACAAGCTTATGCTTTGGTGAAAGCATTGAAAGATTTCAGGATATATATTTTGCATTCTCATACAATAGCACATGTTCCATCAGCAGTAGTAAAAGACATTCTTACGCAACCAGATCCTGAAGGGAAAAGAGCAAAATGGATAGCAGTATTGCTGGAATATGACCTGGACATTAAACCCACCAAATTAATAAAAGGTCAAGGTTTAGCTAAGATGATGACAGAAACGAATTGGGATTCCCTCAGTATAAATTTTATAGCTGAAACTTCGTCCGAAGATGTTCCAAAGTCACCAATAATTGAAGATTTCTCTTTATCTCCCTGGTACTCAGATATTGTATATGTCTTACAGAATCTCCAAGCACCTGCAGACATGGAAAAAACGAGGGCCAGGTCAGTAAAAATGAAAGCTGCAAAGTTTTGCATATTGGATAGGAATTTGTTTTGGAAAGATCCGGGAGGAATATTGTTAAATTGTCTTTTAGAGAATGAGGCACAGCATATTATGGTGGAATTTCATAAAGGTATGTGTGGAGGACATCATTCATGGAAGGCTACAGTAAACAAAATTCTTAGAGCTGGTTTTTACTGGCCTAGCATGTACTCCGATTTGTATAAAGAAATAACAAAATGTCATGAATGTCAAATTTTCGATGGAAAAAGAGAATTATTTCCATTTCCATTGAAACCCATTTCAGTTGAAGCACCTTTCCAACAGTGGGGGTTAGATTTTATTGGTGAAATTAACCCGAATTCTTCAGGACAACACAAGTGGATTTTGACTGCTACTGACTACTTCACAAAATGGATTGAGGCCATCCCAACCAGAAATGCTACAGAGACGGTGATTATGAACTTTTTGGAAGAAAATATTTTGTCCAGGTTTGGTTGTCCTAAAAGGATAGTGACAGATAATGCCCCAGCGTTCAAGTCAAAAAAGATGATAAATTTCTGTCATAAATATCACATACATCTAAATCATTCAACAACTTATTATCCACAAGGAAATGGATTAGCCGAATCTTCAAATAAAAGTTTGGTGAGAATCATAAAGAAGTTGTTAGAGGATAATAAGAGGGCTTGGCACACTAAACTGAAATATGCTCTATGGGCAGACAGAATCAGTACAAAAAGAGCAATTGGCACTTCCCCTTTTCAGTTGGTATATGGTACAGAAGTAGTTTTTCCTGTTTCTTTAGGATTGCCAGTCATGAAATTGTTACAAGAAATTGATGAAGAACCAAATCATATGCCAAGAAGAATAAATCAAATGATAGAGTTGCATGAAGTCAGAGAAAAAGCATATAACAAGACTCAAATACATCAAGAAAAAATAAAAAAAACTTTTGACAGAAAAGTTAAGGAAAGGGATTTTCAAATAAATGATTTGGTTTTGAAGTGGGATTCCAGGAAAGAAGAGCACCATGGAAAGTTTGAGCATTTATGGAAAGGCCCATATATTATTGCAGGATGCCAAGGAGAAAATGCATTTATCTTAAAAAATTGCAATGGAGAATTTTATCCTGGAGGGCCAGTAAATGGGAGACACCTCAAACATTATTTGTCCTAACAAATGGAAGTGAAGGAAAGTTCCTGTACAGTGTAAATATTTCAAAAAAAAAAAAAAAAAAAAAGGGGGGGGTTTGAATGCGGCCCAATGGATTAGGCACTTGGTCTACGATGTTCTTTGCTACCTCACAGGGAGGATAGCATCCCCAGTTGGAGCCAGTTGTTGACACCAGGTCTGAGAAAAAACCTAAAATTTTGGCTAAAAGGTCCTAAGAGAAAAAATCATCACAAAAGGGGTGAATTGAAGGTTTTCATATAAAAATATAAGATTATAAGGTCTGCTAGCAAATATAGGTAAGGGTTAAACCCCGGTCAAGTTCCATCGGTGGAGATATTATAGATCAAGATCAACGGCCAATATCAACCCCGCGTCACCAATGTAATCGTCAACAAATGATGGAAGGTGGTAGCGGACATAATACCACCAAGGCACGTGTCAGATATTTATTCATCCGCGCATGGATAAAGCGGTATCGGAAACCACTATAACACCGCGCGGAACCGCCCATTATGGAAATGTGGAAAGATACCTTACGTGGCAAGGTGGGACTCAACACGTGGCAAACAGGGAGAGCTTGGCGGGGCCATGGCACATGACATCATATTTTACAATGATCGGAAGGCTGATACATACCTATATAAAATCAACGGCCAGCGTTTCATCCGCGGCCAGGAACATGCACACGGGATATAAGGGAAAGCGGTCGCGAAGAATAAACCACTATAACAGGTGTCAGCAGATGGTGTATCCGCGCGGGGAGCAAACCAGAAAAGGAAAACGCCTTTTCGATCGCGGATACCGCCGGTGGAATAAAGGAGGACGAGATCTGACAGTCCAAAACAATGGTTCGAAGATCAATGGTTGGATATGACCCGCGTTCATAAAGGTGCAAGGAGGTTATTCTAAAAAGGCTTATATAAAAAGAAAGGGCTCCACATAACGGCATTTTGCATGTGTCGTTATCCTGGAGAGCTCCGAAGACTGGTGGAAGCTGGCGATTGCGACAGAAGGCGAAAAGCAAGCACTTAGAGGTAGGGTCTGGTGACCTGTCACACTTTTTAAACGGAATTTTGTTTAAAAGAAGCGTTTAAATGGAGACTGTGCAAGATATAGACGTTTTTAGGTCAAAAGATGCCCTAGAAGACAGAGATGAGGATGTTTACGATACCCTCATTAGGTTTCCGGTCTCCGATGTAAAAATTAAGTTGTCTGAGTTATTAAAAGAAGGTATAGACCCCCATAGGGTTCACCAGTCATCTCTGATAGCTTTTTGCCCTGACCAATTTCCTGCTTTCCCAGAATTCGTCTCCTGGTGTGCCGAAAATTATTCACGGGAAGAAAGAGTTGTTTTAAATAGCCAGAAAACTAGAGCCATTTGCAAAATCGAGCCAGCCGAAGTGATTAGAGCCCTGGAAGTAGATTTGCCCCAAACCCTGGACCCTGAGGTTTTTTCTGAGGTTTCGATTATTGAAAATTTTCATCACGCTTCTCAGAGTGATAGAGAAATGTTTTTGTCAACGTGTCTCAGACCAGAGACTAACATTTCGGAACTCCCTTACCCTTTAGATATCAATCTTTTTAATGAAAATACCCAGTTGGTCTTGACACTGTTGGCCGTAGTTTTAGGGTTAGATACGGATTTGTATATAACTGAGTTTCAATTGAGTTTTTTGTACAGAATAAGTATAGTCCAGTCGGGAATTGACGAAAGTCAAATTCCCCGACTAAGTTTTGAAACATTCATAGCAGAAAGGATGCATGACCAGATGGTCAATTTTTCCACGCACAGATATTTCAGGTTTCAGGCTTTTTTAATGAGAATGATTATGGTATCCAGCCAGGAAGAATTACAGTTCCCAGAGATTGTTTTCACAACTCCACTGGAAAATAATATTTTCAATTTTATCAATTACATGCTCTCGACGATCTTTAAGATGATTTTCGGAAAAAATCTGCCTAGGGTACTGCCGGAAATGCAGGTATCATTGCAACTGAATACAGAGTATGCCACAGGAGATTGGTTTTTATCGAGAGATAGTACAGTAGTCAGATTGTATGGATTCAAGCATAAACCCTATGTGCTACCAGCATTCCTCACCTTGAGGATTTTTGCCTTGGAGTTCTTGAGACAGAAATTGATTGTAGAAGATAACATTTTTTTAGTCCACAGACAAGCAACGGACATTAAATACCCTTTCATATTAGGTCCGTTCACAATAAAGAATAAGAACGCTGCTGTATATATAGAAAAGTTTTTAAAAGACATGAATTTTGAGACAGATGCAGCTATGGAATATGACCCATTAAATATCATATCCAAACGAAGACTTGAGCATCGTATCAAGGCTTTGAATCATCAAACTGTTGAAGGAATGGCAGACAGAGCCAACTGGCTCGAATACAAAGAAGAAATTATTCTAGACAAGTCAGACAAAGAAATGTCATTGGAAGAAGCAACGGCAGAAACAGAAAGCGAAATAAATACTGCATTAGTGGGCTCCAAAAGACCTATAAAGGATATTATGATCATCAATGATGAAGAGACAGAAAAAGGAAAAAGATTGAAAACCAATGAGTCACAAGAATTGACAACAATTTCAGAAGAAGCAAAAGCGACAGAAGATGAAATACCAGAAGTTACAGTGAAGGAATACAACATTGAAGAGACCCCTGTAGGGGATGATGTAAATAGACCCAGGAATATCATGGACGTATTTGATGAACACAGTAAAAACAAACAGGAATCCGCAAAGCAAACAAGTCAATTGTTTCCGAAGGTCAGGAATATATCAAATAATGAAGTAAGTTTATTCACTAGCAGGAACATCAAAGAAAATTCTTTGAAATTTTCAGTTGTGACAAAAAAAAAGATCTCAGAGATGAAAATAGATTTGTCAAAAATAAATGCCCCTGATAAAATTTTGTTACATAGACAAGCTGGAGAGGTCATATACTCAGACTATTTGGGGGCCACATTGAGAGCCGACAAACTGAAAAATTCAGTAGACAAATTAAATAATCAGTTGAGACAAGAAAAGGCAGAGAATAAGTCTCGACAACAACAAATTAAGAAATTGCAAATAGACTTGACTAATAAAGATGGAGCTGCAGCCACTAAACTGCTCCAGGAGAAGGAAGAGGTGATTTTAACATTGAGACGAAAGTTAAAAATCCCAATGCTGTACTCATTCAAGGTGCAGAATTGACAGTGTTAGAAAAAGAGAAAGAAGAGTTATCTAACGAAGTCAATGATGTTACAGCTAAAATGTTAAAGCTCTCTGACGAAAAAGATTGTTGGGAAAAAGAAAGGTTCATTTTAGAAGAACAGTTAGCAACAGCAAGAAAACAATTAGCAGAGAATAGTCAGCAGCAAGTACATACAGGCCCAGAAGAGGATAAGACCGGTGTAGATGGAATTTTACAGGAAATGTCACAAATAAGTTTAAAAGATAACGAAATCAAATTGTTGAAGGCAGAAGTACAGAAATTGAAAGAAGAAAATGAAGTAAAAGAGAAAGAAATAAAAACTTTGCAGGCAAATAATCAAGAATTGAGCAATAATAATAAAGGATTAGCAGCTCATGCAACAGGGCAAGCTGCTATGCAGGGGTGTAAACATATGGTGTGGGACCAGATCATTAAAGAGGTTGAAAAACTTAGGCCATATCTGGATTATATAAGAGTTAAAGAAAAGGTAGCCAAAGATGCCTTCGACAGTTGCCGGGCAGTCAGGGAAAGCCTAAATAGAAAGCCGAAAGAAATATCCCAGAGAGCAATAACATTTTTAAACAGTTTATCTGAGGCAGACCTGACAGCCATGAGTATAACAAACAGAATTTCTGTCATCACTTGGGCCAGAAGGATCTTGGGCAAATACTCACATGTCGAAAACATCGAGGCCAAAGCAGGAGAAATAAGGAAAGAAGTAATCCAGTTCAAAAAGCAATTTGACAAGTTAGTGAATAAGGGATTCCCAGCTTTCTGGAACGAAAATAGTGAATTAATTCCTCCAAATGATTATAAAAGATTACTGTTTGATATCAGGATGGATCACCGAAAATTCCAGCAGCTAGATCACATGCTCACAGGAAAAATTCTAATGGAGAAAATGTCAGGGGAATTTGAAATTTTAAATATGCTAATTTCAACTTGCGCAAACCTTCTTCCCATTTCTTATGCAGGTCATATCGAGATGCGAGTCTTGGTGAAGGAAATGACCAATTATGACCTACCCACGGCTGACCAATGGAATTATGTGGAGAAATACGGAAAGACCAGATATTCTGTTCATACCTAGATGTATTTGAAACTCTTGCCATGTGGCAAAAAGACATTTTTATTTTAAATTTGTAATATTATTTGAAAGACAGTTATGGGTTACTCGAAGACAGTTATCTTTTAGTTAAACATTTTTAATTATTAGTTAGAAGAAGCAGTTATGTGGGGCTTCTTCTAAAAATTTTGTATAAAAAACAATGGAGGTCATTGTTGAAAGGGTTGGAAAATTTTTGAGAAACAAGTATGTTTTGAAGTTTATTTTTGAAATAAAGGCAGTACAGTGATGATACCTATCTTTTGATGTCATAGATTCATGAGTTAATCAGTCTTACAGTCTGTTATTCTCCTTATCTTTATATGTGCATGTTTATCTTCTTCGTTATATCTCCCATGGTGTTTTTCTTCTATATTTAAATGAACACTTGAAATAATTTGAGATTCATACTGGTTATGCCTCATTTTATCTGCATTTAAATATCCATTTTATTCTCCAAAGTTGACAATAGATTTATCCTGGATAGATACCTGTTGTTGATGGAATGTCTTTACTTCTTTTTATGTCACCTGAAAAATCAAATTGACTGTAACATGATTACTATCTTGCCTCTGCGTAAATTTGTATGGTGAAAATCTCTTACTGGTTTATTATACATTTTGAAAGCTTCGACTCCATGCCCAATGTTTCTTGTTCACCTTTTCGACCAGAAAATACTTTTTTGAGAAATTTTAAAAGAACCTTTGTATATTTTTAGCCTTCACATACATATCAAAGAGAGAGCCCTCTCTGGTAGAGAAAATGGCTAGTTCTTCTACCTAAAGCTTGGTTTGAAATAGGTTACCTTAGGTCTTATTTTCTTACAACCAGAATAAAATCTAAGTGCTAACACACCGCAAAGCAAATATCTGGTCTTGTGTTCGTCAGGTACATCAAGGACCCAATCATCTGATGATACATAGAGACATCAACCAGCTTAGATGAAGCATCACAAAGAAGCTTCAGATTCGATGCCATAGGTGTGGCCATGGCCTTGCAATCCATCATCCCTAACCTCTTCAAGATCTCTACTACATACTTCCCTTGTCAAAGGAAGATTCCATCTGCACTCTGCCACACCTCCATGCCAAAAACAAATAGTGCATCATCCCCAAGTTCTTCATCTCAAACTCATCAACAAGCTTTCACTGTGTGTCGGCAATCAATCTATCTTCACCGGTAACAAACAGGTTATCCGCATACAAAAGTAGTATCACTGGATTGCCTTCCTCAACCTTGTAGTAAAAGTTGGAGTCCGCTTTACTCTTGGTAAAGCCCAAACTAGATAGAAAGTTGTCTATCCTACCAAGTTTTGCACACATATATGACGACACCATTCAAGAGGCTATCTTGAAATCCATCTGGTGTATCTTCTATTTCATCACTTTTTATATTTCTCTATGCTGCCATCTGCAGCATGCTTGATCTGATAGTTCCATTTGGAAGTCACAACAGACTTCCCTTCATCTCTTGGGACCACATCCCAAACATCGTTCTTCATGATCGACGGATCATGGCATTCTTCCCGTATCCTGGGAACTTCAATAGCTTCAATATATAATTTTGTTGCTTGAACAAATGTTGTAGTCCTTCTTTTGAAGGTGAAGGTATACGGTCTTTTCTACAAAACAAGTTAAATTACATGATTAGAAACATCTCATAATTTTCAGACAAATTCTTACACATAAATAAATATGTCATACAATCATGCAATTATCTTAACCAATGCTTCAATACAACATTTATCCATGTTCCACAACTTTCTAGATGCCTTCCAGTCTCTACCAAAACATTGTTAACAGTTTGCACTACTCCCAACATGTCAGCAAAGAGGTTTCATTCTAGATAAGTAGCACTGGAATGTTGTACAATGCCATAGGCCACTTACCCATCACATGCATATTAGTAGTATACTGTTCATTAATGTAATCATTCTAATATGCACAATACATATCCTAAGTCTAGGAACATGAGCATATACATCATTGAACAATTTTATTTAAACAAACAAATATGAAAGAAATGATAATTAAAAATACTTATCTTTGTTTGGTTGCTGGGTGGACTCCCTCTGAGTCTTTGCTTCCTTGCAGGAGCTGCTGAAGTAGCTTCTTCTACACCTTTCTGTTGTGGAATGTAGAAAGATGGTCAACTCCCTCTGAATATCTGCATCCTTGCAGAAACTACTGAAGTGTGCTCCTTTGCTTTCTTGTAGGAACCACTGGAGTGTGCTCCCTCTTGATCTTTGCTTCCTGGATTACCTGTCCTTGAACTTACATCCATCCTTAATCACTATGCATGCTTATTTGTATCATCATTGTGTTATCCTTGAGGTCTCATACATAATCACACATTTATTAGTATAATCTTAATACTATCAAAACACAATAATCTTAAACATGTATAGTCATGATCATCAATTATGGTAAGAAACATAATACGCATACAGCCATGAATATTCAAACCTATGACTTCATGAATAATCATTATCAACAACACAACAGTATAAGATCCTAACACAAGGTAGGATTCTAGCTTGATATAGGAAAAACATACATGGATTAGCATGCTAGCTAGTTATGTATATCATACCCGCATAATGTCTTCTAGTTCTCTTCAGTGACTTGTGCTAGTAACCTGCATGTCTCATAGGTTAACCATTGTAGGACCAAGTTATACATATCTTGAAAGTAGATCTTCTATGTGATTGATGAAAATGGATGAATCTTTGTCTTCATGTCACCATGATCATATGTTCTTGAAGTAGAACATGATTTGTCTTTCTTGGTGTACCTTTTATGTTAGTGAACAACATAAACCTCATACAGCATCACAATGCATTAGTACATTCATAAGTGTCAAAACCTTAATCAATGAATATCTTCTATTAAGGTGATACGACAAGTATAGTAATTAATCAAGATTGTACTGTAATGATATGAAGACAAACATATGATAAAATTAACCATGAAACATACCTGTAAGCCATACTTGTCTAGATTGCTTGTAATCTTCTTATGGAAGGCCTTAGCCTCATCTCCCTCTGAGACAGGAACTTCTTCACTTATGCAAGTGACCAATCCATCGTTTTCTAAGACTAACCCAATCCACTTGATTTGCAAGAACTGGACCTAGCGCTGGATTAGGGTTTGTCAAGGAAACCCCAAAAATTCAAACTTTGAATTTCAAACTTACAAAAGGATAGAAATATGTGCCTTGATGAGCTAATCAAGTTGGTATATTCAGAATTTGAAAACTACAAAGTTTCACCCCTCGAAACTGCCTTTTAGATTTCTGAATTCACTAGGGAGGACCTTGAATTAGGGTTTGAGTTTCTTGGAGCTTCACTCAACTAAAAGATTTGATTCAAATCTCTAAGCTTCTATTTTTTCTAAGGAGCTTCCAGCCATGGTCATGGATTTCCAAAATTCCAAGTTTTGCAAAAGCCCTAATTTTCCATCTTTTCGATCAAAGTCCCGAACTGGGGTTTGATCAAGCCAGGCCTTCTTTCCCAACAAAAAAATCTGATCTTGGTCTCTAAATTTCTATTTTGATGAGTAGAATCCATCCGTGGTCTCCGATTAGAGAAATGCCAACTTTCTCCGAATCCCTAAATTCTGGAAGACATGAATGAAGGTGCTCAAGAAATAATTATGTTTTGACAGAAATATGTACCTGATTGTTTCTGGTGTAACTCTAAACTTTTCAATCCACAGGGTCTGAAAAGTGTTTTTGGGATATCCTGACCTGTTATCTTTCCATCCTGATAGGTATGACCTCAATTGGATTCTTTGAGACAGATTTATTGCAATTGTCGCAACGTGACATGTTTATGGGATAATATAGGAGAGCGAACTTGTACGGCGTGACACGTGTCACTGGTTCCACTTCGGCCTCTGAAAATTTTTCATGAGATATTACAGTCTGTGTACTACCTGTCACTATTTATGAAATTTCATTTGGAGATTCCTAGCCCAAGTTATGAGATTTTTCCCAAGGTCACCTGATTTTGACTCTGATCTGGAAGAGGCAGAAACCCTATATTGTACAGATCATAAATCACAAAGTACAACGAATTAGAGGTTGTCCTTTGGACACAAGGTACATGGGGATATAGTCATCGACCTGTGAAAGTTTCAGATCCGAAAAATTCTCCAAAATGGATTTATAGCGAAAGTGCTATGATCACTGGTTTTTTCTATATCAAGCCCTAGCATCGTAAGTGCAACAAGTGTCATACATGCCATATCATGCCTTCTTTCAGGATAGCTCTGATACCATGTTAAATTTTCAGAATTTACTTCAATTTGATCTAGGATCTTAACTGAGAGAACAACATGTACAACATATCTACAGCATATCAATCATGGACACAATAATGCAAGCACACAAGAGACACAGATTTTACTTGGGGAAAACCATAAAGGTGGAGAACCCCAATAACTTCCTCAGAGATAGATAGAGCAATGATACAAATAGAATACAAGAGATAGTCTTCTCCTAGTAGCAGAGCCTCCTCCTCCACAAGTGCGCCACTCTCTCAAGTGTGAGTGAGAGAATAGAATGTGTAAAATGAGAGAGACACACTCTCTATTTATACACTAACTTGACTTGACCTTTACTCAACTAGGTCGGCCTCAACTTAACCACTTAACATAATGCTGACTGGGCCGACCCCCACTAGGGTGGACTAATAACCCTTTGACCCACATGGCTGACCCCCAATAGGGTGGTCTAATAACCCTTTGACCCACATGTCTTATACAGGGCCGACCCCAAGAAGGTGGTCTAATAACTCATCAAGTATAAGTTACGACACTTACAATATAAAAGACGACACTTCCGTATAGAGAAATAATAACATCTCTATAGGAATACAATATACATATATGTGAAACACATTCCAAAGTTACATATACATCAACATTCTAGAGAACAAGAAATCCATCTCGTAGAGATGAGATTCCATTGAGACCACAATTGACACTATAAGCATTTGATGAGTGGGTTATTGATTTTGTGGGACCTATTAACCCACCAGAAAAGAGAACTAGTTCAATACATATCATTACAGCTACATATTATCTCACCAGATGGGCAGAGGCAAAACCAGTGAAGGACTGTAGTGCAGTTACTGCCACATAGTTCATTTTTGAAAACATAATTATAAGGTTTGGATGTCCAAAAATAATAATGAGTGATCAGGGAACACACTTTTCAACATAATTATTGAATCCCTAACTGAATAATTTCATATTTATCATCAGAAGAGCACACCATATCATCCACAGGACAATGGCACTATTGAATCATTTAACAAGGTACTGGAAAATGCGCTGACTAAGGTATGTAACACAAATAGGGATGATTGGGATCTGAGAATACCAGTTGTCTTATGGGCATGTAGGACAACTTGTAAGAAGTTGAGAGGATATAAGCCTTTTAGGTTAACCTATGGACAGGAAGTTGTGATGTTGATGGAATACATAGTCCCAAGTTTGAGAATCGCAGCATTCACAGGCATGGCAGATGAAGACACAATGGAAGAAAGGCTACTACACTTGGTTGGACTAGAGGAAGATTGCTTCATTGAAGGATTTCACCAGTAACTACAAAAAGACAGAGAAAAAGCATGGCATGGTTGCCACATCAAGCACAAGTACCTTTAGGTAGGAGACCTTGTCCTCCTCTACGATAGTAAATTCATGAAGTTTCCTGGAAAACTTAAAATGCACTCACTAGGGCCATATATTCGTATGCATGTTACTAACGGTGGCACAGTTCAGCTAGCCACATTTACTGGAGAAAACTTACCAAGTCTCATTATTGTAAGTAGACTAAAACCCTACAGGGATAGTCCTACTTCAACAAACCCTCAGTGATCAGAATTGAAAACATTCTAAGTGTCAAGTGCAATTGAAATTGGACACTACGAATGACAGAATAAAAATTCTGCACACAATTTTGGTGAAATAGGAATTTCCATGAAATATGAAATGCAAAGTGCATGAAGGAAGTTGGATGTGAAGTGCACGTGGAAAGCGCAGATTCGAAGTGTACACTAGAAGCGGAAATGCATAGTACTAGAACACTCGCACGGTGAAGTCAAAACAAGAAAGGAATAATGCGTAGTTGACCTCGAGATTCACATATGCCAGCTACCAGAAAGGGTCTGCATTATAGAGATACATGTGTGAAGAAAGAACAATGCGCATTGAACTGCGCATATCAAATAACCACCAGTGCATTCCGACGGAAAAGATAACCGTCACAATTGTTGGTCAGTTAGTTATCCATTATCTAAAATGTCGGCATCAAAAAAATCCTACATTAAAATAAAATCTTGTCCATTCGAGCATAATAAATGATGGAAGGATTGAGATCTCATCGAGATCCAGACAACAGACATGACAATTAATGCCTGTTTTAACTGTTAAACATTCTGGTGGCACCAACAGATCTCAACATTTAAAGAAATATTGCCTGATCAGATTTAATAAATGATGGAAAAGACCAAGATCTTAGTGAGATCCAACCAAAGGACACGACATTAAAACGGACAAGTAACTATTAATCCATGAGTTTTCAAGCTAACGACATCCATAAATAGATATCAACTAAGCACTTGCCGATTTTTACCAAGACTTTCTATCTTTTCTATACATAAATCCTGAGATTAACAGTAAGCACACCGACCACTCTGTAAGTGAATGACCGAGCCATTCATAGTTGACAAAGTTGTAAGAATATCCAAACAGATGGGTCTTCAAGGAGTAATTCCAATGCCTGGCAGGAATCCTGTAGCATAAAAAGGTGCATCATCCCGAATCTCACCAAGGCATACAATCGAAATGAAGAAAGACAAGAAACTGGCTAAAGAACTAGAGAGTCCTAAGACAACAGGTGTGTCGAATCCACCACCATCAAGAATACCTCGTGATTGGTTGATTCATCTAGTGCACAATTACATATCATTGTGACGAGATGATGCACCATCGATTGACCTGCAAAGAAATGCCCACTACGAGATCCCATTGCTGCCGATCTCAAGTCATGTAAAAGTTGTCGAGAACCTTTTGGGGAAAATACAGGACTGCAAGTTCATAGACTACAACTTGCTAGAGGCGAAAGATCCCAATGAAAAGAAATACCCACATTTTCATCCTGACCGTTACATGTCTTGCTGGTGTGATGAGTAGGAAGGCACTAAAACGCTCCATGTCCAGGACTGGCTTCAAGCACTAGAACCATCGGGGTTGCTTAATTTACTGCACATCCCTCATTTCGATAGAAGTCTGGAGTTGTATGTAGTAGTGCGAACCTTGCTCTCATGCATGCACTCAGGCTATCTATGGCTCGATTGGAAAATCAACATAAACATTGATCTATTATATGGGATCACATTGCTAAACAAGAGAGGCACAGATCCTGCACTTGAGTTTGTCACTAAGACGCAGGATAAAGAGATGGTCATAAGGATGAAGGAAGAATTCGGCCTACAGAAGGGAAAATGTGGCTTTACTAGAGCCACTCTCAATGATGAATCTACGTGCTTCACAGTTTAGCTATTAGTAGATAAGATACTGAGAAAATTCCGACCAGTAGAGGTGTCGGCCACAACAGTCCTCCTCGCTTCACAAGCAAAGAATGGAACTCCATACAATTGGGAAAAGTACTTGCTGAATGAGTTCTTGGACAATGTCCGGGAGACTCAGGATAAGGAAACACCATTTCATTATAGTTGGATCCTAATGATGATTGCATTCGTCGGCTGGAAAGAGTCCCTTTTCTACAAGGGCCATACAGTCTACCCAGGAGAATGCATGGGAACACGTTATGCCAACTTATGGGAAAATGCGAAGCCTGATAGACAGCGCAAAAATAACGAGATGTTTTACATTTATTATGAATAGTTGTGCGATGTTATTCAATGAACACCGTGCATTTCCTAGCAAGTGACAATTTCCTAAACATGAAGGCTCAGGTTTAGGGTCGATATGCATTTCACGTACATTCAGCCAAGGGTTGATGCCGAGACAGAGTTATGGTACCTAGGATTCTATCAGCTAGATGCCGTAAAGATAGACTAGATGATGGAAGATTGGCCGAAGGAGTGGAAGGTGGACGTCCTAGAGGATGTCAAGTCCACCCCTAAGGAAGCCAAAGATGGGAATCTGGATGAAGACAAGGGCACATAAATTGAGTAGGAAGAAGAGACTCCGCAAGACAAGGTTGAAGTATAGGAAGGAGATAAATGAAAAGCAACCGGAAGCCCATCATCGGCAAAAAGACAACGAAAGAAGCACAAGGCTAATAAGCCGAAGCTACAGTCGATGCTACATGAATATGACTACGAGACCATCGCAACAAAGGTACATAAGCACTGGAAAGAAACACTCGCTTTGAAGGACACCAAACAGGAAGAGGCATAGGTAAGCCTTCTTCAAAACATCGAACCAATAAAAACAATGGTTGTGAAGATCGGACAATTCCAGTAGGACTTGGTTCGAGACTCAAACTCTGAGGGAAATTTAGGTGGGTCCAACCGAAGGAAGAGGTAGTCACCTTCTTTGAGCTTGCGCCCTCAGCTCGTACATATTGGGCCACGGACCTCATTTTTCCGAATGAACAATTGGCCAAAGAAGCGGGGAAGTTGAAACACCTCGACCTCAATATCGGGATGTTTCCACTTGAGAACTTGCACAGTTTGCACATAATGGTTGTGGAGGAAATTCAAGAAAGAGGCCTCACTTCGCACGATCAGAATGTCTAGCTACAGAAGAGCTCCGACGAAATGAAACTTGAATTAGCTCGAAGTAACAGGGAACTGTCCAATTTTCAGGAGATGAGCTGAAAGATGAAGGAAATAGTGTAGGCATTCTGCACCAAAACTACCGAGTGTGAAGAAGAGTCAAATGTTGAGGACATGATAATTAAGATTGGGTCCAGAGTAGAAACTCTTACAGTTGAGATGATGGACATGGAAATTTCCTATAAGGAAAAATTGCACACTTGAAATCTTAGTGACCTAGCCTGTCATGTCCCAAATTGGCATTGGGTCACAATGGCCTAAGCACATTGGACATATTCATTAGATTTTTTCAACTTGATGCTAAGGGTCAAATAATTGCCAAGAAGGAAAATTACTAGTTTCCTAGGTTTGGGGTGGAAGCTTTGGTATTTGGAATAAGAGGATTAATAAATTATGTTTGAACATTAGAATGGCATAAATATTTAATAAAGTATCTAAATAAATATATACAAGTGAAAATCAAAATGGCATTTGATCATGAAGACACATGGAGGAAAGGGGGCCTACATATGGCTAGATTTCCCCACTACACTTGGCATCATTCTCTCACCAATTTGAATTCAAGGTGAATGGTAACATACTTGGGGTAGTTCAAAAAGTATTATTCATTGCATCACTCATCTAAGGTCAAAATGTAGTGGAAGAGTAACTCCCATGGAAGAGGAAGAGGCAATTTGGAGCTACTAAGACACTTGGGCTA
Source organism: Larix kaempferi (assembly GCA_027924585.1). NCBI lineage: Eukaryota > Viridiplantae > Streptophyta > Pinopsida > Pinales > Pinaceae > Larix > Larix kaempferi. The sequence continues at coordinate 3,954,985 of BSBM01000249.1, forward strand.
GATTCCCTAGCTCTATGACAACAATGATGAAGATGCTATGACACCTATGACCCAAATAAGTCCTGAAGGCTGACATATGACATATATGACATGTCAGGGCTAAACATAGCCTCCAAGAGGGCTATCAAGGGATTTAGGGAAGCTAATATGCTTCCACATGTGATTTGGTGGAACTGGGAGACTAGGAATTGTTGTACAAGTGGTGTTCTTTGGAATCTCTTCCCAACTTGAGTTGGCATGAGTCTCTTGGAAGGAATTCGACCCATGGAGTACATTAGAAGTTTATATATTTCAATAAAAAATAATTAAACCAGCTTTTTATCATTTGATAAATTTGCATTTGCATTTGTGAAAAGGGAGAGCTAGTGGATGAATAGTTTCTTGCCTTAGCCAATTTCGAGGGTGAAAGATTTCAATCCAAGTTGGTAATTGGGAAGGCCATTCAAAACTTTCATTTGGATATTTAATGGATTCATTTATTTCAATTGTAATATATAGGGCATATCATGATTTCTTCTAATGCATCACATTCTCTCAACCATTTCTAGTTTTGAAGGCATATTATTACTCCTTGAGGGAGAGCATTTTTGGTGAGCTATTGTACACTTTGGGGGAGCTTATAATGCCCCATTTATTTTTTTATATGAATTAAATACTCTGTTCTTCATCTCCAGAAATTTTCAGGTCGAAATTCCAATTAGAAATGTATAAATCTCATTTTTAATGACAGAACAGTGCCATTTCCCCACTACCTTGTTGTGAACCAATGTAATGTTGATGGATTCAAATGGATAAGTAAAATACTGATGGTTTATTGATGAATGGAATTTTATTGATGTATTATATAAGTTTCATGTTCAGTACTCAAGCATTTGAAGTCATTTTACTCAGTTTATTTACATTTGGAGAAGATTTGGTGTTATTTCCCCAAGGGTTGAACTAGTGATTTTTGCTGCTGTTTGGGAGAAGGTTAAAATAGACTTAATAAATGATTAATGGTTCATATGAGACCTTAATAATACCCCTTATACATTCCCTACCTATTTTCATAAATTCGAGTGGGGTTGGAGGCATTTGGGAAGCCATTTTTCAGTATTTATCCCGGGGGGGATTTGAACCTCAAATTGCTAGTTAAATTCCATACTTTGTCCAGAATATTAAACAAGTTTTCAGAAGTCTTTTGATGGTCATAAATAATCCATGAACATCATAATCAAGTACAAATATCAGTCATACACCTTCCTTGAATATTTGAAGGCATTTAGAGCCAATTTGAGACCTAGAGACCAATACTAGTCAAAGGGAAATTACTACTAAAGTTCCCTACATTGGCCAGAATCGAAAGAGGATTTGAAGAAGTATTTTAAAGGTCCAAAAGCATCAATAAAAAAAAATATTTATGTTCTAACATCATGCATATACCTTCTCAGAAGATTTGGGAGCAATTGGAGCAATTTGGAGACCTAGAGCTCAAAACTAGTCAAAGGTTGAACTAGGGAAAAAAAATGAAAAAATGCCATTTTAATAAAATTCCTAACAAGGGACATTACAGTGGTATCAGAGCATGATCTTGGCACCTGATGTGGTCTGATATTCATGAGGACAAGAAGTCAGGGACCACCATTAGATATTGAAACCAAAATTGTTTTTGTTGAAGAGGAAAAAGAGAGGAAAATAAGCCAATGGGTGAGCATATTTTCTCAAGCACAGGACCCCATAATAGAGAAAATGAATTTCAAAGAACACCAAGGCCTACTGTACCAAAATTTATTGAATCCAAATATGTGGAAGAAATTCATATTGAATGGAAAAATTTGAGTGAAGGTTGCATAAACACTATACCATTTTATCAATACCTCATTATAAAAAATAAGCTCAAGATGAAGGAAGGTAATAAGAATCCATTTCAAAATAGAGATTCCAAAGATATTGATCCTAAGTAAAACAAGGGGAAAAATGCATCAGCTTGCTTGAAGGAGCAAAATGAAGAGACATCACAAGAGCATGAAGAAGATTCTATTGAAAATATGGAAGATCATTTCGAGTCACCTTCTACCTTAACCATAAACCAAAGAGCATCTATTGATGGATGCTTGAACTATGAAAAAGCACCTACTAATGGGTGCTCACACCTCTATGTTGGTGACATAGATATCAATTTTGAAAGTGTTGTTGTATGCCAAACTTCCATTAAACATGAAAATGAAGACCTTGTAGTAGTTGAAGAAGAAACAAGATCAACTTCCCCATCAACACTTGAGCTTCATGAAGTTGGTCCAAGGAAGAAAGAAGAAGATGAGGAGGTTCATTTGCAAGAGCCTAATTTTATTGAAGGGTCCTTAAAGATGAATGACAAGAAGATCCAAAAGTCCCTCAACATTCTTCATGACACTCAAGGATTGGTGTCAAATTCTTGTTAGAGAGCTACTTCATTGGAGGAAACATCCTTCATTGAAGACATTGAGAAGATTCAAAGAGCAATGTGCCACATCAAAGGTAATTTCATGTCTTTGATTTTATATAGAAACCATTTATTTGAGCTTAATGAATTGGTATATGACGCATACTTGAAGAATAATGAGGATAATCATAATCTCACAATTCAAAATGAGCAACTTCTTGAAAAGTTGCAAGATACTTGTTTTTCCTCCTATGTTTCAGATTGTCAAATGGTAGTGTTAAATTTTGAGCATTAATTCACAATACTCTTGGATCTTTACTAAGAGAATAACATATACAGTATATCAATGCATAACAATCACAATAAGCATCACAAGCATCACAAGAATCAAAAGCATGAGAGACAAGAGACACAGAGTTTCCGAGGGGAAAACTCCAAGGTGAAAAATCCCACAACTTCCTCAGAGATAGAGAGAGCAATGGCTCAACCAAAGTAAAACCAAAATACACTTGAGATAGTCTCCTAGAGCAGATGATCCTCCTCCTCACTAGTGCACCACTTTCTGAGTGAGAGAAGTGTGTCTTTCCAAATGATCCAAATAGAGATCTCCCTATCTCTATTTATACTTAACCTATTTTCCCAGTTACACTATGGGGCCGACTTGTCTATCTAGATACATTGACAATATAATATATATTTCAAGGCCGACCCCACACATGGTGGTCTAATAACCCATTGGCAAGTACACACACTTGCGACACTTGTCAATCCACATGACGACACTTCCTTATAGAGGAATAACACATCTCTAATAAGGGTACAATAAATATATATGAAATACAAAGATGAAATACATTCCGAAGTTACATATACATCAACACTCCCTCTTAACTAGGAAGGTATTTCTTGACACAGATCTGCTAGACAAGTCTTCTTCTTGGGATCATCGTCATCGATGCATCATCATCATCGTCGTCACTGTTGCTGCTATCTCAACCAATCTCTGACTCTACTCGTCATAGGAAGTTCTACAGAGCCAGTCCTTTTTTATACTGGATGTAGGCCCACCATCGGCAAGTCTTCGTCATCACTGGCCATACTATGGAAATCTCAGGACTTATTATGTGCATCACAAAACCTTAAAAGAGTCTCTTGACTAGCAAGAACCCTAAAGAGCATCTGAGACCTTTTTCATCATGTCCAAATCTCCAGGACTTATTACATGTGACCCCACCATAAAACCTCGAAAGAGAATCCCAAGACTGATTACGAGCATAGGGCTGAACCTATTGGATCTCTCAGGGCACAAATTACATGTGGTCACCACAAAACATCGAAAGAGCATCCTAGGACTGATTACAAGCACAAGGATCAACCTATCAGATCTCCCACGGCACAAATTACATGTGGTCAAGGAAAAACCTCGAAAGAGCATCCCAGGATTGATTACGAGCACACGGCTCAACCTATCGGATTTCCTAGGGCAAAACATACATACCATAGGACAAAACCTCGAAAGAGTATCTGCCAGATATCCCAGGGCACAAATTACATGCCATAGGAAAAACCTCTAAAGACTATCTGCAGATCTCCCAGGGCACAAATTATATGTCCTCCCAAGCAAAACCTCGAAAGAGCATTTGCCAGATATCGCAGGGTACAATTACATGCCATAGGCAAAACCTCAAAAGACTATATGCAAATCTCCCAGGCACAAATTACATGCTTATCTGCACAACTTGTTCCATGGCCACAGAGTATCAACCTGATACTCACCATACATCATCCTGATGTACACATGATCATCCTGATCATCATCACTGCAACATCCTGCTACATGTCATCTAGAGAAACATCCTGAAGCTCGTCATCCATGATCATCCTGATCATACAATGCATCTAACTGATGCATACCAAGTATCTACCTGATACATATCATCATACATGATCCACCTGATCATACAGTGTATCCACCTGATACAAACATAAATACATGATACATGTCAACATACATGATCTACCTGATCATACAATGTATCCACCTAATACATATACAGATACATGGTCCAAGCATCCAACATGATGCATATACAAAATACATACACATGATCTAACTGATCATATCCAGCATCCAACATGATGCGTACATACATATAAATGATCCAACTAATCATATCCAACATCCAACATGATGCGTACATACATATACATATAAATGATCCAACTGATCATATCCAACATCCAACATGATGCATACATACATATATAAACGATCCAACTAATCATACAAAGCAGAAACCAGAACATAATCCTGATGCTCATCCTCTAGCGCTTACATCCACAGCCATGTGAAGGATCCTCCTTCCAACATGCTTGGAATGGCTTCAGAAAATATGTCCATCACTTCTTCCTCAAAGTGTCATCAATCTAAAGAACACTAAGAGTCTCCCTGAAGTACTCAAACTTCACCCTAGTTAGTGGCTTCATCAGCACATCTGTAATCTGTTCTTCCGTCGCAACATACAGGAGCTTCACTGCTCCTCTCTGCACCATATCCCTGATATAGTGATATTTGATCTCTATGTGTTTCGACCTGTCGTGAAACATTGGGTTCTCAAACAACTTCACACAACTCTGGTTATCACAGAAGATACCAGTAGCATCCATCGGGAGATCAAATAACTCAAACAGTAGCTTCTGTATCCATACTGCCTCACAACTAGCTAAACAGGCTACAACATACTCTGCCTCAGCTATACTCAGTGCTACGCAGGACTGCTTCCTGCTAAACTAAGATATCACACATGATCCCATACTGAAGCAGCACCTAGATGTGCTCTTCCTATCTGCAGCACTGCCAACCCAATCTGAATCAACATAACCCTGCAGGTTAAACTTTTGATTCGCTTCATACTTGAGCCCATAATCCACTGTACCCTTCAAGTACCTCAGAACATGCTTTACAGCAACCAGGTGAACACTCCTTGGATCTATCAGGAACTGGCTCAATGTGTTCACTGCAAAGCAAATATCTGGTCTTATGTTCGTCAGGTACATCAAGGACCCAATCATTTGATGATACATAGAGACATCAACTGGCTCAGATGAAGCATCACATAGAAGCTTCAAATTCGATTCCATAGGTGTGGCCATGGCCTTGCAATCCATCATCCCGAATCTTTTCAGGATATCTACTGTGTACTTCCATTGACCAAGGAAGATCCCACATGCACTCTGCCACACCTCCATACCTAGGAAATAATGCATCATTCCAAAATCTGTCATATTGAACTCGGCAGCAAGCTTCCTTTTAGTATCTGCAATCAATTTGTTATCTCCTGTTACAAATAAATCATCCACATACAGGAGTAGAATCATAGGATTCCTTTCCTCAACCTTGTAGTAAAGGTTGGAATCCGTTTTACTCTTGGTAAAGCCCAAACTAGATAGGCAATTGTCCATCCTACCATACCAAGTTTTGGGAGCTTGCTTCAAGCCATACAAGGATTTCTTGACATCCATTCAAGAAAGCAGTCTCGACATCCATCTGGTGTATTTTCCATTTCATTGTTGCAGCCAGGGAAAGTACTATTCTGATGGAAGTATACCTGGCTATAGGTGCAAAAGTTTCTTCATAATCTATTCCCTCTTTCTGAGAGAAGCCACGAGCTATGAATCTTTCTTTGTATTTCTCTACACTGCTATCTGCAACATGCTTGATTTTGTAGGTCGATTTGGAGGTCACAACAGACTTCTCTTTAGGTCTTGGGACAACATCCCAAACATCATTCTTCATTATTGATTGGTATTCCTCAACCATGGCATCCTTCCATTCTTTCTTTTCCGTTGCTTCTTCATAACTGGAATGTTTTTTGTTCATAATGTCACAGAGTAAAGCAACATAGTTGGTATGTGATCTGGTTCTCTTCTTTGCTCTGTTTTCTTCTTCTGGAATGTCAAATCTTTCCGCATCTTGAATGAGCTCTCTAGCCCATGTAGGTTTCCTCTTGTGAGAGTTATCCTCACGGGGTGGATCTACAGGTTCTTGCGGATCTTCAAACTCATGAACAACTTCTAGAATTGCTTCAGTCATGGTGGTGTCTTGAAATCTAGTTTCCTTAGGTTCTTCATAAACTTCGATAGGTGCCTTCCTTGATTTGATGAATGCTGAGTTTTCATCAAATGTTACATTCGTGCTGACATCAATCTTCTTGAACCCTGGAAAGTATATTCTGTAAGCCTTCGAGCTTTCACTGTAACCCACAAAGATACCCTTCTTTCCTAAAGGATCTAGTTTGGTCCTCTTTTGCTTTGGAACATGAGTGTATACTAGACAACCAAATATTCTGAGATGGCTAACTTCAGGTTTCTTACTAGAAAAGACCTCTTCTGGAGTCTTGTTGTCCAATATCTTGTGGGTTTTTCTGTTGTGAACATATACAGTTGTTCCAGCTGCTTCTGCCCATAGATACATAGGTAGATCCTAATCATGCAGCATTGCCCTTGCTGCTTCCATGATTGTTCTGTTCTTCCTTTCTGCAACTCCATTCTGTTGAGGATTATAAGGAGCAGTCAACTCCCTCTTAATCCCTGAATCACTACAAAGCTTCTTGAAGTCATCTGAGGTGAATTCTCCACCATTGTCAGATCTGAATGTGTTGATCTTCTTGTCAGTTTGATTCTCCATCAAGGTTTTGAATTCCTTGAACTTATCAAACACCTCATCTTTGTTCTTCAAGAAGTATACCGAAGTCTTCTTGGAAAAGTCATCATTAAATGAGACATAGTAAACATACCCACTCAGAGAATTCGATAACATAGGACCACATACATCTGAGTGGATGATCTTCAGTATATCTTTCACCTTGCTTTCACTACTTGGGAAAGCCTTCTTAATGTTCTTACCTTTTGCACATCCTTTGCAAACACCTTCATGTTTGGTCTTGATTTCAGGAAGACCCTCTACAGCCTTGCTTGCAATTGGAAGTGCCCTATAGTGCATATGAGCAAGTCTTCTATGCCAAAGTTCACTTGGCTCCATGGATTCATACACCATGGCATGTTCAGGTTGTCCCTTCAATTTATACAAACCTCCCTTTTGCTCTCCAATCACTACTGCATCATCTATGGTCTTTCCCTTTTTCCACATTAGGACTTGTCCATCCACAAATGCAACCCTCATACCTTTTGCATCCAATGCAGAGATGGAGAGTAAGTTCTTCTTGAGCCCAGGTACATAAAGGACTTCTTTCATCTTCAAAGATTTTCCATAATCTAGGTTGTATGAGGCTTCACCACTCCCTTTGATTGGGTATTGATAATCATCCCCAAGTTTCACTTTATGGGGTGATTCATGTTCAGACATATTTACAAAAGATTCTTTTAACCCAGTCATGTGTTTGGAAGCCCCACTGTCAATCAACCAATCATTACAACCATGGGAGATAGTACCTGTGAGAGCATAAATTAGAACATACTCTTCTTCACTTGATGAGTCATCATCACTATCACTTTCTGCCCTAGCTTTCTTCTATGGAGGTTCATCATCTTCGGCAGCATGAGCATGATATCCTCTTTTGTTATTCTTCTTGTTTTTGTTGAAGTTGTTGTTGTCTTTCTTCTTCTTGGGACAATCTGAAGCAAAGTGTCCCTTCTCATTGCAATTGAAGCATCTGAGATCTTTCTTATCTTTATGATAATGGTGATGTGAGAATTTACTATTATGAGATGATTCCTTCTTGGAATTGCCTTTCCTAGCATGTGCTGTGAGAGCTTGATCTTCATTTCCCATCTTTTCTTCTTGGGCCACAAGCCTAGCTTCTTATTGAGAGCATTCTTCCCACAATCTGTTGAAGGAGATCAACTTCTTCCTTGCACAAATTCCTTGAATAAAGGAATCCCATGACCTAGGTAGGCCATTTAGAGTGGTCATCACCACTTCACCATTCTCCACCATTTCATCCACTGCTTCTAGTTGTTCCTTGATCTAGGATACCCTTGAAAAATAAGATTGAATGGTTTCTCCATTCTGAAACTTTACTCCTTTCAATTGGTTTTGCAGGGTCATCTTCCGATTTATATTTTTCCCTTCAAATAGCTTGGTCAAAGAGTCAAACATCTCCTTGGGTGTCTTTAGAGAAGACCCATGGCGTATGAGATGGTCTTTGATAGAATCAACAATGATTCTCTTTGCCTTGACCAAGTTCTTCTTATGCAATACCTTAGCCTCTTCATCCTCTGGGATAGGGATGTATTCTTTTACATATGAGTCCAACTCATTCTCTTCCAAGATTAACCCAATCCTATACTTCCAAGCTCGAAAGTTCTCATCTCCTTCAAGCTTATCCTCAAGCTTGGTGTGGTGAGACATCTTAAAGAGTACTTCAAATGGAAATAGAAAAGATTTAGGTCTTACCATTTGAAATGCTGAAAACTGCATCTGGTCCTAGATTAGGGTTTGTCGGAAAAACCCTAAAAAATAAAAATGTGAATTTCAACTTTCTAAAAGGATAGAATGATGCGCCTTGATGAGTTGATCAGCTTGGTGCATTCAGAATTTGATATCAGTAAATATTTACCCTTCAGATTTGCCTTTTTGTCCTCCCGGGTTCACTAGGGAGAGCCCTGAATTAGGGTTTGAGTTTCCCAGAGATCTACCCAGCCAAAAATCTCGACCCAAAGCTCTAAGCTTTGATTTTTGCAAGGAGCTTCCAGATATGTCTTTAGATTTCAGAAATTCCTATTTTTGTGGAAACCCTAATTTTTAGGGTCAAATCTAAAAATGCTCAGAATTGAATTCTGATTGAACAGATAGATTCTCCTTGATGAGTAGAGTCAATCTACTATACTTCTTTTCTACAATCTGTGGAGAGAAACCCAATAAACAAGAAACTCAAGTTTCTATCATTGCAAAATGTCTTCTTCTCAGGTTAGCTCTGATACCGTGTTAAATTTTGAGCATTAATTCACAATACTCTTAGATATTTACTGAGAGAATAACATATACAGTATATAAATGCATAATAATCACAATAAGCATGATAAGCATCACAAGAATCAAAAGCATGAGAGACAAGAGACACAGAGTTTCCATGGGGAAAACCCTAAGGTGAAAAACCCCACAACTTCCTCAGAGATAGAGAGAGCAATGGCTCAACCAAAATACACCTGAGATAGTCTCCTAGAGCAGATGATCCTCCTCCTCACTAGTGCGCCACTTTTTGAGTGAGAGAAGTGTGTCTTTCCAAATGATCCAAATAGAGATCTCCCGATCTCTATTTATACTTAACTTGTTTGCCCAGTTACACTATGGGACCGACTTGTCTATCTAGATACATCCACAATATAATATATATTTTAGGGCCGACCGCACACATGGTGGTCTAATAACCCATCGGCAAGTACACACACTTGTGACACTTGTCAATCCACATGACAACACTTCCTTATAGAGGAATTACACATCTCGAATAGGGGTACAATAAATATATATGAAATACATAGATGAAATACATTCCGAAGTTACATATACATCAACAGGTAGATTGTTTGGAGGATTCTCATGACATGGTGGATCATGAGAAATGTGGAAAATTGAATGTGCTTGGTGTGTTCGAAGATGAACTTGAAGAGATGAAAACACATGATGTGGTAGAAGAGGAACTTGAATTGTCTCTTGATGAAGGTTATGCTATTTTTAAAGAAGAGCATGATTCCTCCACATTGGAACCAATATATGACAAAGGTTTCACACTTTTGAAGGAGATGCATGATACTACCCATATGGATCATTCCCATGATGAAACTTCTTCACTTTTTGATCATTTGGGTGACTTAGTTAATTCTCCTACATCCTACAATTCCTTTTTTTGCAGCATTAGTCTCAATGAAGAATGGGTGAAAGGGTTCTTTTTTATGGTGCCACATGAGGAGTATGGAACTCCTAGATTTACTTTTTATGATGATATGGTTGGAGCACATTCTTATTCACATTTTCAGCAGCGTCCTTCATTACTTTATGATGATGCACTTTTACATGGATGCACCTATGATATGCATTTGAGTCACTTGAATACTCATGCTTTTTCTTGCTCAACACTTGATTCATTTGATGTTGGAGGAAATTCATCCAACACTTGGGTGAATAGATTTATGATTGGAGAACATTTTTGTTAGAAGCCACATACTTTGTTATATATTTTTGATTCTCACATTCAGGGATGTATGGGTGAGACTTATTTGAGTCATTTGAAGTTTCCTTGTTTTTTTCTGCTCATTATCTAGTTCATATTTTAGTCGAGATTCTTCATTTACTTCTTGGATGGAAGAATACATGGTTGAATATTTTGATGCATATCACATCATTTTGGAGAAGCATTATAGGACATGGGATCCTCACCTATGTCATTGGAGCAGATTTGATTGGTCACTTGAAGCTTGTATACACTTGGAAAATGGTAGTCTACTTGCTTGGAGGTATAAGCACTTTCATGATTCTTTGATGACGCACCTCCTTGATGTACATTTTCATTTTGTTGTTATGTACTTTGATAATATATATTTTGTACTGATGATGTTTGGAAGAATGCATACAAGAAAATGGGATCCAAGAATCCTCTTATCTGATGGTATGGGTTGGAGAGCACTACTAATTGTTGGGGTGCAGTACAAGCAATGGGACCCTGCAATAGTTTATGTCTCATTGGTTTCAAATTTTTTGGGGAAACATGAAGTATGGGAGATAGATTTCCCACTTAATAAAGTGATTTTTATCAAAGTAGTGAAGCATCAAGCATGGTGGTTCCTCTCTAAAATCTTCATGGAATCTCAAAGACTTAAGGTTGGGCAATTCAATGGCAACTTTAGAGAATTATACAGAAAGCAGGTTCTTCAACACCCATGTTTGAAATTGCTTGAGGACAAGCAATATTGGGAAGGGAGAATTTGTCATGTCCCGAATTGGCATTGGGTCACAATGGCCTAATCACATTGGACATATTCTATATAGTTTGTCAAATTGATGCTAAGGGTCAAATAATTGCCAAGGAGGAAAATTACTAGTTTCCTAGGTTTTGGATGGAAGCTTTGGGATTTGGAATAAGGGGAATAATAAATGATGTTTGAACATTAGAATGGCATAAATATTTAATAAAGGATATAAATAAATATATACAAGTGAAAATCAAAGTGGAATTTGATCCTGAAGACACATGGAGGAAGGGGGCCCAGATATGGCTAGATTTCCCCACTACACTTGGCATCATCTTCTCACCAATTCGAATTCAAGGTGAATGGTAACATACTTGGGGGAGTTCAAAAGGTATTATTCATTGAATGAATCATCCAAGGTCAAAATGTAGAGGAAGAGTAACTCCCATGGAAGAGGAAGAGGTAATTTGGAGCTAGTGAGACACTTGGGCTAGATTCCCTAGCTCTATGACAACAATGATGAAGATGCTATGACATCTTGTTACATCCAAAATCTACTCATAATAAGATTCAGTGTATACACCCGTGAAGATACTTGGACTAAGTAATAATCCTAGGAGTATTTGTACTCAATTGTGCTAAGTTTTGTAGGGTCGTCACTAGTTGCACACTAGCAACATGCGATGTTGCACCTTGCCCCATTACAGGGTGCGATGAAGTCAGTTAGATGGAAAAAATAGCTTCTTCGAGGTCCATCTCGAAGCTTGCTAACTTGGGACCCCATTCCTGACCTCTTGGAAGAGCTGGCACTCGGTTCCTAAACCTTTGGAGAAATCCATTAAGCCTCTCCTACCATCTCTCAACCTATCCTGTCCATACCCTATCCACTTAGGCCTATAGAAATGAAGCTCATTCCCATCCCAAAGGGAGGAGGGCTATGGTATCTACATGCTAGTGAAATCACTCTTAGAACATCTCCACTCACCCATTGTAGAACTCATACTTCCTTGGAAGGATATGCCAATTGGCTTTGTTGGAGAAGGACTACAACATTAAGCCTTGGTTGTAGTTCTATATCTCTATTATGTACTCTATTTACAGTAATACAAATGCTTTCCACCAATATTGTTCATGTGTGTAATGACATTGAGTAGTTTACCTGCTTAACTATTTACTTATATCTCTTATTGTATAGATGTCTTTTACTGGTTTCTCTTGTTTCTTGTCTTGACAGGTCTTGCAGCTTGGATCTGACGACCGTGAGACGTGGAGCAGCATTCAGGAGAAAGGATTGCGAAGTGAAAGGTAAGACATCTAGTACTTGATCCTTAAGTAGATATAAGAAATGCATTAGTAGTCTGTTCTATTTGTTCTAGACTCACTCTCAGCTAGGGATATCCGGCTCGTGTCCACTTCAGTGGATTGTCCGATAACAAATCTGGCAACCATACTAGGGACTATAGAATTTGGTTAGTAGTTGTCAATCTAAGAGTCATTTTCAGTTGATTGCTTGACACAAGCCTTTTTATTTTTTCCATTTACTTCTTGGAGTTGATTTCACTATTAGATCTTCGTATTGAAGACTTTGATCTGCTTCCTCTAAGTTTATACAACTCATTCCCAAACCATTCCATGGTTCATTGCTGAGAGATCTGATTGATTTTTGAATCTAGACTTCGCCTATCGCAACTGGGTAGTGGAAACAGAGTGACATTGTGTCATTCTGGGTCTTTTTTCTTTACCGGTTAGTTACTCGTCGCATCCTGGGCACTGGTAATCTATGACATCGTCGCACTTCCCGTGTAGGTAAACTGTGATGTTGCACTATGAATAAGAACAAAGTGCGTCGATTTGTCAAAATTTGGCATTTAGGTATCTCTTCTCCATTTGATAGTCTGGACTTTGGTTTGTTGTATGAACTCTCTCTGTGCTGCAAGATCCAGCTAGGGATCCCACTTTTGATTTGTATTTTGAGTGTTTGGTTTTGTTTGGATTGATTTTGGGTTCCATTTTGGATAAGCTTGAAGAACGGTAGCAATGGATACTCATGTCTCCTCCATCTTCATCCACTCACCCTTGCATTCCCTTCCTTCCATCCTTGATCTGATTATTACGTTAGATCAACTTCCAGACCTTGTTTTCATTTTGTTTGAGCTTTTCTTGCTTGGTTTGCTTGCTACTTCTTGATTTTGAGTTAAGTGTGCCTTTCAACTTGATCGAGTGCTTATCTTTTCTCGAGTTTTCTGAGTGTACTAGTGCTGCAAGTAGTGTTTTATTTTTAGTCATTTAGATCTGAAAGCTCAATTGCTATCAAGTTTATTCTTTGGTGCATACATTAAAAAGTTAAAAAGTGCTTCTTTCTCATCATTTCTTGAGCATTATTGAAGAAAAATGTTGTGCATTGGAAAGTTTTCGTTTGTGTTTTGGAAAAGTTGACTGAATGTATGATCTACTGTGTTTTTCTTGAACTATGAATCGCTCATTTTCTTAAAAGACTCAAAGAACGCTTTGATTTTTGCAAAATTGATTCCATGCTAAGGAAAGATAGATGTATTTTTAATTTTTGTCACTTTTAGACCATTGAAAGGGAAATTGAAAAAATTGCATATTCCATTTCAGAATCCTCTCTTTTCATTACCTAGTGTCGTTTTGATTTGAAAAGAAAAGAAAAGGAAAAATGTTTTGATTTGGATAGTAGTGTTGTGATTTTTTGTGTTTCATTGAAAAAAGGAAAAGAATACTTTCATTGTCAAATTTTGTTTGAATTGGGATTGTGTTGCATTGAGTTTGTTTTGGAAATACTATTGGAAAACGTTTTCTCCTTCCCATAGCTATAATTCATTGAAAGAAAAGAATATTTCGTGCATGTAGCTAGGGCTTGCATTATGCTCCCAATTATGTACTCACCTCATGCATTCACCTAACCATCCAAGATAAAATTAACGGTAGAACTAGGTAAAATTTTTAGCAACTTGTGTGTAAGTTAGAGACATGTTTTGGCGTCATTAAGCATGGCAGCTGTCATTATTTTTCAGCACTGTATCCCGGGGGTATTGTAGTATTCCACATACTTATCGGTATATCGAGCTCCTTCACGTACCCACCAAGTACCATAATCCATACTTGGCGTATATCGAAGGGTGTATCATGTACTCGGTAGTATATCGGAAGGTATCTTGCCGAATGGTTGTGCATTAGATAGCACCACTACAGATTTGAGCTCCCATGTACCTTGCATATATCGGGAGACACCACTAGGATTCTTGAAACCAACTGAGTTAACCATTTGGTCGTCTTGGGAAAGCAATACACCGAGAATAGCACTGGGGGAGATTAGCACGCATGTAATCGGGTATGCAGACAAGGGTATGGTCCAAATCCTCCTTGTCGCATCATATTGTTGGACCCTACAGTATATCGCGGTTTGTGATGCCTTGATAATCCCGTGAGGTTCTATACTTTTGAATCCACTCTTTCACATAAGTTTGCTTGTTTCCTTAGTTTGAGTAGGCTTTTCTGGACTGCTTTTATTTTAGCATACCCTTAGGAGAAACGTTCTTTCAGCCATCCTGGTTGATCATCCTGACACTTTGGTGGATTTTCCCTAGAGAAGATCCCATAGGATCTTAAACTTATCACCCAAATATCCCCGTAATCCGGAGGTTATTTCAAGGGCAAGAATGGATCAGCATAACGCGGTCGTAGTTACTGAAGTGGAAAACCACACTCTGAATGTCGGAGGACTTTTGTTTTCACAAACTCCTCTGGATTCACCTGCCTCTCATCCCCCGCGGGATGAAGGAGCACAAACCCCCGCTTCGCAAGACCTTTCTACCATCATCTCGGGAGAAATTCGATCGTTGGAATGGATAAACCGACCCCAGGATGACCCTACAACAGCTGTTGGTCCTTCAGTAGCTTACTGGACATCTTCTACAGACCACCCAGTGGCTCATTTTGCCATCTCATCCCCACCTAACTAGACTACTCTAGAGCTCTCTAGACCTTACTACAGGCCTGACCCTGCCGAGATTTTTGACCCTATCCATGAACATTTAGAACTGTTACATCTTAAGGGTGATGAACTTCAAAGATAAAGTCTCGAACAATGCTCTGAAGAGTTTCGAAATCGACACTTCCAAATAAGATTTGATGATAGAGACATCCCGGTTCATCTGATATATTTGGGATCACCAGAACAACCTCCCCACCATGAGACCACTAATAAGACTGGTCAACCTTCGCAAGTGTCCAGTCCTGCACCTCAAGTGAACCAGCCAGTGGAAGGACTACAGTCCAACACACCTGTTACTACCACAGTTACTTTACCAGTTCCTCCCCCACCTCAAAATTCGAGGGGAGGGTATTCCATTCCCTAGGATTATCTTATTGGTAATGTTATTACTATGGTAGCTAGTCAACAACCTACCTTGGTTCAACCTTTGAATAGTGGTCAACCTATTGTGGCTGGGGGGAAACCCCCGTTTCCTAACCAGAACATAGGTGGTGGAATCCCCAATGGACCTTCCGTTGGACCTTCCCAACCCGCTAGACCATCCACCATGGGATTATCTCAAGTTGGAGGCTCATTGAATGTAACTCAACCCTCATGCAGTCAAGTGTATCCAGTTTCTATTAACCCTGTGCTGGGCCAATCTAATCCCGGAAACGCACCATATGGGATACCTTATCTCAGGAATCCTTACACTCTATGGGGGAAACAACCTGTGTTGCAACAAAGACCCCAACTGAATATCCCTCAAGCACCACCACCCCCGATCGTCCTCCCCCACCTCCTGCTAGAGGCGGCGGTCCCCCACCTAATCTTGGTGGAGGTCCAGCTCATTTCACCAACAATATCCCTCACCCTTCCGGTGGTGGCGGGAATGGTCCACCACCCCCTATCAACAGAGGCGGTGGTGGTCTACCCTATCACGGTGTAGGAGGACATTTCCCTTTGGGTGGTGGAGGTGGTCCACCACCCCCTCTAAGAAGAGGTGGTGGAGGACCTAATTACTATGGTGGTGGCGGTGGTGGTGGAGACCCTCATCCTTCCAGTGGCATAGGTGGTGGGGGCCCCCATCCTTCTGGTGGCGGAAGTGGTCCACCACCCCCTCTAGGAGGAGGAAATGGTGGGCTTCCTTATTAAGGTTATGGACCCCCTCTCGGTGGTGGAGGTGGACCCCCACCTTATTGGAATGGACCACCTTATGGTGGAGGACCCCCTTACAGTTCGGGAGGCACACCCCCCTACGGCCAGTTTCCTCCTGGTACACCTTACGGTCAGTTTCGTCCTTACACGCCTTATTCGTATTATCAATACGCGCAACCTAACCCACAACTTCCCTTCCTAGCTACTTTTGACCTGCTTGACCTATCCCGTTTAACCAACAATCCTATCTACCATGGATCTAACTGGCCACCAATTCCAGTGAAACTTCCGTCTGATATCCCCAAATTTGACGGCAAGCCAAGTGAAGACCCTAAAAACCACTTGATGACATACCACTTATGGTGTTCATCTAATTCCTTAATGGATGATTCAATTCGTCTTAGATTGTTTCAAAGGACTCTCACCGATTCGGCTGCCAAGTGGTACATCGACTTGCCACCCCATTCTTTTTTTGATTTTGGTTCTCTTGCCATGAAATTTTTGACACATTTTGAGCTACCCATACAGTATGAAATTGGTACCAAGCTTTTAACCTTGCTCCATCAGAATACCGCCACTCATATTTCAAATCATATCCACGAATGGCGAAGGAGACGACGTCTCATTAAATCTATTATTCCAGATCATCTCCTAATAGATTGGTTTACAAAATCCCTCATCCCTACCATAGCAAGAGATGTTTCCATGCGAGGTGTTGTCACCGAATATTAAGCCATCGCAAGTGCCCACGTACTAGACCTAGTCTACACTCAATCCGACACTTTGTTTGATATTCTGCCTGATGCACCTCGTGACATTAATGACCCTGCGAAACCACATAAGGGACTCCAAACTGATGGAATCATTGGTTCCCTTAACACCTAGCCCGCTTCTAGCACTGTTGGATCATCCAACCTTCACAGTTGCTCCCCATTACTGACTCATGCTAGCCACAACACCACCAAATCCGCCACTCTTGCTCTAACTGAAGAGGTGAATTCTGTCCAATCAGCTTCATCTCAGAATTCTGGCAGTAAAAAGAAGAAGGGGAAACCCAAAAATTCTTCCACCCAGCAGGAACCAAATAGCACTCCTAACGATACCAAGCAGAAAGAGAAACTAAAGTATCCTTGTTTACTGTGTGGAGATGACCACTTCTCCAAAGAATGCCCCCATAGAGATGAAGTACAAAAGTTTATTCGGGGTAAACCAACTCTCGCAGTCCTCAATGATCCATTTCCTACTTAGAACTAGCAGATGATTGCTCAACCCCCCCAGCCTAGGGGGAACCAACCAATACCGCGCATGTTCTCATGGTGCGTAACGAGATGATCAATTTGTACACTCGCTCGCAATCTTACGAACTGGTCCCTTCGAAGGAAGGCACCGGAAGTAATGCTAAAAAAGCTTCTGACTCCTTAACTGATGTCACTGTACCATAAAATTCTCTCACCATTGAGAAGACCTCCTTAGACCCGATATTGCGACCGCCCAAGAGTATGATTCTAAAAGCTGTTTTCAATCCCAATGCTTGGGTGGCACAAAATTACAATATTGTAGAAGACTTGGCACAAGCTCCTTGCGCCATGTCTACCCTGGAAGTTTTGCAGAATTTTCCTAATCAACGCAAAACTCTCCTTCCAGCCATCAGTGCAGTCGACCCCGATTCCTCGAATACCATCATGTTTCGACTTGACCACTTCAAGCCGAGGCTCTCTCACTAGCTCGCATTCCTAGTTTCTGTGAACATTGCTGGGAAAATTGTCCATCATACCCTTTTAGATGAAGGTGCCTCCACTTCTGTCATGTCGATCCCCTGTTGGAGAGCCCATTAGCTCCCCCGAATTGAATCATTCTCCTACCACGTTGGAAGCATTCAACAGGCGTGGCTTTCAACCTCATGGGCTCTTCCAAGCTCTTGCATTTGAGTTGGGCGGAAAGACCGTAACCGTTAATGTGGAAGTGGTCTCGGCCACAATAGATTATAATCTCTTGCTTGGTCGCAATTGGTTTTATGCCATGCAGGCAGTAGCCTCTTTAGTCTTTCGCATAGTACAATTCCCCCATCAAGGACAAATTGTTACTATCGACCAATTAGAGTTTTGTGCACGAGACGCTACTACTCATCATGGACCATGTTCCTTCCATTAGACAAATGTCAAAATAGTATGAGAGTATAGGGGTTATCCTTTTGAAAGATTCATCTCTCATGGGTGTTTTTTCGGCAACAGACTCCCCTAATCATGTCGCTACGGTGAACATGATATCCACAGAGATTTTATCTCACTCTACCGATGCTTGGCTTGTACTAGATGAAGCCACAACACACCTGCTTGGAGATATAATGCCTCTTTCACCCACTGAACATATTTACGAGGCTATCCAATCAGCACCGAAGCACAATTTAACCATGGCCTCTCCATCTTGTTCTCTACGATGGACGTCATCTCTACCTAATCTCTTACTTTGAACTTTTCATTCAGATGAGTCCATCATGGAAGTTATGAATGTTGACGATGGTTTGTGGGATGATCTACACCATAGGTCATCCTTTCTTCCTCCTTTGGAGTACATAGAGGACAACATCCACACCCTCTTTTCACCAGACATATACCCGTTCCCTCTTTCCCCCATCCTTACATGTCTTATGGACATGGAGGGAAACTTGGCCAACATTGAGCCAACCACCCCGGTAGACATCTAGGTGAAACCTGGTATAGTGGAACACATTCACATAGGCTAGAAGTGTTCCCCTGAAGAAATAGCTATTGGCACGGCCTTATTCAAGCAATTTCGAGACATATTTGCTTGGTAGGCGATTCCTAGGATAGGCCCCGTGATTTTTTCTTATGAAATAAAAATCTATCCCGACGTCAAACTTGTACGTTAAAAGTTGCGACCAGTACACCACCAGAAGACGGCAGCAATCAAGGCAGAGATTGAAAATATCTTAAAGGCTAGTTTTATTTATCCTGTCCCATTGATAGATTGGGTCTTAAATGTTGTCCCTGTGAACAAAAAGCAGGGTACCATTTGCCTCTCTGTGGATTATTGGGACCTTAACCGGGCTTGTCTGAAAGACAACTACCTAACCCCCTTCATCGAACAGATTATCAAAAATTGTGCTGGAAGAATCATCTTCTCATTTATGGTTGACTTTTCTGGTTACAACTAGATTGAGATCAAC
Organism: Larix kaempferi; assembly: GCA_027924585.1. Lineage (NCBI taxonomy): Eukaryota > Viridiplantae > Streptophyta > Pinopsida > Pinales > Pinaceae > Larix > Larix kaempferi. The sequence continues at coordinate 3,974,653 of BSBM01000249.1, forward strand.
CCCGCCAACCAACATAAGACAACTTTCATCTGCCCGTGGGGAACGTTTGCATACCGCAAACTCCCGTTTGGCCTTAAAATTGCTGGTGCCATGTTTCAGCGGGCCATGTTGTATGCATTCCATGACATTAAGGACTTTGTGGAACCTTACCTGGATGATCTCCCTACTCATTCGAAGCAGTGCGAGTTCCACATTGATCATCTGATGGCCATTTTCCTCAGATGCAGACAGTACAATATCCATCTTAATCCTCATCAATGTATATTTTGTGTTGAGTCGGGATGCCTCTTAGGATTTATCATTTTGAGGGATGGGATCTGCATTGATCCCTTAAAGGTGGAGGCCATCATCAACCTGCCACCCCCGACTGATGTGACAGAACTTGAAAGTCTCCAAGGGAAGGCGACTTATTTAAGACATTTTGTTTGCAATTTCACAGAGAAGACTCAAGGGTACATGCGATTTCTCAAGAAGGATGTCCCATTCATTTGGGATGACCAAGCTCAAAATCCCTTCGACAGTATCAAACACGCCATCACGCATGCCCCCGTGCTCCAACCACCCAATTATTATCGAGATTATATCTTATATCTCGCTGCTTCCTCTACCACCATCGCCATGGTTTTGGTACAGGAGGATCAAAATGCCCAGGAACATCTAATATACTAAGCAAGTAAGGGTCTTGCTGACGCTGAAACTAGATATTCACATGTCGAAAAACTTGAATTTGCGACAGTCATCGCCGTCCAGAAGTTCTAGCACTATATCTTGCTCCGCACCACCACCATCATCGCAGACTCGAATCCCATGTACCACGTCCTGACACGTCAAGTGCTTGGGGGCAAGTATTCACCCTGGATCATGATACTGCAAGAATTTGATCTTCTTTTTGAGAAAGCCGAGTCAAAAAAGTCTTTGGTGTTTGCTGAGTTGATCTGTGACCTTCCCCGTCCTGATGCAGAAGTTGAGCACAATGACTATTTTCCAGATGAATCATTTTTTTCTCATCAGTACGACTGATCCATGGTATGGAGATATCTCATCATATCTTCAAACCCAATGCTTCAACCTTCAACTGTCTCACGACGAATGTCGTAAGGTACGTCATCATGCGAAGTATTATTTAATCATCAATGTTACTTTGTATCGTTGTGGCATTCATTCAATTCTTCGACATTCTCTCACTCACGATGAGGTTGAACACATTCTCAATGACTATCACGCTGGGGCATGTGGCGACCGGTCACCTCTCTAGGATGGCTACAGCCCAGAATATTTTGCGTGCAGGATATTTTTGGCCTGCTATCTTCAAAGATTGTATTGAGGCTGTAAAAAAATGTCCTCCTTGCCAACACTTCCATATGAAGAAGCGCACCCATCCCACCCCATTACACTCGATTATTGCTGTGGGCCTCTTCGCAAAATGGGGCATTGACTTGATGCATTGTAAGCCTACCTCAGCCGAGGGGCATAGTTACATCATTGTAGCTGTGGATTACTTTACAAAGTGGGCCGAAGATATGCCTACATACCAGAACGATGGAAAAACCGCCACACTCTTCATGTTCAATCATGTAATACCGCGGTTCGGAGTTCCTCAAGTGATTGTTACTGATCATGGTTCCCATTTTTGAACCATATGGTTGATGAGCTGAGCGATAGGTTGGGTTTTCGGCATGAAAATTCAACACCCTACTACCCACAGTCCAATGTACAAGTCGAGGCCATTAACAAAGTCTTGAAAACTATGGTCCAAAGGATGGTAGGTACACAGAAATCCAATTGGCATAACATGCTCTTTTCAGCGTTATGGGCCTACAGAAGCTCCGTTAAAACTGCCACAGGTTTCACTCCTTTCCAACTAGTCTATGTATTGGAGGCCGTCCTACCTATATAGTGCGAAATTTCATCTCTACAACTCGTTGTCGAACTTCTTCCTAATACTATTGCTGAGGAAGAACGTCTCCTACACTTAGAAAAACTTGACGAGTCCCACCGAGATTCCTCTCTTGCTAATGAAGCACACAAGAAATGCATCAAATCCCAATACGACAATTCAGTTGAACCTCATATCTTTAATGAGTGCGACCTAGTCCTCACTTATGACCAAAAGCACGACAAACTAGGAGCATGAAAGTTCGAATCCATGTGGCATGGAACTTACATTGTCAAACATGTTTTGGAAAAGAGAGCTTATGAGCTTGAAGACTATGAAGGAATCTCTTTGGGTGAACCCCACAATGGGCTTTACTTGAATAGATACTATGCCTAGGCTTGTCACGCTTAGACTTTCTTGTATATACTGTACATGGAGTGTTTTTTGTGTTTTTGTGTGTTGTTATGATTTTGTTTTCGAGTGTCTTTAGATCTTGTTTCCGCTCCTTATACCATCTTCTATCTGCGTGTGCAGATGGCAACGTGCTATGGATTCGTGGATGGCACCAGCTGGCATACCTATAACCTTGCTTCGGCAGCCTAGGTACTATATTCCCCAACAGGTGAGCTCATTAGCTCAAGAGGAAGTTTCCTAGGGTTTGCAACTAACAATGCCGCAGAGTATCAGGCAGTAATTGGGACTCTAGCTAATTCCATTTCCTTAGGTATGAACCACATTGTCATCCACATGGATTCTCAATTAGTGGTTTCTCATCTTAACCGGCTTTATGCCATCCGTGATCCCACCTTACTTCGTCTCTTCAGACGAGTACGTCTCCTATAAAGGTCATTTGAATCTGTTCAGTACCTACACATTCCACGAGAGTTAAACACAGTTGCTGACTCGATGGCCAACTTCATTTTGGATTGGTACATCACACACACATAATATTCATAATATGTAAAAGCATTCACAACATGTAAATAATGCAATGTATAAAAGCAAACATGTAAACAAGATCACATCACTCATCATTTTAAAACACACAATGTATAAATCACCGAGAATGTCTGTATATATATATATCGCTCAAAAGTAGTCCTGGTACAAAATCTGAAGCACGGTGGCTTTCAGTGAGTCTCTACAAAATCTAAAGCATCATAGCATTCAGTAGTACAAAATATGGGGCCTCTAATCTCTCAGTACAAGTATAATAGTGTCATCAGGCTTGACGCCTAACCTGTACACCACCCCTAGAACGGACAACCTACTGTCGCTGAGTGAGGAAGAAATCCACGGTCCTCGCTACCTTGCAGAGTAGGGAATTTAAGCGTATGGATGCTCCAACCCCAAACCTCTACATAGGTCTCAGCAGGTCATCTATCGCTGGCTCAGGAATCTCCACTGTCAACTGGGACAAGTTCCCATATACCTCCTCCATCTCCTCGATGGAAGCATGAGCACCTGGGGGCACAACTGCTTCCCCACCTCTGTCTCTCCTTGCTAGGAGGGAAAGTCCTACCGGTCGTACATGCCCCACATCTGCACACACATGTTATATACTTGTCAGCATTGCATAAAAAAATAATAAATATACAAAACTAAAAGTACAACGGTTTTTGTTCTCACCTATGTCACCCCATGTTGCATCCTCGGGCAACACCAAGTCAAGATCCTCTCTGAAATCCGTACCACTATACGGGAAGTCCTCAACCATGAGTAACTAGCCTTCCATCCAACTAAAGAACTAGGGACCAAAACTGATGATAGGTCCTCCACCATGACAAGTCATCACCTCAGCCCATCTGAGCATGTGGGGATCTCTAGGCTCCCTGTCATCTAATACTACCTGTGGATGCAAGAGAGGGATCTGCTCCAAGAGGAATGATACCATGATTGACCCATAACCAAACTGCTTGAGCTCTCCCCGCCGATACTTGGTCAACTGAGCTCAGAGGTTTGCGAGGAGACCCTCGCACCAGTTGAAAACCATGGGGGACATGAAGTCCTTCCCATAAAGCATCTGAGTCTGAGTAGCGATGTGTGGGGCTTGGCTACCTGCCACTCTAGTAATAGTAAATAGTATGGTACGCAGTGGGTAGCTCACCACATCCCTGATAAGAATCTTCCCACTGGAATATCAAGCAATAGTGGTACAATGCTATGACACCATGTCATCAACTGTGCGGTCACTGGCCCGTGTTCCAATAAGAGCTACAAGTTCCCCTCTCCAGGACAAACTAGTAAGAAAATCGATGTCCTTGACATCGATTGTGAAGATGTGCTCACCAATCACGAAATATTGTTGGGCTGCATCACAACTCTGGAGCATGTGTGATAGCAATGGGATTTGGTATCTCATGCCCTGAATCTCAAATAACTTGAGCAAACCACAGTTCCTCAAGGAATCCATGCATTGTGGACCATTGGCAGCTTGTTCATCTTCTACTTTGTGTTCTCATTCGTGCCACTCTAAAACCATGTTGACTTTCTAGCAACTTGCCAAAAGGGACATTTAAACATTGTTAGATCCTACTTCAACCTCAGCAAGTCCTTTTTTTGAGTTTAGTTTGATGTTTGGTAATCGCAAATCCGTCGTCACACTATACTTTTGCATACAGTGCGATGTCGTCGCACTTCACCCATTCAGGACTTGCACCGAGTCGGTCTCGTCGCAGTTCATGAAAGGGCCAACTGCGACAAGCCAAAAGCGCAGTAGCCCTCCATGAATTCATCAAAAAACACAAAAATTTAACCTAAAAACAAAATCTAATTCACTGGAAAGTTGCTGGATGAAGTTTAGGCTTACCTGCTCCTGATGGTGGGTGGAATGGTGGATCGTAGCTCCCAGAATCAACAAAGGAAGTTTTGGTTCCAAATTGGTACTTCTCCTCCCAAATTGGCAAATGAAACAATGAAATCTATTTTTGGTGCATTTTTCTATTTATAAATAGAATGGAATATTCATTTTCAAATATTTTGATGCTCTTGGGCCATTTATCATAGTTTTTGACCATTTTTGTCATATTTGAGGCTATTTGACACATTTTCTAGTGTGCAAGAGTTGTAAGTAGTCTTTCATGCCATTTCTCATATCACAACGGTCATCGCAGGTATGAACACTCCTTTGAACGGTTTGTCATTATTTTTGCAATGGCTAGTCTGTAATTATTGCATGATGATGAGTTTACTCTTCATTTGTTCTCGTACTCACGAAACTATGAAAACAAGTACCGACATATGATTTATCACTTTTTCGGGCTCATTAAACTTCCACGCAAAAGGACAGCCCCCGATGTCTACCGTTAAGCTCTTTTTAGGCTCTCGAAAAACGAAAAGATTACCAACCGAACTTGTCACATTCACGCTTGTTAAAGTATTTGAATGGTCATCTTCCTGGTGATAGTTTACCCCTTTTTTGGACCAGGAGGCACTAATTATGAAAAAGGTATACTCCAGCCTATCATGACTGGAAGAGTCCTCTCCCACGTTGTTTTACCCTTTTTCTGGCAATGAGGATAACTTTACGAAAAAGGACCATTGGAGTCTTCTTTAGTTCTTTTCAGACTCTCTAAACATGAAATGACAACCGAGTTTACCTTCTATTGGCTCGTTAAAATTCTCACATTGAAGGGCCCGTCATGGGACGAACACCTCCTATTCCAGGTTTGGAAATTATTTGGAATTGGACTCATCTATGAGACGAGCTATACCGAGCATCTGGTTACCCTCATCAAGCTCGTAAAAAACACACGAGGCACTCATCATTCATGATGGGGAGAAAGGAAAGAGTTTGTATTACATACCTTATTAGTGGCAGTATGTAGTCGTTCTTGAGCATGGAACTCATTTGCATTTGCATACAGCACTTGGGTCATCTGTTTGCCCTCGAGTACCACTTATTTCCTGAGTCTTGTTACTCCTTTGAATCATTCGAAGAAAATCTTCCATCATCAGTTGCTTTGAGAATTTGTATCGCACTCATCATGTCAATACTGCCAAGTCATGCCATGCCCATGTTCAAGAATATGTCTGTCATTTATCATCTATAGTCAGTACACTTGCCATTACGTCAATCTACTTTGAGTCAGTCTTGCATGTTACTGTACCATCCGATCTACCTTGTATATTTTTGTCATGTTTCATGTCGATTGATGGGGAATTCATCATGGCCCTCCTTCGACGGATTCATCCTTGTCGACTTCAATACGTCATCCGAGGATTGAATCTAGAAACCAATTGAGTACCTTGGCCCTGCATGCCTCAATGGCAGGTTACCTCGCTGTCATCATGAGTTTACATCATTAAATCTTTATTGAAAGATTTCATCTTGCGTTTGACTTCAACTAGTTTATTCATGCTTGATGATATGTACTGTGATACCTTGGGAATCATTGACATCAATGGTGATCTCTCTCGCACTTGTTAATGGTTTACATCAATGACCAGTGATCAAGTGGTTTCTACCATGTTCGACGTCAAGACATTTGTAATCACATGGATAGACTCGTATCATTGCGGGTTCAGCTTGAAGACCCTCGGGAGTCATGTTTTACCCAGGTTGCAATGGAGTTTGTATTGAGTTATATCACATGGATACACTTTTGTATTACTCATGGCTATGTTATCATCTCATCATGGATCTATGCTTGTGTCTAGTAGCCATGATTGTGTTTAGTTGGTCATTACTACCATGGATCTGCAATGTATTTATCGGAAACCATGTTGTACTTTAGATGAGATTGTCAGTTCAAAGTCAGTTGTACTACAGTAGTGTCCTTCGTCCGACGAGTCTATTACCATTACTTCTATCAAAGCACTTGACCTATCTATCTTCAACAACTTCATGCTTTGTGGGGCATTCTATTACACCTAAAATCTACTCATCATAAGATTCAGTGTATAAACCCATGAAGATACCTGGACTAAGTAATCATCCTGGGAGGATTTGTACCCAATTGTGCTAAGTTTTGAAGGCTCATCACAAGCTGCACACTAGCAACATGCAACATCGCACCTTGCCCCATTACAGGGTGAGACGAAGTCAATTAGATGGAAAAAATAACTTCGTCGAGGTCCATCTCGAAGCTTGCTGACTTGGGACCCTATCCCTGACCTCTTGGAAGAGCTGGCACTCAGTTCCTAAACCTTTGGAGAAATCCCTTAAGCCTCTCCTACCATCTCTCAACCTATTCTATCCATACCCTATCCACTTATTCCTATATGAATGAAGCTCACTCCCATCCCAAAGGGAGGAGGGCTATGGTATCTACATGCTGGTGAAAACAATCTTAGAACATCTCCACTCACCCATTGGAGAACTCATACTTCCTTGAAAGAATATGGCAATTGGCTTTGTCGGAGAAGGGCTACAACATTAAGCCTTGGTTGTACTTCTATATCTCTATTATGTACTCTATTTATAGTAATACAAATTATTTCCACCAATATTTTTCATGTGTGTAATGATATTGAGTAGTTTACTTGCTTAACTATTTACTTCGATCTCTTATTGTATAGATGTCTTTTACTGGTTTCTCTTGTTTCTTGTCTTGACAAGTCTTGCAGCTTGGATCTGACAACCGTGAGACATGGAGAAGCATTCATGAGAAAGGATTGCGAAGTGAAAGGTAAGACATCTAGTACTCGATCCTTAAGTAGATCTAGGAAATGCATTAGTAGTTTGTTCTATTTGTTCTAGACTCACTTGGAGCTAGGGAGATCCGGCTCGCGTCCGCTCGAGTGGATTGTCCGATAACACACCTATGACAAAAATCAGATTTGAAGGCTGACATATGACATATATGACATGTCAAGGATAAAAATAGCCTCCAATAGGGAGCTCAAGGGAGTTATGGAAGCTAAGATGCTTCCGCATGTGATTTGGTGGAAGTGGGAGACTAGGAATTGTTGTACAAGTGGCGTTCTTTGGAATCTCTTCCCAACTTGAGTTGGCATGAGTCACTTGGAAGGAATTAGACCCATGGAGGACATTAGAAATTTATAAATGTCAATAACAAATAATGAAACAAGCTTTTGATCATTTGAGAAATTTGCATTTGCATTTATGAAGAGGTAGAGCTAGTGGATGACTAGTTTCTTGCCTTAGCCAATCTCGAGGGTTAAAGATTCCCATCCAAGTTAGTAATTGGAAAGGCCATTCAGAACCTTCATTTAGAGATTTAATGGATTCATTTGTTTCAGGTGTAATCTATATGGAAGATCATGGTTTTTTCTAATGCATCACATTCTCTCAACTAGTTTCAGTTTTGAAGGCATATTCTTGCTCCTTGAGGGACGATGTTTTTGGTGAGCTATTGTACTCTTTGTGGGAGCTTCTAATGCCCCATTTATTTTTTAATATGATGTAAATACTCTGTTCTTCATCTCTATAAATTTTTAGGTTGAAATTCCAAGTAGAAATGTATAAATATCATTTTAAATGACAGAAGATGACCATTTCCCCACTACCTTGTTGTGAACCAATGTAATGTTGATGGATTTGAATGGATAAGTAAAATACTGATGGTTTATTGATGAATGGAATTTTATTGATGTATTATACAATTTTCATGTTCAGTACTCAATCATTTGAAGTCATTTTACTTAGTTTATTTACATTTGGAGAAGATTTGGTGCCATTTCCCCAAGGGTCGAACTAGTGATTTTTGCTGTTGTTTGGGAGAAAGTTAGAACAGACTAAATAAATTATTAATGGTTAATATGAGACCTTAATTATACCCCTGATACATCCAGTACCTATGTTCATAAATTCAAGTGGGGTTAGAGGCATTTGTGAAGCCATTTTCAGTATTTACCCCGGGGTGATTTGAACCTCAAATTGCTAGTTAAATTCCATACTTTTTCCAAAATATTAAACAAGTTTACAAAAGTATTTTGATGGTCATAAATCACACCTAAACATCATAATCAAGTACAAATATCATTCATACACCTTCGTTGAATATTTGAATGCATTTGGAGCCAATTTGAGACCTAGAGACCAATACTAGTCAAAGGGAAATTACTAGTAAAGTTCCCTGCATTGGCTAGAATAGAAAGAGAATTTGTATAAGTATTTTAAAGGTCCAAAAGCATCACTGAAATACATATTTATGTTCTAACCTCATCCATATACCTTCTCAGAAGATTTGGGAGCAATTGGAGCAATTTGGAGACCTAGAGCTCAAAACTAGTCAAAGGTCGAACTAAGGAAAAAAAGTGAAAAATTGTCATTTTAATAAATTCCTAACAAGGAACATTACATAGCACCCCCCTAGATGATTGCACAACTCTAAGCGAATAAGTTAATGCCACACTAGAAATCATCTCGGCTGGAGTAGCGAGATGTCAAAATATGGTAGAGGAAGCCACTACAGTGTTGGCTGGATTAAATGAAGATCCAAACCTTCAGAAGTTGCAAAACGATCTGTAGCAGAGGCAGCAAGAGCTCGACACCATGAATGTGGAAATGAAGAGTTTTACCACAAGGAAAAGGGTACAAAAGTTCGAAGAGGTAAAAGAGCTGAAAAAAGAATTGAAGGTGTTAAGAGAAGGAGAGGATGTCACTTCTGTGAAGTTGCAGCCCATAGAGGAAGAAGCGTTCGCACTAATGGAGCACATTGACCGAAAGTTTATAGAACTTCAGAATAGAGAGGGCACAGTGAAAGAACAATCCCAAGAATAGTTCCTGCAGGCGATGCAGGAGACCATTAAATATTTTTAGCATAAGGCAAAGGAAACTGTTGCAGAGCTCATCGCTACTTTGTAGGACTTCACTGCAAAGTTGAGTACCTCTGAGGGTACACAGCCAAAGTCACCCAGCGGAAGTGGATATACGACGATGCATGAGTAATTTTTACGGGCCTATTGGGAATGGCCCAATTTGGCACAATTTTGATGAAGCACAATTTTGACAATGGCGCAACTCGGATTATGAAGTCCAAGTGGCGCAGTTCAGATTATGAAGTATAAGCACGGTGCAGTTTTGCTGATGCATAGTGTTAGCGCAACAACCATTTTGGGAAAAAGAGTATAAGTAAAGGAAGCGGTCGGGTAGATTAAAGGGACCTATTTTGGGCAAGTGACACCATGATTCCCAAGAGTTAGGTAAGGAGCAACATGGAAGCAGATGAAAGCGACCCGTTAGTTAGAGTGGCAAAAATAGTTAGTAGCAGAGCCACAGCTCGATAGTGATAGGAATGCCAGGGCAGTGGAAAGGGACATGCCACTATGTAGTTATAACCGTTTTATGATGATTGCGGCTGTCAGAAGGGCGTCAGAGCCACGAGTGGCCCAGCAAGGCAGCCAGAAGCGAGAGGATCATCTTTCGACTACGACAGGATGGGTTGGCAGGGTAACCACACTAGTTTTGTTAACCTTAGGTATTTTGGCCCATTGCATTGTAAAGACATGACCTAGGGCATGATCTATATAAGGGGCATCTTTTGTAAGGGAAGGGTTTGTTGTTGATTTTGGTTGATGTTGACAATATCTGAGTGATCTCTGTTGAGAGACTGAGCATTGTAAAGAGGCTCTCTAGTTGCGTGCACAAAGACCTATTGTAAAGAGAAGAGAGTCTGCAACTGAGTGCACAGAATGGAACTGTTGAACCCTTTCCATTAATATAATCAATAGTTCCCATGGATGTAGCTCCCATCGGGGGGGTGAACCATGTAAATATCGTGTTGTGTGCTTGAATCTGTGTGTTTGATTTGCTTATGGTTAAGTTCATGCTTATGATTAAATGTATCTTTGATTTTATATGTATTCTCCATATGAATGAGTGATGAGAATAATATGTTAAGTGTTGAACATATATGCTTCAATGGTGGATGTGCAAGTAATTCTGAATATGATGAATGCATGAGTATTTGGGTAAACACTAAGTTAGTAGAGTTTGTGTTAAGTGTGATTCCCTAGAAGCACTGCACCAGAAGTGTGTGGTTGCATTGTATTTCACCGTGTTGTATAAGTCCGCGAGATGCACAGTCCCTTGTGTTGAATTTTTAATTACACTAAGTCAGGGAAGGGAAGCCTGTAAGATGGGTGAGCGTTGAGAAGTAGCGCAATATGTAGTTGCGTTATCTCATTGTTAAGTGCCGTTCCGAAGCACGTAGTACCATTGTGCATCATAGTATAAGTGATATCCACAAAGTAGGTGAAACTTCGTGCAATCCCCCAGTCGGTTGAACCGTGCATCACCTGATTGCAGAAACTTGATTCTGTAATTCCCCATTAAATTTGCATTGAGTGAGACCTCATGTTGTTCGCAGGCTGTTTCCGAAAGGGCCGATGAAGAAGGGTTTTGTTGGACCACAACTGCACAGAACCGAGGTCAACACAAGAAAAATTCAATAACAAGGTTCAAAGAGCCAACACCTATAAATATTTCGATCCTATAACAAAACACAATATCAAGCCTCTACATTATCTATATCTAAAGTATAATCAAACTGACAACAGTTAGGTCTATAAGAAACATGAACTAACTGATTTTGCTCACATTTAATATCAGCAAGAGGTTATATATATTCTAACTTATTCGTGTTATTAATTCATTTATAAATTTACTTTTCAATGCAAGTTATTCTATGCAGAGAATGCAAGCCTGAAACAACCTCTATGACACATTTGAAAACGTATCATATTTTTGTTTTGCTAAGCCAAACTGACCATTAAAAAGTAAAATCATTATTGTAACCATTTTATTTGATAATAAATACTGGCCCCATAAGTTTTTTAAGCATGTGGCATCAAATCTTAAGGCTTCATATTGGGTGAACAATGATAATACAAAGAATTCATATCAAATATTGAATAAAACCAACATTTCCAGGTTTGGGAATTCAAATAACATTAGAACCAATTCAAGTAAACCTTCTTTCTATAAACAAACGTGCGAGAAAGCACTCTATATGCAATAATGAAAACCAATCCTCAAGATAAGCTAATTTATTGACCACGCTAATTACAAATGAAGGTGATCAATGTTATTCAATCTTTGAGTGTACCTCCAAAAACCTAGGTTTTTACTTCTCCCTATCTAAACAAGTCGACTCCAAAGGATGTGTGGTTGATGGCCTTAGTGAGTAAACTTAAGTTTGAGATTCGAGTGTTCATCCCGAAAGAATGTAGAAGAGATGAATATTTAACAACAATGTCAAGGAAAGAGCTTAAAACCATGCTCAATCTAAAATCTATCTAATGATAACCTCCTTGGTCATGGATCAACATCTTCTCCTGTCACGGCATAAAGCAAGGAAGAAATTTGTTTTTCAAACAAAGGTGGGTGCAAGACTAGGGTAACTGAAAAAAAATGGTTTTAACCTAAATTTCTATGCCCTCCAATCCAAAATAGACACTGCTTCCATGTTGGACAGAGATACCTACCTGATGAGGCAGAGCATGTCCTTGAGGTGGCTCGTGATTAGGAACAAGAATGCTCCAGGTGGCTCAAGTAATCTGGCAGAAGCATTCTTAGTGATTCAAACGACATTCTGAAACTATTGGGGAGAACTTGAATGGATTTGCCTTTTAAAACTAACTCTTAACCCTAAAAATTTTCATTAGTTTCTCATTAATTGCGTATTGGTGGGAAACAACCCTTTTCACACGATTTCAATCGGTGCTTTCTATCTATGACAGAAAGGTTTTGATTCGTTTTTTTTCGTTGCATCTGGTGATTTTGTGCTAGATCATTTCGGGATAAAAATTGATTTTTTGTCGTCTCAAAAATATAAAGGGATCTGAAGAATATCAAAGCACAAGCATGATTGGCATTGATCATTTCGGCGGGGAAATAGGAAGCCATCCAATTGGCGCAAGAACAAAATCTAATCCGACTGTTTCGGGGCATTTTTTAATTTGTCTCTGATTTCATCAGAGAAGAATTGATTTCCTCCCCGACTGTTTCAGAGAAAAATGGACTTATAGTCCGACTGTTTCAGAACAAAAAATATTTTTCTTCCAACTGTTTCGGCGAACAATTGAATTTTGCTGCGAAACAACAAAAATGAAAAGAAATCAAATTGTTAAAAAAAAATTCAAGGCATCTAACTGTACAAAATTTTGAATTCTAAGGATGCATTCAAAACTTAAGGAGGGGCCCTAAAAATTTAAGCAATTTTTTTGGGGGAAGAGGTTGCAGTAGCAACACCATGATGTAAGAAATCAACTTGTGTTAGAGAGCACACATCACAAACAACTTTAATAAAGCATTCTAAAGTACATCTCTAATTGTATATCTATGTATATATTATAATCATGTGACTAATTAAGATTAAATGTTTCCTTGTAATAGACCCAAAATATTGACTCAATGACTCCTAATAGTATATGATTTTAAACAACCTTACTATTGGACATACATAGAGGTAATATACCCAAAATCTTGACTCAATGGCTCCTAATGGTATATGCTTTTAAACAACCTTACTCTTGGACATACATAGATGTGTTTTGAATTTACTAGTGTATTATAGAATATATGAACATCACGAATTATAGTTTGATGTCAAATAGAACAATACATCATCTAAGAATATAGTATAGGTGTAGAACACCTTAAAGGCTATATGTAGTCAGAAATAATAATAAATGAAAACCGAATCACAAGTAAGTGTAGTGTCTCTTAAAAATAAATATACATACAAAAAGAATAGAAATATATAATATAAATAATCAATAAAAGGTTAATATAATAATATAAATATTTATGAATGAATGATATCTAAATTAAAAATAATACTTAAAAAATAAATATATATAACAAATAATTGTATAATTAAAATAATGAATAAATGGTTAGTAGTCCATTAACGTAAAATAGATGTTGATTCCGTGTTGAATAGACAACATAAAAGTACACTATCTGAGGAAAAGGTCAACAATGAAGGATGAGGAGGTTTTGTAGGAGATGCCTGGGAACGTATAGGGTTTGTAGTTTTAGTTGCTTTGCACCGTAGAAATAGGGTTTGTTGAGTTGCAGTAACCTGGAGCCTAGTTAGCTTTCCTGGCTAACTAAAGTACCAACCAAGGTTCTAAAAAAGTGGGAATGTGATTTCTTTCTACAGTTCCAGTATCTATTTTTTTTGGTGGTTTTTCCTAATCGTGGTGGTTTTTCTCCTCCTTTTTGGTGTGTTTTTTGTGTGGGATCGGGCCTTTGGTGTGGGCCAACTTTCTCTCTAGGGTTTCAAATTTTTTCTGACAGGTTATTTTGGTTTTTTTTTTTTGACGGGCACGTGGCTGTCATGGACTCTTTGCATAAATCCCAGTCCTTGTTACACTTGTTGCTTGACAGTTTAGGCTTTGGTGGTTCGGATTTGAAGGGTTATGTCGCAAAATGTATCAACCCTAATCTCATTGGGGTGAAAGCTATGGATAGAATTTATACTAAGACTGTGAAGGCCAGAGATGGCAGAGAAAAGTTTGTCATAAACCCTGATTTCAATATTGACCGTACGGAGCTTTTACCTTCTTGTGGGATTGTTGGTCGTATGGTGTTCTCCTTGGGTAGCCGTGAGGAGATTCTGTCATGGGTTAATCTACATTGGAACCCTTTGCTGGGATTGGCTCCTTGGGTAAATCTCTTCGTTAATATGTGGATACTCTTCATTTTCCCCTCTGGTGATCGTGTTGATGAAATTATCTATTGTACTTGGATTTTCAAGGATGGCTCGCTTTGCTTGAAGAGATGGCATTCTGCTTTTGACCCTGTTCGAGAAAGACAACGTTTTCACCACATATGGATGCTTTTGTCGGGTTTCTCGATTGAGCTCTGGACAAAGAACATTCTCAGGGACCTTGCAAATTCTATTGGCAAATTTGTTGCTTGGATAAAAAAAACCCTTTTTGGGTTTGATTGTAGGGTTTCCAAAGTGATGGTGGAGTTTGATATGAGCTTAGGGATACCAGTTGAGGTTAATGTCTCTTAGGGTTCTAAGGTCTTCTACCAGAGAGTAGATTTTTTCAAGATGCCCTTTTGCTGCTTTAATTGTCGGTAGATAGGTCATACTATTGCAAAATGTCCCACTCTTTCAAGGAAGGTTTCTGGGGTCCCTGTTTCTAGTCCGGAGCTAGATTTTTCTCTGGCCTCGAGCCCTAAATATAGGATCCCCTCACCTTCTCAGAATTCCTCGGGTAAGTTTTTTCTTGATGAAACTCCTTATAAAAATATGTCAAAAGATAAATTTAATTTTTATATTGATGTTGAGAAGTCCCTAGATCAACGCATTTCTTGTGGTGAATTGTCACTAAATCTCAATGCTGTGAAAAATACCTTCTTGGTTCTGGGTAAATTATCTCCTGCCTCTTTAAACCCTGTTCCCGATGCTACCCTGGGGAAAACCCTAAGCTAGAACCTACTTATATGACTAATGTTGCGAGGGTGCTCTCCTTTGAGGACAAGGCACCGTAAGAGGATAGTGGCTATGTTCCAGTTGACGAGGATCCTATCATACAACCTCGGACTGTTTTTTCTAAAAACCCTCCTTTGGATTCTACAGTTTTTCCCTCTGACAATCTTCGTTTCCAAAATGTTAGGATTAGAAAGCAAAAGAAGTCGAGAAGTTTGGACAATGAGAATGTGGTGGGTGATGTTTTTATCTCATTATCTGCCAGAATTGATGATGTTGTTTCCTCCCATGATGGGTCTAAAAATCCTAGGGCACTTAGAGTGGTGCTACCTTCCACCATTAGTGATCAATGTTGATCCTATCGCTTAATGTTCGGGGTCTAGGTAAGGCTACCTGGTGTAGGGCCCTATCTAGATTATTTAATGCTACTAGCTTGGAGATTGTGCTACTTCAGGAGACTATGTGCGAGGACTCTGTTGCTCTTTTGAAGCTTGCTAATATTTTACCTATTTGGGATTTTTGGGCTATAAGTGCCTCAGGTAGGTCGGGGGGACTTATTGTGGGATGGAATCCTCATTTTTTTCACTTCAATACTTTCAAAAATTGCGGGGGCATATTAATGCTTGGTCGTAGTCTTACTCAAAATTTCAATTTTGGTGTTCTTAATTTCTATGGTCAATACTTTGGTAGAAGGGCTTTCTGGGATTCTCTGATTCACTTAGGTCTCTTAAAAACAAAAAATATTATCTTAGCAAGAGATATGAACTTTTCTCTTAGCTTTGTTTTGCTGTGGGGACCGTCGGGCCGTATGGATGATCTTACTGAGTATTTTTCCAACTTGCTGATTAATTTCGATTTGGTGGATATCGCTCCTCCTACCCTTCTTCCTACTTGGACAAATGGACGGGTGGGCCGTGAGGGTCCATAAAAGAATTGATCACTTTTTGTTTTTTTGGTCACTGCTACACTACTTTCACCATTTTAGATCATGGAATGGGGATTCCATATTCTCTAACCACTGGCCCATTTTCTTTTACAGTGATGATAATGTAATTATACAAAAGTTCCCCTTTAAATTAAATTGTTCTTGGCTTCAGAATGACATTTTCTATGCTGTTGTTCATCATTTCTGGGTTAGTTTATCACATGATGATGGTTTGAATCCAATGGATCATCTCCTTCTAAATCTTAGGTATTTGAAAGATATGGTGGATAAAGAATAAGAAGCAATAAGATTAGAAAGTGTACCGGGACCTGGAGATCCGGTTACAAGAAATTTATTATCGAAAATTTGATCTTATGGAGAATGTGGATGATCAAGCCTTAATTAATTCTCTTCAAGAAAAGAAGGAAGCTATCTTGAAACAAGAAGAAGCAGACTGGAGACTTAAGAGTCGTGCTCTTTGGTTAAATTTAGGGGATAAAAACACCAAATATTTTCATGCTTTTGCTTCTCACTGTCGGAATACAAATGCTATCTGGGAATTGCTGGATGATGCTAGCAATATTATCTCTAGACAAGATCACATTGAGGATGCTGCAAAGGTATTCTTTGCAAATATTTTTACTGATCCGGGTGTCAGTGACCTCCTGAAATAGTTGGAGCTTGCTAGATTATACCATGTTTTCTTTAGTAAATAGGAGGAAATTGATTTGGAGAAGCCTATTATTATTAAAGAAATTGAAGACACTCTTAAACTTTTTGCAAAAGAGAAAAGTCTTGGGCCTAATGGCTGGACTGTAGAATTGTTCCTACATTTCTTTGACATCATGGGGGAAGAGATTCTTGCTATGGTTGAATTCTCCAGAATTAATGGTTTTATCTCTGGTGCACTAAATGCTACATTCTTAACCCTTATTCCAAAAAGAAAATAAGCCCCAATCCTTTGATGATTATTGGCCTATTGCAATGTGTAATCTAATCTATAAGCTAATATCAAAGATCATTGTAGTAAGAATAAAACCTGGGCTCTCTAAGGTCATATCTACTAAGCAGTTCGGTTTTTTACATGAAAGGCAAATTTTGGATGTTGTTGGCATCACACAGGAAATCATTCATACTATTAAGACTAGGAAAAAGAAGGCTTTCATTCTCAAGATGGATCTTCAAAAGGCTTATGATTGTGTTGGCTGGTGCTTCCTCAGAATTGTGCTTATCCAAATTGGTGTTTCGCCTTTAATGCTCAAGTGGATAATGGCTTGTGTTTCTTCCACTGATATTGCAGTTCTGGTTAACGGTGTGCCATCCAAATTTTTCAAGTGTTCGAGGGGAATCTGGCAGGGTTTTCCCATGTCCCTTTTGCTATTTTTGCTATTATTGATGGTTTTAGTCGGCTGCTTCAAAAGGAAAAATATGTTGGGCATATCAAGGGTATCAATATTTCCAAAGAACTCTCTATATCCCATCTACTATTCGTATATGACGTGCTCATAGCAGGTTCAGATTCTACCAATGAATGGAAGTTTTAAATGATTAACATCAATACTTTTTGTAGTGCTTATGGTATGAAGGTTAGTGAAACAAAATCTATCCTTTATAAGCATCAGGTGGAGGAATCTCAAATTGTGCTTTCACAAAGCGTCTTACCCTTTAAAATACATTTGTTGGCTAATGGGTTTAAGTATATTGGGTATTTTCTGAAGCCCAATAATTATAGAGACAAAGATTGGTCTTGTATTTTTAAAGAATTTAAAGGAAGAATCGGTAGTTGGACAAATAGAATGTTATCAGTTGGTGGTATCCTCATTCTCATCAAGGCAGTCTTAACTAGTATCCCTGTAAATTGGTATTCTTTGTTCAAAGCCCCAGGTTCGGTTTTACAAAATATTAAGAAATTATGTTCAAACGTTTTATGGTCTGGAGGGAGAGACCGAAAGGGTTTGATTATGGCCAAGTGGGACTCTATTTCTCTTCCTGAAAGTAGTGGGGGTTGGGGACTAAAAAACTTGGAGATTTTTGGCAAGGCTTTACACCTCAAAATCTTATGGTGCAATCTGTTTTGTAAGTCCTTATGGTCTCATGTATTATAAGTGAAATATATTAAACAAGACATTTCGTTATGGCTCATAAATCCTATAAAAAAATTTAGAAATTCCTCATCCATATGGAAGGGCTTCATGAATGTAGTTTCTTGGATGGAAAAACACTTGCAGTGGCAAGTTGGTTCTGGCCGACAAGTTTTGATTGGTGTGAGCCCGATCTTGGGGCTGGATGATGACTACTCTTTGTCTGCTGATATTCTTGATTTTCTCAGGGAGAAGGAAATTCTCACTCTGTATTGTATGAGGAACACTAGATCATCCAATAGTAATGCTTATTGGATCAAAGGTGCGGAGCTTGGATTCTCTGGAAGATATGGATGGGAATGGAACAATTACTTTTCTCACCTTGATGCTGTGGGGTGCAGGCTATCAAGTGGTAGAGATGCTATTAAATGGAGAGGTAATCCTATTATAGGAAAAATTACTGCTAAATCTGCTTATAAGGCCATCATTCATTATAGGAACCTCTATCCACAGCAATGGTGGTTCAAGAGATTATGGCGTTGGAAAATGCCATTGAAGTATAAATGTTTTGGCTATTTTTCCCTTAAAGGGAAATTAAAGACATGGGAAAATTTGGTTAGAATCGGTTGGCATGGCCCAAGTCGATGTTCAATGTGTAACAATGATACTGAAACCTCAAATCATATTCTGGTTACCTGTCCTTTTACCAAATATATTTGGATGTTTATTTGCTCAGCTTTAAACATATCTCAGGTATGGGGTTTTGAATGTTTTGACCTTTGCTGTCTCAAGTGGTTTAGGGAATGTAAAGTCCACCATATGGTTCCGATGATTATTTCCTGGGTGATTTGGTATACAAGGAATAAGGTGGTTTTTGAAGACTAGAAGCCATGTGTCCAAAGGTCAGCTGGTCAGATTCTTAGTGTTTATCAGTTCATTTTCAGCAAGAAGGAGCCTCATGTTGTGACAAAAATTTGTTTTTTTGCTCCTCTTTTCAATCGTCCAATTCTTTTTTTTGATGGTGTTACTCAGAATGGTTTATGTGCAGCTGGTGGTACTATATATCTAAATGAATCCCATTATTTCTCCCTGCGGCTCAATTGTGGTAATGGATCAAACATGAAGGCTGATCTCCTTGCTTTATGGTGCATTCTAAAAGTAGCTAGTATCTTCGGTATCAATGATCTGAAGATCTTTGGGGACTCAAGGGTTACCATCAAATGGGAGTAGGGTGACTACAATATTAAGGTGTTATCGCTTGCCCACTGGTGCACCTGGATTAAATCAACTATCCATCTTTTTAGGAACGTTTCTCTGGAGCACATCTTTCGGCAACACAATCAGCTGGCTGACAAACTATCCCAACAAGATCTGAAAGGTGAATTCGACATCTTAATCTAGGAAGAATACTTTGATTCCCCGGTTCTGAATTTTGGTTCTCTGAAAATCTTCAAGTAAACTGATGCTACAGGTTTCTATTTGGATGATATGTGGGACTGATGATACTTTCAGTTTAATTTGTTTTTTATTCCCAGTTTTGGCTGGTTGCAATAATTATTTCCTGCGTTTTTTAGTATTGCTGGCATGTCTTGCGCCAAAGATCAGATTATGCATTTCTAGAGACTGGTTAATCATGTACTGTTTGATTCCTATGAATAACAAGGGTATGCTTTTTTTCAGCTGAAAAAAAAAAAAGATGATGATTCCGTGTATATTGTTAAGGTACTTTTGTTCAAATAAATGGTGATTCGATGTATATTGTTAAGGTACTCTTGTTCGAAACTTCATGAGTAGGAGCTTATAAAAAAATGAATAAATAATTAGTATAATAATATAAATATTTCTTTATATATTTGTGATAAGCAACTTGACATTTTAATAAAAGAAATTATTTTTATTATGTTTGGATAAAATTATTTATTATAATATTAATTTACTATCTTATTATAACTTTCACTTATATTATAAAAGTAGATTATCTATTTTATGCCTTTTATTGTTCGGTAGATTTTGATTTTTTAGATTAATTCGAGAGTATCTATTTATTTTTAACTTTCACATTATATAATACTTAAACTTGTGATATGAAAATAAATTAGTTTAATGTTTTAAAAAATGATTTAAATTTAAAATTTGAAATTTACATATTATATTATATTAATGTGATAGATGAATTGATATTTTTCAATTTAAAAAAACTATAATCGGGAAACTATTCTCGGAACAAATATAAGATTAATGTGAGAGATTGTAAGTTTGAAGTGATTTATAATGTATTAAAAAATATTTAAATATAAAATTAAAAATTAAAAATTGGTTTTAACATAAATTTAAGATAAAATTAATTTATAAAATAATATCTACATAAAATTTAATATAAAAGTGGTTGTATTAATGTAAGAAATTTAATAATGGTTGTAATCTATAAATCGGATGTAAGTGTGGGATTTCTCTAATAAATACTAAAATATAAATAATAGATAAGTATTATTGACACCACATGCTTTAGTAGGAGTTAGGTTTTGATGTGATATGAGATGTGATATAATAAAGCTGCTTTATAAGATCTTATTAATGTTTTTTTTAAATTAATTTAAATTTTAAAAGTGATTAAAAAACTTAAAACATATTTAATATAAATTTTTAAAATTAATGTAAAAATTTCAGTCATTAAAAATAAATTTCATATTTCATAATTTAATTTTTAAATTAATATGATAAATTTATATTATTATTTTAAATATTAAATTTATACTATGATTTTAAACATTAATTTATAAATTTAATATCATGAATTTTATTATGAAGGTGTATATATGATAATGATGATAGTGATGGTGGTGGTTACCGTCTTATTAGATTTTATAAAAAAAATAAAAAACTACTTAATTTGTTTTATAATTTTATTTATATACTAAAAGAAATGTAAAAGTATTCTTAAATTAGCATAATTTTGACAAGTTAAAGGTTAGGTAGGTTTTGTTTATATTATGTTTTTAGATATTAAATATTAAATATTAAATTAAGAATTTAATATTATGATTGATATTATAAAGCTGTATATATGATAACAATGACGGTGGTGGTGGCAGTTACCCTCCTCTGATACCAACTTTTGTTTATTGAATCTTGAGAAAAAAAATAAAAAATACTAAGTTTGATTTATAATTTTATTTATGTACTCAAAAATATTTAAGAGGAGTATTATTAAATTATCATAATTATGATAACTCGCAAGGTTAGATAGTTCTTATTGTAACAAAGAATTTGAAATTGAGATGTTTTTAAATTTATAAGAGAATGATGATGATGATGATTAGCATCCATTTAGACCAAACTTTGGTTTATCTCACCTTAAGAAGGATATTATTTGGTTTTCTTTAAAATTGTATTCTTATGCTCAAAAATCTTGGATAGAAGTTCTCGTAGCTCACTATAGTGTTCGAAAGCTAGGAGGTTAGAAAGGTCTGAATTGTAGGAAATATTACGAAACTCAGATATAATGTGGGTGTAAGTTGAGCATTCTAGGAGAATTTTTTTACATCTTCAACGCTCATAGACTCACAAAGATGGCATGCCCTTTCCACCCGCAGAGTTTTAGGAATATACTAACGACCTGTTTTGCTATGGAGCTCATGAGAGTTCGTTCTTATCTTGGCTATATTAATTTTCTTCTTTGAACTAGTTAATACTAAGAGATACTTCTAATCTTCTAGATTAGGGTTAGTAACCTCCTTATAGTATCTAAATTTTGTTTTAACCTCTAAAATTTTCTCACACCACAACTTATCTTTAAAATTACATGTAATAATATTTTTTACCTTATTTATATTCTACAAAGTATCATTTTCTTCAATTCCCCAAAGGTTTAACCAATCCATGATATCTTTACACCATCCCCGCTTGAAGCATAGTTGGTTTTGACTTTTAATTTTAAGGCAATTTTAGGAATTCTATTGACACCCATGTAATTTATCTTGTGCTTGTACATTATGTATCTAGTCATAGCCATTCTCTTGATGGGGGAAAGGCCCACTTCTAATAGGAGAATACGATAAGGCGTATTGCTTTTAATTTTAAGGTTTTAAGTTATAAAATGCTTCTAGATTTGCTCAATATTTCTCGAATATTCTCTACAAATGCTACAACCCCATACTTCACAACCATATATGATAATAGGGATGGAAAGAGTTTCGAAGTGGAACTTCTTTTTATCCCACATAACCAGGATGGCTAATTTACAATTGTTTTCAAGAACAAAATAATATTTCCACCCTTTGTTGATCCTTTTCTCAATACTGTAGTTCAATCTCATCTTGTGGTGAATATCAATTCCAAGTTACATGTAAGAATTCACTCATTGTCCAAGCTTTTATTTCACTATGCAACTCATAAAAGTTTTCTTATTTTAATTATGTTGAGAGTTCATTCTTATTTTCACTATACTTTTGATCTTTTAAATTAAGGTTAATGACCTCTTTATAATATCTTACTTTTATTTTAACACCTAATTTTTTCATCACACCACAACTTTTCTTTAAAATTTGATGTAATAATATTTTTATTATTATTTATATTTTGCAAAGTAACATTTTCATCAATCCTCCTATGAATTAGTATTTTAACTATATTTTAAAACAATTTTAAAAAACCTATGGTCTTTCATATATTGTTGGCAGAGGAAGCTAAATAAAACAAAGATCAATTAAGATAGAAACAAAACAATGGCAATCACATAAATTTGACATAGATATTTCACATGGTAAAAGCCTTCGAAGGGAAACATCCATAGAGCAAATAGTATCGGTATTTTTATTGCTTAATATTGGAGATTACAACAACAACAAAAATAGGCTTAAAAGCATTCGTCACATTCACTCTCAGGATGATGATGTTTGCTTCTACGGGCTTACATGGATTTATAGCACTTCTTACACAGCTATATTAAATTGACCAATTAATTACACAATATAACTTGAGCTGATTAGTCTTAATTGAAGGAAAAATAATAGGATCTAGATTATTCCATAATCCAAGCTCACGAGAAATGGTTGTCACATCATCCAACAATATCCACCTTGACAACAATTTACCTAATATCTTTCTCTTGCTTTATTCATCACCTTTCCTACAATCTAAGAGAATATAAGAACCACCGCAATGTCTCTAATGTAACTGGTTTTGTGAACACGTGTTCACAATTATTTTGAGTGTGAACCTTTTCAAGAAGCACTCCATCTTCATCAATAACATTTCTTACCAAATGATACTTTACAAGAATATGTTTTGTCTTACTGCGATAAGCTCGATTTTTAGCCAAATGTATAGCACTTTGACTATCACAAAATATTTTTACATTATTTTGAAACCTTCCAAACTCACCCAGCAAACCTTTCAACCATATTTCCTCTTTGCAAGCATGTGAAGAAGATATATATTTTGCCTATGTAGTGGATAAAGAAAAAATTCTTTGAAGCTTTCACATCTAACTAATAGGACCACTTGCAAGAGTAAAGACATATCCTGAAGTAGATCTTCTTTCTTCTAAATCACCTGCACAATCTGAATTGACATAACCACAGATTTAATCACAATAACCGTTAAAGGTGATATATTAATTACTTGTGCCTCTGAGATATCGAAACACCCATTTCACTGCTTCCCAATGTTCTTTACCTAAATTTTCCATGAATCTACTAACAACACCAATTGCATGTGAAATGTATGGTCTATTATAGACCCTCAAATACATCAAACCACCTGCTACATTAGCATAAGGTACACGAGACATATAATCCTTTTCTTCTTCATTACTAGGAATCAAACCTGAAGAAAGCTTAAAATGGGAAGACAAAGGAATATTAATAGGTTTTCACATTATTCATATCGAATCTATGAAGTATTTTCTCCACATACTTCACTTGTGATAACCATAACTTACCATTTTTTTGTCTCTATGTATTTCCATGCCCAATATATGTTTTGCTGCTCCTAGATCCTTCATATGAAACGTCCTAGCTAGCCGAGCCTTCAACCTGTTGATTTCAAACATGCTCTTTCTTGCTACAAGAATATTTTCAACATATAACACCCAAATAATGAATATGCCATTTTCCAACTTTTTAAAGTAAACACAATGATCATACTCTCTTTTGGTGAAATTTTGGCTCACCATGAAATAATCAAACTTCTTGTACCATTTCCTATCAGATTTCTTTAGGCCATACAATGACTTCCTAATCTTGCAAACAAATATTCATTTTTATTTTGAACAAACCCTTATGGTTGTTCCATGTAAATGTTGTCATCCAAATCTCCATGTAGAAAAGAAGTTTTAACATCTAGCTGCTCTAAGCCAAGATCAAGTAAAAAAACTAGTGCTAACACTAACCGAATAGAAACAAGCTTAAAAACTAGTGAAAATATCTCATGGAAATCGATACCTTCCTTTTGAGAATACCGTTTTGCAACCAGCCTTGCTTTGAACTTATCAACTTTATCATCAACACCCTTTTTAAGCTTGTATACCCATTTACAACCAACAAATTTCCTATTATTTGGAAGTTCCACCAGGTCCCATGCTTTATTCTTTACCAATGTATCCATTTCTTATTTCATTTCTAATTTTCGTTTATCATTTTCAGATGCCTCCATTTCTTCCTCATAACAACTAGGCTCCAAAGCAACACATGAAGCATAATCTTCATACCTCTTTGGAAAAGTTCCAACCCGTGTAGATCTTCGTAAAGTTTGTTGTGGTTGTGACATTTCCTTTGTTTCATGGAAATATTTTGTAATATCATCTACATCTGCAAGAGCTTCTTTAGGGATGTATTCATGATCCTTCTTTCTTGTAGATGGCTGAGTCTTCAATTGAATTTTATGAATCTGCAATTTATCTGCTTGTTTCATCTCAACATCTACTACATCTGATTTCATGAGTGAGTATTCATCAAACACCATATATCTATTAATAGTGATGATCTTGTGGGTGGTAGGATCCGACAATATGTACCCCTTAATTCCATCACCATATCCAACAAAGATGTAACTTTTTGACTTTGGATCTAATTTAGAACGTTGATTCTTTGGTATTAGAGCATAAGCATCACAACAAAAAATATTAAGATTCAAATAATCATAGAGGTGTCATCTCCATGGTACATCTTCCGAAATATTACAGTCTATTGCAGTTGATGGTGGTCGATTTACCAGATAGCATGTTGTAAGAACTGCTTCTCCCCACAACTCCTGTTGCAATTTGGCATTACTAAGCATGCACCTTGCTCTCTCTAAAAGAGTCTTATTCATGCATTCAAAAATACCTTTTTGCTGAGTGTAGACCGTGGTTTTATGCCTTTAGATTACAACTTATTTGAAATAGCTATCAAACTCGTTAGATGTGAACTCACCTCTATTATTTGTTCTAAGACACTTGATTGACTCTGTCATTGCTCTTTTCAATCAAATCTCTAAACTGCTTAAAAGAATTAAGCACATTAGCATTTCTTATGACAGTAAGTAGATCCAAACCTTTCTAGAGTAATCATCTATAAATGTAACAAAATATGATGATCCTCCAAAAGAAACTATAGGTGCTAGTTCTCACACATCAGAATGGATGTAATCTAGGATACCTTTACCAATATGCTTCCATGTTTTAAAATTATTTCTAGTTTGTTTACTAAACATACAATGCTTGTAGAAATTAAAATTGAGAGATTTTAAGCTAGGAAGTAACTTACGATCAATTCTTGCTCATATGATCCAAGCGTTGATGCCATAAACAAATAGGGTCACTTGCAGCTTCAGACACAGTCGTTGCTTGACTCACATCAATTCTTCCTTCTAGATTATAAAGGTTTATGATCATCCTTTTATCCTTCATGACAACTAAAATGCCCTTTGACACCTTCATCATTCCTTCTTGAAATGAAAATTTATAACCAACAACATCTATAACTCCCATACATATTAGGTTCTTCGTGAGTTCGAGTACGTGCCTCACCTCTGTTAATGTTCTCATAGTCCGATCATACATTTTGATATTGATGCTACCAATCCCAATAATTTTATAGGAAAATTCATTTACCTTAAATACTACACCATCATTAATTGGTCGGTAGGTAGATTTCATCAACTTCTATGAAGACACATATGGTGAGAGGCACTAGAGTTTAATAATCAATCATGTTGATAATGTAAACATTAGAAACATATAGTACCTCATATATCATGCCTGAACTAGTCTCTACTACATTGGTTTCATTCTTGGAGTGCTCTTTGGATGAATCTTCTCCGGCTTTCCTTTTTCAACAATACTTCTTCAGATGGCCCAATTTATTACAATACCAACACTTTAGCTTACCCTTCTTAACTCTCGTTTTATATCTGGAAGAATTTATTGAATTATGCATGTGTTCTCTGGATCGGCCTCTAGTGGCCATTGCAACTGCTGTATAATTTTCTGCGCAACTCTTCACATAACAAGGCTCCAACAACAATGTCAAATTTAAAATCGTTTGAATTACTAAACCACATAGAGGTGATAAGATGAATCTAGGAATCAGGTAGTGTACAAAGAAAAATATTTATTAAATGATCATGGATCTTCGTACCTTCATCCATTCTGAGGGCATATAACTTTCTCTTCATAAAGGTTCTGTTAGTCAAGTATTTTGTCATGTAGAGGCTTTCAAGTCTAATCCATAAGCTAGTTGATGTTTCTTCTCCAACGATATTAAACAAGAATTCATCTCCCAGGCACAGACGAATGCTGTTGATGGCTCTATCATCCATATCGCCCAAATCTTCGTCTGACATATCTACGGGCCTCTTTGATTTTCCCGCTAGTACTTTCTGCACTCCTTGTTGCACAAGCTGATCTCTCAGCTTGAGCTTCAATAGCTCAAAATTAATCTTCCCATTAAGTTTCTCCATCTCACCTTCCCCACTGTCTCAAACAAATGGATCATAGATTATAAACCCAGGTTTTCAAAATAGTGGATCAAATATATATTTAAAAATAATTTCAAATGGGTAAGGAAATGATAGATGTTTTATTTCAAATATTTTTTTTTCATAAAAAAAATCACCTTATAACTCCCATATGCTTTGATTTTGAAAAATCTTTTAAACCATTATTGAAAAAACTATTTTAATAAATTTAATATTTACCTTATATCTCCCATAACTTTGACGAGTGTGACACTCAATAATTGTCAATATGGTTTGTAGTAAAAACTTCAGGCTTCTTCAACTTTGGAACTTCGGTTCCGCTCATGATCTCGATCTCCAGTAACTCGACTCTGATGGCCTCGATTTCCAATAACTTGGCTCTCATTGCCTTGATTTCCAGTAACTTGGCTCTGATGGCGTCGATCGGCAGTAAATCGACTTTGATACCATTTGTTAGCAATGGAACCTAAATAAAACAGAGTTCAATTAAGACAGAAATGAAGCATTGGCAATCACATAAATTTGACACAGAGATTTTACATTGTAAAACCCTTGAAAGGGAAACATCCACAAAGCAAATAGTATTGGTATTCTTATTGCTCAAAATTGTAGATTAGAACAACAAAAAAACAAGCTTACACCAATTCCTCACATTCACTGGAGAATGATGTTGTTTGCCTTTACAAACTTACATGGATTTATAACACTTCTTACAGAATTACATAAAACTAACCAATTAATCCAAGATCAGTGAAATTGGTTGTCATATTATCCAACATCATATTATTTATTTTTTCTTATACATTAAAATTAAAAACCCACACCCACACCATACAAAAATATAATAAATATATAATATATTTATTCTTAAATTATATTAAAAAATAATTATTTATTTTAAATAAACACACATATATCAAACTCGTGGGTGGAAGTATTTATCTCAAACTTAAAATCTAATAAAAAGACAAACACAACACCTTGCTTTCACAAATAGATTAAGTTAAATAAGTCATTCTAAATTAAAGAAATCGTGATATACACAAATATTATAATAATTATAATTACAATTACATAACACAAAATAAATATTAAAAACATAACACTAATTAAATATTAATTATTATATAGTTCAGTGGTAAGATTTAAATGAGAATCAAGTTTTTTCTAAAATATTTTCATAAATTTTTAGAAAAATTCTGGTTTAAAGAAAAGAGGGAATTATTTGGTTTGCTTTAAAATTTTATTTATATGTTAAAAAGGTTTGAAGAAAAGCTTTTAGACCATACTATAGTTTTGGTAAATTAAGAAGTTAGAAAAGTCTTTTGTAATAAATACTATGAAAGTGAGATTTAATGTTGGTGTAAACATGGACTTTAAGAGAAAGTGATTTTCAACCTCAAAGCTTATAGACTAAGAAAGAGGAAAAATCTTTTCCGCCCATGATATTTTAGGAATTGACCAATACTTTATTTCTTTCTAGAGCTCATCAAAACTTGTTCTACATTTTCTCTTTGAACTTGGATGCATTGTTACAGGACTTTAGCTCTAGACCCTCCGATTCTTCTACCTAGTTTTAACTAATCTAAAATTATTTCAATAGAATAAATATAAGATAATTAAAGTTAGGATTCTGAATCTGTGACTCCTAATTTCCATATCTAATATTTTAGCTCATTCCAATAGCACCCACGGTTCGTGTAACCTTGCTTAGATGTAATAATATACTACCAAATACATGTGAAAATACAAACAAATAGTTGTGCTGATAATTAACTTAATGATACTAAGGATACCTAAGGTTATCTTCTTAAGAGCAAGCCATTCTGAATAACCGTGACTCGAAAGCCAAGCCATTGTGAATATTACCGCCAAATGCTAAATAAGATTCCTCCATTAAATATCCCGAAACTGTGCAGTTTTACAATGTGAACGAAATAATAGACCCTGCAAATTGTTTATAGAAAATCGACAGATAGTGACAACTAATTTGATGCAATGTCTGGTACACCGAAAACCAAAGAGAACAAAATCACATCTTAAATGATCTACAACAGTGTCATATATATTGCATCTGTGCATTGCATCAAGGTCACGATCGATTTAATATTTAAAGTGTGGAATGCTGTACAAAAGTTACATGTAATGGTAATTTGTACTTTCTTGGTCCATCAACATTTGTATTGTTCGCATCTCTACGAACGATAAATCCACAGAATTCCAAACCCGCGGGAAAATGGAAGCGGGTTTTCGCCAACAGATTACAAGAACTTATCTAGTCCTCGACAATTCTGTTTTTCGAGAAGACTGCGAGATTTAGCTGTTACATCAAAGCTCCAAGATGTGGTAAATTGTTCACCGCTTTTAGTTGATGCTGCCGCAGATACTTCTTGCAAGTTGAGTGCTTTCTCTCGCCATATATAATTTCAACATCTGCATGTGATGGCCGGACAAAAAAAGACAGACGTTACCTTTCGAACTTGCAATTCTGTACAGAATCGCCCAAACAACTGGGCAGGACGGCTGATCGTAGTATGAAAACGCATTGACAAGAAAATATCGTTTTCAAGTTAATTGTTAATTGTTAATAGTTGTTGGAAGTCATTTTCTGGGGTCGGGGTGTACATTGAAATTTATACATGGTCGGTGTTGCTGGACACGATTCTATGAAATGACTGATACATCAGTACAAAACATCTATTCAAGCCAATGAAAACACACACATCTGGATCAGGAGGATGTATCTGATGTTAGCCGACGAAATGATGGGTTGATATTTTAGAAATCTAAATATGTTTCAGTATTTCAATCAATTTTTTATTTATTTATAGCGTGAAAATTCGTGTGCTATGGAAGACCCAGTCTAAGCACCATGCAGATTCAGAAAACGCACTGGCTTGTACGGATTGCCAAGATTAGCATTAATGAACTGGCTTGTACGGATTAAGATTAGCATAAACGCACTGCCTTCTTGTTGTCCGTGTCGGTTCCATACAATTTCCATAGCATCACTTTGGGCGCTCCCTCTAGGTCACACGTGAATCACCTAAATCTCTGTAAGGGCGGGCACTATCGCCCCGCCACCCGCCTGCTCATAAAGTGGTACGTCTTATTCCAACTCTTTCGCGAAGGTGGGGGCTTTCAAGACTCCTGAAAAGACGAAGGCGAGGAGGCAATGCTTGACATAAAGAAAAATAAACGAGACGTCGTTTCTGGGTTTTCACAAGACTGGTGGTTAGTTTATTTATATATGAATTTTGAAAATAATATTTAAAATTATAATATATTTATCTACAAACATCAGGCTAAAGATTGGGTATATACTTTTTAAGTACAACCACATCATTAAAACATGAAAAGGGCTGAATTATTAATAATTTATTTATAATAATAATAATATTAATAAATAAATGTTATACTTTTTATATAATATAAAGCATATAAGTGGTTATATATATATATATATGTGTGTGTGGGGGGTACACATGAAAGCTATTGAAAAAGTAATTAATTACTTCACTTTTAATTTTGTGCAACACGAACCTAGATGATTTCCCCATGAGTGTCTAATAGTGGGAAAGCCACATGCCAAGGGCCTAAGGTATCACCTAAGTCTACTAGACCAGTGGTGTAGGGGACATTCATTGTTTAATTATGGTCGCGCGACGTAAAGAGGGAGGTTGCCTCACGAAAGGGGAAATGATGAGATGACGTGACAATTTGTTTGGCCCCAATAAGTGAATGCAATGTAAAATGTGGTCTCGCTCATGGGCTAACATGGAAAGGTCATACTTGCATGTAGTCATAATAGTACCAGAAATTGGGAGTACCTTTAATCGACGGTGATTAGAAGCAATTATGAAGGTAATTCTAGCTTCCTACACTGGTGTTTTTAGCTGGTTCAAAACTTGTCTCTATTTAGCAGTTCCTTTGTTTGCTTGTTTGGAGCTTGGTTTCAATTCGCATTGAAATGACAAAATATGGTAGGAAAACATTTTAAGGCTAAAAGCTTCACACTCCTCAAGGCCTAGGTCAAGCTGATAGGGGTTACTCATATGTTCGAAAAGGCCTAAGCTTAGTGACAAATTTGAAAGGGTATTGGTGTCTAGTGCACAGAGGTCGAAGGTTGTTCTTTACTGTCTAGTCGATTGCAAGCCCTGTAAGAACTACGACATCTTCTACTATGTATTTGGTCTGCTCCTTCAGGGTTTTGGGCTTGTGGGAAAGACTTTTGGATTCCATCTATGTGGGATTCCTCACAAACATCAAACATGGTTAGGGGAAAGCACAACACTCGAAGGAAAAACACCCCACTCATATTCAAAGGGTGCTACAAGAATCTCATATAGATAAATCCAACTACAATATATCTATCTTAGTCCATGTTTAGGACCAAATTGATAAAATGGATGAGTGAATAGTATTGGTAGCTCAAGACTCTACTAGGAAAATCAAGTATGGAGTAGGAAGAGGAGTTAAAAGTTATGTTTCTCAAGTAGGATGGAATCCAAGAGTATTTAGGGTAGGCTCACATGACCATCAAACTGATAGATCGAGGTCAAGTTGATTTGGATGCTAATATGAATGCATTGGAAAAGGAAAGAACGAGCTTGGTCTTCCCAAAGAGGATTCTAAAGGTGCAAACTAGCTTTGCACCAACTGAGGCTAAGGTTCTCATTATTGTAACTATTGAAGATGATCATTAGTTTTAGATCTATTTGCACCACTTGTCTTTGTTTGATATCTATAGAGATTGCATTGTATAACGCATATGCGTTATGAGAAAGTTGAAAACATAACGCAAGATATAAAGGACATGTGTTTTATAACACAAGTGTGTTATATCACACTTGCATTATACTGACATAAAAAAGTACTAACTCGATCGGCCCATTCCACATTAGATTTGGAAAATGAAAGAGAGATTAAACCAATGGGGGAGCTAGCGCACCTATGATTTGGGAGTCTACACATTAGGATTAGAATAATTTTCTCAATTTGGAAGGGTTGGTGGCTTGATTACATCTATTGGGGAGCATTCAAGGTATGTTTTTTTAACCCTAGTTTTCTAAATTCCATAAAACAAAATCAATGTCTATGGATGTTTTGTAAATATTGAATCTAATTTTAAAAATTTATTGTGTAAAATAGAGTTTTCTCCATGGATCCACATAATCTCGAAGAAACCATTCCTTGACAAAACCCAAACCTTCAAAATATTGATCATGAAAATATAATAGATTGAAGAAGAACAAGAAATCCCTCCAAGAGGAAACGAGGTAATTATTGAAGAAGAACATCAAAACCATCCATTACATGAAAAACAACAAAACCATCCATTACATGAAGAACAACAAATCCTTGCATTACAAGAAGAACAAAAAAACCCACGAAGACAACACATGCCAAATAGAAATGTTGAAATACTATCACAATTGAGGTTTTTGAGAGGCCTAAGTGATACGTTTAAAGGGGGAGACCAACTATGTTGTTGTCCTTGGGAAGCAATTGATACTATTAGTGACACAATTTCCAATTCCCAAGGAGCATTATATAACATTAATTCTTGTGGATTGTCCATGAGGTAGTTTTATGCAAATGAGCTTAGTTACCAAGACATAAAAAAATGAAAATAGGAAAAGACTATATTTATTCCCTCTTTTGAGACCCTCGCAATGGTTTTGTTCCTATGACTATAATATCACATATATCCATTGACTGGTGAATATAACCAAGTATAAAATAAAATTGGATGGAAAAGTTGTATATGGTATTTGATGAAGATCTGCATGGATATAGAGACATACCGTTGCATTTCTTGTAGAAGTTGTATATTGCATTTATACTTCATAAGAATGTCAATTAATTTTACATTTTAGAGTTTCAGGGGGTGGGACGAGGTATCCCCCAGGATGGGGAGCATGCAAGCGATGATTGAAACCATGTATTTCACCATCCTCTCCCTAGAAACTCACCTCATTTATATCCTCCTGCACCTAGCTTGTTGGATGAGACACAAGGGGCATTGTTATGGATGCTCGAGATGTTAGTTTGTCATGATACTTTTTTTTAGACACTAATAGGTGTGGGATTGTCTAGGGGGGGATCACGTTCATTTGGTGGTGGTGAGGATCCACTGAGTGGAGTTCATGATAATGAGTAATCATCTGGTAGTGAACATGAGTAGTGAGAGACATCTAATAGAGCATAGAAATGTGACATAGAGTGATATATGTTGTTTCATCCTTGATAGCCTCGTGGTATCATTTTTAATGGGACTTCATCGCAAATCCACACTAGTGGATTCATAAAATGTGTAGGTTCATCAATCTTCAACTAATTTACCATATTTTAAAGTACCAATTTGATTTGTTTAAATAAATATTATTTTATTAAATTGCTGATATATTATGTTCACATGTATAACAGGTATCAGAGGGGACTCCTCCACTACATCTGGGTCTTGCTCAATGGATTGAAGTAAATGCAACATTGAATGCTGCATATTTTCATTATCACCATTGGAGGTAATGAAAATATATTTAATTTACCATCACTTAACATATTTATATTAGGGGAAGGAAAAATATTTTTAATTTTTTATGTAATATATTTTATGCATAATGGTAGAGATTTCGTTGTTCAATCCCGCACCCAACATTGCTGTAGAGCCTCTATACGATGAGAAGGTAAATTTTGATGGACCTCTAAGTGCATCACTATTTATTTTTTAATATTCATTATATAAGTTATTAGACTAACTCTAGTTTGTTGGTATGTGTTTCTGATACATTATGGGTAGGATCATATTACGTGCATATATCCATCTTCAATTACTAAGGAATTTTTTGATGTGGCCTTAGAGTAGCCTATGAATGTAGAGGCGGGCATGCCATACACATCCATACATCAGGTAAATGCATCTCCCACTCCCAAACAAGAGGTCAACGTAGGTACATGAATTTATTTTTCAAATTTTTATGTACATATGAGTGTTATGAACTTATTAAATTGTCATGCATTTGCATCATGTGGTTGAATAGGTCCCTCATGGGACTCATGCATCACACTACCTCAAATATAGATGCCTCATGGTTGGATGACTTGTATCATTTTGACTCGTAGTTGGATGACTTGCAGAATCTTCACTTGCAGTAGGATGCTAGATTGATAGTTTCACCTCACATTACACCTATTATATGTCATGCACATATTCATATTCAGTAAGTATAAATGTTTTATTTGATTGAAATTTTAATAAGTGTACATGAATGTGCTTTTTTTATAATTATTAAATAAATGTTAAATACTGTTTTGTGTAGATTCCTAAAGTGAGCATTGATTCCCGACAAAGGATTTGACTATCTTCCCCATTTTTAGGGAACATGAAGATTGATTTTCAGAGGAATATTCCAATGTCGAGGAAAGCAGGGATAAATGAATTTGAAATGGACCAATATATTTGTAGTGGGTTCAAAGTAGTTGTGTTATTTTTGAAGTATGGGATTTGAATGTACACTTAGTACTTTGGGCAGAGGTTGTCATTATGTACTATGTGCATGATGTGTCATTTTTCAATACATAAATATTTTATTTAATATTATGCTTTTAATACACATGGTTGAATTTGAATTGCGTGAATAGAAATACCACTATAAGGAAAAGGCCCTTTAGCATAGGTTATAGTAGATGCTCCTCTCAAAAGATTTCAAATATTCGTTTATAGCGGAGGTCGCTATTGGAAGTGAGTGACCAGAGGTTTTAACATTTTTTTTGTTCCATGTGTTTTATCAATACAAATTCCATAGTGCATTTATGATCGACATGCACCAAGACAACCATAAATTATGTTTCCTCATGACCAGGAAAACCATCAACCAAAAAAAAACTAATTTTTTGCAACCGATGTGTTAAATAATCTAGATTGCATCGATGCATATACAAAAAAAGAGCGCCAGTGCATATTTTATATGAGCACCGATCTGTAAGAAAAAAATTATTTTACATTTGTACTGCAGTGCATTTAATAGTATGGAGTTCCCCAGTGCATTATCAACGAAACTAAAATTAAAAAACACAATATTTATATTTTATTTTAAAATTATATTTATGGTGCAATTTTTATTATAAATCACTCTGGTGCGTCAAATAATAGGGTGCACTGAAAAAACTTCAACTGGAATAACATGAACAATTTGTGTTGTGTACTTAGTATAGAAAGTATAGAATGTAGGGTGCCAATACTGCATACAAAATTATTTCACAAAATAAGTAGCCTCAAGATCCCTTGTATCCTTTTGCACAAACTTACCATTCTAGAGCTCCTTGTTGCTTTAAATCCAACTAGTGTACCAAGCATCGATTAATGTTTGCTAACTTGAATTTGCCATATGATTTTTCCTCTGAACATATGAATTTAAAGAATACTAAGCATTTATTAATAGACATACACACAAACCAGTGTGGATCCATTTTAACTTGAGATCATATAAGAACCTAGAGACTTTGCATTGATGAAAATTGCTACATTACTTTTAATGAATGTTGGGATACCTAATTGCAAACTCCCTACCTTATACCTAATTTCATCTATTTTTTTGCACTTTCTCAATAGTTTTGGAAACTATTTGGCTTATTACTATGCCTATACTAAACTTGTACTCGATGAGGAGGGTGATTTGGCATATTTTTTTAGAAGAACATCCTATAGAATTTGCCTGCGTAAGTTGTCATTTTGCAAGGGGTGTATCTATGCTATGAAAGTTTCCTGTGAATTTCACTTGGCCTCATCCTCAACCACTTGGGTGGTTATGAACCTAGGTCTCTGCCCAATCATCTCACTGCTTGCTACTAGACCAAACTTTGGTGGGCTAATTTGGCATACTCAGCATGCTTGTACATGGTATATTTCGTAGTCTAATAAATGAAAAAAATCCATTTTTAATGCAAGAAAATTTACTTCCTTGCATGGTTAATATCAAATGGCCAATGCTCAACCAATATGAGTTGGTTGAGTAGTAGTACTTGTCCAAAGTTCATGCTTGGCAGTCATGCTCAAAAGTGTGGAATCTTTTTTCTATGGACCACATGGAACCATTAACATATCTAGCACATCTAGAATTGTTTTCTTTTATAAGGCCTCTTGATATGTACATTAATTGCTAATATTTCTTTGGTGCAAATTTTTTGTGTTGGTGATGAACTTGCTTCAGAAGAGAGAATTTATAAAATTGTACTGCTTCATTGCATATACCAACATGAGACTTATGCCTTCCTTTTACTTTGTAGTTGGGAGTGCATAATATCTCTTACTGTATTTTCTTTTAGTGTTTATTATTTATTTACAAACATTTCTAATAACCCCATTTAGGGTTGCTGATACACATCTTATGTAAGCATTAGGCCTTCCTAGTAGAATTTTTACATTCATGGGTGACATTTAGTTATGGTGATTTAATGGTTGAAAATCCCTTTGCTTGACACTTGTATGGCATCCACATAATTCTTGACTTCATTTGTTATAATATTGTATCATGGTGGACTGTGTTCTTGATTGTATCAGGTGCAAGCCATGATGAGATGAGGATTACATCGTCCATATCATCAAAAGGATTTTTAAGGTTTTGTCATAAGTATTAGTATATTTGAGATAAGCATAGACATTCAACAAAGGTATCCTTTCATTTCATGCCCTTGGCCATTAATGAAATGGGAAACCATGAGAGCTCCAACTGGCCTATCACATCCTTGCTTGGGTAGTTGATCTGAAACTTGCTTGTGTTCCATCATTACATGACAATGCTAGAGCTCCTATCAACCTACAACTTTGGACCATACATTGGAATAGGGGATGTGAATTATCATTTTGGGACATTATATCATAGGACCACCAAAGATAGAAAAAGGATCCACATCTCATTAGTTTCTATTCATAGTCACTTAGAAGTAGTTGATCCAATCGTTGTTGGGAAAACTAGAGAAACATAAATTTAGTCTAATGGCAAAGAAAGGAAGAAAAACGTGGTTGTATTGATTCACGTATATGGAATTTTTGTTGGGAAAGGTGTGGTCTATGAGACATTGCATTTGGTTTTTCTTCCTAACTAAAACATTTGAGGGACTATTCACATCATGGTCAATAATCAGGTTGCATTCACAACTGATACCCAATTTGAAAGGTCTTGACAATATTGTACAGATGTTGTAAAAGCCATTAATGCTCCAAAACTTGGTTGAGTAGGTTGTTGTCAAATTAATAGTTGACTTGGAATAGCTTTCTAAAAAACTTGGACGATTCTAATAACATTGGTTTGAACATCATATCCTTCCTTTTGACTAGACATGAAAAAGCTATTTTGGGAGAGCATTATGAGAATATTAAGATTAACATTTGGCTATTAGTTGGGAAGCATAGTCTCACAAAACATTATTTTGTTTGTTGATGTAAGCATTCATTAACTTTACATACTTTCCTTCAATAAAACATTATTTTGTATGTTGTTGTGAACATTGATTACTTCACTTGCTTGCTTTTAATAAACATTTCATTACTTTTGTTGCCTAAGTATTTATTTTGTGAGACATATAAATTGCAATAATGGTTTTTCTTACCTTTCTTCGTATAAATCAAAGTATATGAACTTCACATTTTGTATAGGATATGGCTATAAAAGGAATTTCTTGATGTTATTGCGATAGATACTTTAAAGTTCCGGAGCTCATTCTCAATTTGCAAGACTATGATTATTCACTAGATATGTGGAGCCTTGACTATCTATTTGCAGTGATGGTGAGTTACTACAAACCATCTTTCCAACTTTTGTTAACACTCTTTTTCCAATATTTTGACTAGTGACTCAACTTTTATGGCTTACATGTGTCTTGTGAATATATTTCAGAAGGAGCCATTCTTCTATGGCCATGACAATTATGATCAACTTGTTAAGAATGCAAAGGTGTGTCAAGTTAACTCCCTTGAATATTTTTTTAAAAACTTTATTATTATTTATTTTCATTATATACCTAATTTCCATACAGTTTTTGGTCTATTATTTGTATGTTGTGCTATGTTTCACTTAATCTCAAAATAACAAGCTAGCTATAAAACAACTTAAGCTGAAAATGTCAAGATACCTATAGAACACAATCAATCAACTTTTAATGGTTCCTGATGGTTAATATCTTAATATTGAAATGGATACTTATGTATTTGTATGATTGGAAGGGATTAGATTTATTTCTACATATTCATGATAACCACTTTTCATCCAATTTCAGACCTTGGGGGATCATTTTAGACTTCTCCATGCAAGATATTCCTCAATGCTAACCTCAACAAATCTAAATCAGTTGATCTCAAACACTCTGAGGAACATGCTACCACATTTGGTTCAGGTTACATGCTTCATTTGGGATTCACCTCAAACCAGGGTCTCTGTGGACACTGTTTGAAGGACAGTCTACCAAGAGCAGACTCGAGGCATGATCTCCCTAGCTCAACGTGAGTCTAGAAAAAATAGGACAGAATATAATTAACTCTCCTAGATGTAATTAAGGATCAAGGAACTAGATACGTTTACCTTATAGATTGCTAATCCTTTTCTCCTTGAATGTTGCTCAAAACTTGATGATCTTCAGATCCGAGCTGCAAAACCTATCAAGATAACAAGACAACAAAACAAGTAAAATGCATCTATACAATAATAGATCTAAGTAAGTAGTCAAGTAGGCTAACTACACAAGATATCATCAACACAATGAGATTCTGGTGGAAATCAATTATATTACTGTATTGAAAAGGGGAGTACATAGGATAGAAATATTACAACCATAGACTTGACGTAGCAATCCAGATCCGATCAAACCAATACCAAAGCCTCCCAAGGAAGTGTGATCCTCCCAATAGATGAGTAGGGATCGCTCCTAAGATGATTTCACTAGCATGCAGACACTATAGACTTCCTCCCTTTGGAATTGGAGTGAGCTTCATTTATATAGGACTAAGTGGATAGGGTAGGTTGAGATATGGTAGGAGAGAGATAAGGGATCCTTCCAAGAGGTTAGGAACCAAGTTCCAAGTCTCCCAAAAGGTTAGGGATAAGGATCCATGTCAGCTGGCTTCAAGAATGCGCTCGAAGGAGCTATTTTTGTCCATTAATTGACATCGTCACATGGTGCAAGAGGACAACCTGTGACATCGTAGGTTACATGAGGACAACCTGCGATGACCTCTCAAAACCTCGTATGAATAGGTTTGTATCTCTTCAAGGTCAATAACTTTGTCAATGAAACTTTAGGGATATATACATTGAGTCTCATGATGCTAATATTTTAGATGTAATAGACACCTTGGATGACGATTCCAAGTTCTTGTGGGTCCAGGCATGTAGTAGTGACCACTTGCTCACAATAACCGTTCCCCCCTATCCCTCGTCCTCTCGTAGTCATCACAATTCAAAATCCATAGGGAGTATGATGGGGACTCTTTCTTTGTCCGTTTTGCAAGCATATGCTTTCTTTGTCATTTTTGCAAGCATGTATTACTATTGTCACCTTGGAGAGGTTATTCTTTTGGGGACTTCAATGAATATACTAGGAATTTACAAGGTTCGCTGCACAACAACAATAACATTGCACTCTACCTTCAGGAGATGGATCTAAAGATTGTGGGTTTCTACAAAAATTCAGATGATAGATCATGCCCCTCACATTTTATGGGTCCTAGGAATAATTTTATATGGCTTGTGGAATCCAACTATATATTTCTCTTGAATTATCTTACCTTGCTATTCCAACTCAAGAGGTTTAACATGAAATCTCCATAGTGGTGGAGCTATTCTGGTGGAGAATATGTTTGATCGGAGTGGAGAAGAGAGGGAACAAATTGTAACAAAAAGATGGGAGAATACAGAGTAGGCTTTGTGGGCCTTGTGGGGGATGAATGGTGCAAAATTAGATTCTAAGAAAAAATTAACTGCTTTTCAATTTTATTAAACTTTAAACCAGAGTATCATAGAAATCAAGAAAGCCTCTCTTTAGGGATTTGTGATACACAATTGAAACAAAAATCTATAATATGGTTTTGCTAGAGCGAGTGCCAATGGAAAATGGGCAGGATATCTTGTAGATTTTATTGTCCTGTTCAACAAAATCTTTAGGGTTGTGTGACACAATTCAAATGAAATATAAAGTGTGCTTCAAAGGTTGGGAGGGGGAGCAAGTGCCAACAAAGTGATATCTTCTGTATGAGTCTTTGTTTTGGGTTACATTTTCTTGTTTCCAGTTTGACAGTTTTAATTATTTTTTCCCAAGGTCTCTTTCACATGAAATTTTGTGTGTCATGCTACAATAATATCTGATTATGGTGAGATCAAAGGGTTGTAAACATGCCTACAATGAACTCTCAGGTCTAATAGTTGGATGTGATTCAATAGTATCCAAAAATTACTGAGATGTAAGTTTGATCCAAAAATGTACAGACATAAATGTTGATTCTTGATAGTTGTGTACATGACAATTGCTCAGTGTTAGAAACTATATTTGAAAACAACATTATGCATGAAAATTTTAGATATTTCACCATGACATTCTTTGATGAGGTATGATTTTTGAGTCACGTTTGTAAGTCTTGGTTATTTTTTCTAAAGGTCTATGCGGGCCAGAAAAGTACTATCTTCAACCATTACCTCTCTCTGACTTCAACCATTCATTTACAAGACTTTCAACATGATTAAAAAAAAAACACAGTCTCGTCTCTCTAGCGACGACTGCTCATATAGATTTTCGACAGACTTGCTATACAAATGATGAAAATTTCATTGCTTGTATAGAAAATCTGTCGGAATGGTCTCAAGAGATGTCGTCGTTATAGCGACAGCCCCTTGGGGGACTTTTCGACTAAATTTCTATACAAGCGACGAAATTTTCATCGCTTGCATAGTAAGTCCATCGGAAAGTTATCCAAGCGGTTATCGCTATAGCGACACAATTTTGTCGCTAAATTATCCAAATTTTTGTCGCTATAGAAACATTATTTGGTTTTTTTAAACAAGGGATTCCGTCACTATAGAGACACAACATTATGTGTGTTTTCGTCACTATAGAGACACAACATTATGTGTGTTTTCGTCGCTATAGCGACACCAACTGATCGCTAAATAATCCAAGTGGTCATCGTTATAGCGACAATAGATGGTTTTTCCAAATAAGGAATTTCGGTGCTATAGCAACAAACCACACATAATGTGGTGTCTCTATAGCGACGAGAGACCATCACCATAGCAACAGACTCCCATTGCTATAGTGACAGACTATAGGGACGGACTCTCGTCGCTTAGTGACACCACATTATGTGTGGTTCGTTGCTATAGCAACACCACATTATGTGTGGTTCGTTGCTATAGCAACACCACATTATGTGTGGTTCATTGCTGTAGAAACACCACATTATGTGTGGTTCATTTCTATAGGGACAGGCGTCCGTTGCTATAGAAACACCACATTATGTGTGGTTCATTTCTATAGGGACAGGCGTCCGTCGCTATAGCGAAACAAAATTATGTGTGTTTCGTTGCTATAGCAACGGGCATCCGTTGCTAAAGAGACACTATTTGGTTTTTTAAATGGATTCCACAGATGCAACGTTCTGTCTCTTTCCTATTGCTATCGCGACTAACTTTTTGATCCATCGCTACAATGAAAAAATGTGTTCCAAGAAAAAGTGGAGTCATGTACGTCGCTATAGAAATGAACAACTATTGAAAAATCAACGAAGTTTCATGCGAACAATATATATGGAACCCAGAAAATGATCACAGATATCATAGATGAGGGGTGCAAAGTTATCTTCCCACAATGATGAACAATATATATGGAAAAGAGGTGATTCTCTAGTCCAATTCCATCCCATGGTCAGAAAAGCAAAGGCTGAAGAAAATGC
Organism: Larix kaempferi; assembly: GCA_027924585.1. NCBI lineage: Eukaryota > Viridiplantae > Streptophyta > Pinopsida > Pinales > Pinaceae > Larix > Larix kaempferi. The sequence continues at coordinate 4,016,786 of BSBM01000249.1, forward strand.
ATCCATGACATAATCAGAAAGATATAATGTTGGTTTCTTGGAGGCATGGGTCTTCTTGTACTTGTCAATAGATTCCTTCAAAACCACTGATAATATCTATGCCCAGTTGAAGGATTCCCCAGTAGTGAGAATATGATGTGCCATAGGTGCCCATTCTGCTTTGAAGACTTCACAATTGGGTAACCCATACAACCTGCATAACATGCCTCCCAATAAAGAAAAGGGTTCTCTAAACCAGGAAATAAGGTATTACCTATCAATTTTAGGAGCATAAATGGCAGGGTTTTCCATCAAAGATTTAATCATTTCATTAAAATTAAAGCGGGTTGAAGAGGACTCTAGGAATTGTTTTGATAGAAGTTGTTGAGGAATTCTAAGTGCATAAACTTTGGAAAAAACTTCAAGTCGAAAGGAATCCAACAAGGTTTGGTTTATATCATTGAAGGAAAGGTCCTGGGGATTGGCATTGTCTATAATCAAATTAACCACATCGGTGTAAGGAATTAGAGATGACCTAGCTGCAATTGAATGAATTTGGGATTTACTAATGTTGACATAGGCTATTTGGTCATGTTGGATTTCAGAGAAATTGTGTTTGTCAAAAATGGAATAAATCTATGACCGGTCTAAGGAATAGGTTTCAGAAACCCTCTCGTTGGTGTCAGAGAAGATTCTTCTCTTGGGGTTTGTTTTCCTCAGTTCATCCATGGCCGTTTTGGATCTAATATTCTTCGACATGGCTGGAAATAAGATTTTATGATAAAATGGAGAAAATAAAATTTAATTAAGACTGAATTTAATTTTTGATTATTGTGCACATGATTGGCATGGAACATGGGAACATACTTGTAAAACGATGAAGAATACCAAAGCCAATAGGAGGGTAAAATCAACAGTGAAATTTGTTCGCAGAAGGTAAAATTGCAGCGTAAAAATGGTAAAAGAGTAGTTTATTTGAAGTATTTAAACCCTAAAAAATATGAATGGTAAAGTCAAAACATGACCGTAGATCTAAAGCACATCAACAGTCAAGATTGAAAACCAAATTTAAAAGGGTAAAGCGGAATTGGAAAGTCGGAAATTATTTTTTGAAAAATAACGATTTTATCCTCCCACAATCTGCATTGCGGGTTGTGGGATTACGGATGCATGGATTGGATTTCAGGACATTAATTATTTCTGCAATCTGCAACCCCAAAAGTCAAAAATGCAGAGTGTCATATTTATGGAGGATGTTCGGCGTTCCCGCAATCCGCATTACGGGATGCGGAATTGCGGGAATGATTTTAGAAATTTTAAGTATCCACAATCCGCAAAATATTTGTAGGTTTGGAAATGGAGATCTGATTTTATTTTCTAATTTGGTTTCCAATTTCCTCAACCTGAATTGCAGAACATGGAAATGCAGAACTGAAAATCTGAATTTTATTACTCGCGGGATTTCCGACTTCCGCAATCCAATTTGCGGAATGTGGAAGTGTGGAAGCAAGAAATTTAAAATTTAAAATTGGCATTCCCGCAATCCAATTGCCGATTGCAGGAATGCATAAATGTTGTATTTCAAAGAAACATAAGGGTATCCACAACTCACAAAAAATGCATAAAAATTCATAACAAAAACTAAAGTTTTTGCAAATTCTTGATTACGATTCAAAGCATGCAAATATGAGAATAAAGATGTCTAACAAAATTCCATGATGAGGATGAAAAGAAAACCCTAGATGACCTCAATCAATTTGAAATAGGGGCTGCCATTTCCATAAGACAAAAATGGGATCTGTTGTGCCTACAACAAATGGCAACTGGCTGGGAGAAGCAGTTATCTCTGTCAAAATAATCTTGAAAGTTCAGGAAGGGATATATCAGGATGAGAAATTTTTTTACTTTGTATCCTATAAATGTTTTCATGAAATTCAACATAATCTGCATAGTTAATTAATACCTAATTGATATTTCGTCAATCAAAATCAAATGCAATGATACCCAATTGAAAAGTAACCTAAAATCACATGGTTTTCTCTGTACTAGTATGCAAGCATAATAAGTCAATTTAAGATAAGCCTCAAGATAAACCTTCCCCTAATTCCAAGTCACCCTATCATCAATCATCTTGAGTTACCATTAATTTATTCATGTATTTATTGACTTCATTTATTTATTTATTTTTAAACTACTACTGATACTTTGTTGAAACAAGACAATTTCCCTGACTTGGTGATTAGATTTTGGCAATTCCATTCACAAATCCTACCTAGAAACTGAATAAGATAGCTCCATCAAGAGACTCCTTCTATTTTAGCTTTTCACTAAAAGCAATTACCATGTCTTGGTAACCACATAGCAGTAATTTCAGTCCAAAATAGAACCCATGATGATGGTCAGGATGGCTTGCAATAAGACCCCATGTCCTTGAGTTCAACAAAATGTCTTAACAAAGAAAACAAAATTTATTAAATTGTAAATTGCAAGACACTACCTTGGCTTGGAAACCAAATCTTAGTCGTGCCATTCACTGATACCTGCAGATCATGAATGAAATGACCTGTGATAAGATCTTCCATATTCCAACAAATAGATGAAAGCCACCCCCCTAGATTTATGACTAAATATGGAGATGTCATTCCACCAAATATCTATGATCATGATAGGCTTCCTTGCAATAAGACCCCCTACCTTGCAATTTACAATCGTTTAGGTGAATTTTATTTAATTCCAATATGATCAATATGGGAATCAGATTAGCAAAAGACTCACTAGACTATAGAAATTTACTTCCAATCACTAATGGAACACATGACAGAAAAACCAAGTTACTCCTATGGCTTATTTATCAAATGAGATATTTCTAAAATGGTGGTTCAAACGAGAAAGTATCAATTTATAGTCTACAGAAATTACTTGCTAGATTTTATAGAAAGAACACTTCCACATATAGACCAAGTAAAGTATAGCCTGTCATGGCCCTCCCAAATTTTGAAATTTAATTGATCGAAAATAGACTGATCAACCAAATTTGGCCAAATGTTTTATTATTTTCAAAGAAAGAAAAAGAAAAAAAAAACAAAGATAAATAAAAGAACAAACCAGTCCTATATATAGGTAAGCCAATGCTTACCTCAAATAAAATACTTCTTCAGAACTTGTATGTTTACTAGGTAGGTTTCAGGGAAACCCTCCAATGTCTATAATCAGATAGTGCTCGGGCCAAGCTTTTCTGTAATAATGAATGGCCCTAGCCACAAGCATTGAAACTTAGTATATTCATTTTTTTCCTTGTGTTCTTTGTCCCATTTTAAGACCAAATCCCCTACTTGAAAATCTCTCTCAGTTGAATATTTCTCATAAAACCATCTTTTAACTAGTTGTTGATGTTGGTAAAATTTATTTTTGGATTTCTCTCTCTCTTATTCTAATTTAAGCAATGATTGAATTATGTTCTGAAGGGGAGAAGAGTCATCCTGTTGTAATGATTGAGCCAACTGTAATGAAGTAAGTAAGAGGTTTGAAGGTAAAATGGATTCCTTACTATAAAGCAAGCAGTAACGAGAATTTCCAATAGTAGATTTTGGAGTTACTCGGTTTGCCCAGAGAGCATTAAAGAGTTGAGTATGCCAATTTTTATGATGAGTGGCCAAACTCTTCTTCAAAATATTAATCTCGTTTTTATTGGAATACTTATCTAGTACATTTCCCTTCGGGTAATAATTGGAAGAGTATTTGAGCTTAATCCCTCTCTCCAAGGAATATTGAGTGAGATCTATAAAAGAAAAATAGGTTGCATTATCAAAAACCAAAGATCCAAGAACCCCAAACCTAGTGACAATGTTAATCTCAAGGAAATATATCACTTGGTTTGTATTCACAACCCTAAGGGGGATTGCTTCTACCCATCTGGTAAAATAATTTGTTGCAGTAAGGATATACTAATGTTCTAATGAAGAGGTAGGGGTGACAGGACAAAAAAATCTAAACCCCATCGTTGAAAGGGAAACTAGATAGTGACTAGTTGAAGGGGAAAAGCAGAGTTCTGGACTTTATCCAACACATCTTGTTGATGTATATGTAACTTCGGAATGTATTTCACCCATGTATTTCATCTATGTATATTGTACTCCTATAGAGATGTTATTATTCCTCTATACGAAAGTGTCATCATTTGTATTGACAAGTATTGCAAGTGTCGTAACTTGCCGATGGGTTATTAGACCACCATGTGTGGGTTTGGCCCTGATTAAGTTAACCATGGGTTATTAGGCTAAGTTAGACAAGTCAACCCCACTAGTTTATTGGACAGGACAGAACATGTATAAATAGAGATCGGGAGATCTCTATTTGATCATTCACTTACTCACTCTTCCATCACTCGAAAAGTGGCACACATGTGAGGAGGAGGATCAACTCCTAGGAGAAGACTATCTCTTGTACTTTGGTTGTATCATTGCTCTCTCTATCTCTAAGGAAGTTGTTGGGTTTTTCACATTTATGGTTTTCCCTAGTGAAACTCTGTGTGTCTATTGTCTCATGTGATTTCTTGGTGTGATTGATATGCATTTTTATACTTGATATGCTATACATGCTATTCTCTCAGTAAAGATCCTAGAGTATATTGAATTGATGCTAAAAAATTTAACATGGTATCAGAGCTTCCCTGAGAAGAAGACATTGTGCAGTGGTAGAAACTAGGGTTTCTTGTTTACTGGGTATCTCTCCATAGATCTTGGAAAGGCAGAAAGGTAGATTGACTCTACTCATCAAGGTGAATCTTTCTGTCCAATCAAAATTCAATTCTGAGCACTTTCAGTTTTGGCTTTAAAAATTAGGGTTTCCACAAAAATAAGGATTTCTGGAATCTAAAGACATAGCTGGAAGCTCCTTGGAAAAATCAAAGTTTAGAGATTTGGATCGAGATTTTTGGTTGGGTGAAGCTCCGGGAAACTCAAACCCTAATTCAGGGTCCTCCCCAGTGAATTCAGGAAGACTAAAAGGCATTTCTGAAGGGTGAAACTTTTCAGATCTCAAATTATGAATATACCAGGCTGATCAAATCATCAAGGAAAATCTTTCTATCTTTCAAAAAGTTGAAATTCACATTTTGAATTTTTAGGGTTTCTCTGACAAACCCTAATCCGGCACGAGATCCAGATTTCTACAAATCAAGTGGTAAGACCTAAATCTCTTAGATTTCCATTTGAAGTACTCTTTAAGATGTCTCACAATACCAAGCTGTTAGGAACCCATGCCTTTACTTTGTTAGTATATTGTTGTTGGACGCATATGCTTTGTAAGTCATCCCGTAGTTTTGTTGATCCAGAGTTTGTATTGGCCCATGGTTTTGACTCATATTATTGGCGCCTAGACTTAGCCCATGGTTTGTATTGACACATAGTATTCACCCATGGTATTGGTACCTAGACTTAGTATATAAGTGTGTGTTGAGGCCTATGAAGGCACCGTGAAGTTAATTGTATTGAGCTTGCTAAAAGGAGGTTGCCCCCTCGAAGTGGCCTGTGATAAATATAAAAGTGATTCTGAGTTCTGTTATTTCTAATATCTCTTGTATTTGCATTAATTAATTATTGCAAGTTCATCACATCTGGTATCAGAGCACTTTCTTGGGCTTGCTGGGTGAAATTTCTGCAAAAAATTTTTTCGCATCTGTTGTAGGTTCGGATTTGGGAATAATCCCTATCTGCTTAACTGTGGGAAGTACTTGGGCATAAGCCCTAAAAATCATTGTGAGGAGTACCACAGGAACCCCAAAGTAGTTGTCCCATTGAGAGGACCTGCCAGTGAAAAGGGCAATGACCCCTACCTGATTGACTAGTTCCCACCCATGAGATAAACCAAGAGCTGTCATTTGTGGCAAAGCGGTTATCAGTTTTACCTGTGCCGTGGACTGAGGGGTACTTCCCCAATACGCAAGCCGTCAGATAGCATTGGTGGTCGAGTGAAACCCCTGAACTGTTAGAATGATGCACATACCTGGGGTCCATATCTATTTTCAGCTGAACTGTTGTCGATCACTGCTACGTTGTTTCAGATCCAGTCGTTCAGATCCATTCTGAAAGCCGTTCCAGATCAGCCATTTCCGATCTATTTCAGATCCAGCCGTTTTCACTCCATTCGGCGCCATTTCAGATTCCTCTATTTTTGCTCACTTCCGAGCCATTACAGATCTAGCTGTTTCAGATCCCTTTCGAGCTGTAGCTGCTCCATTTTAGAAAAAAAAAAACCAGTTTTTTCTTCATATCTCCCTTGTTTTAACTCCGTTTCCCTTGAAACTTCTCTAGCACCCCTGCAACCCCCTTTTGCTTATTTCATTCCTGAGGACCCTATCCCACATTCCACTTCCCAACACCCAAAATCTCACATTTGTCTATTTTTATGGTTTGCCATAACTTCTTCGATTTTCACCCGATCGCCTTCAAATTTTACCGCAGAGTCCCTTTTCTAATTCTGCTTCTTTGTCCCTCTCTACCAAATTTTCTCATTCTTTCACCCTGCTTCTGAAGCCCCCCTTTTTTTCTTTCTTGTCCTTTCGACAGTGTCCAAAATCTAGTCAAACCCCAATTACCCATTAGATTTTGTCCCCAATCCAAATTTCCCTTTACTAAATCAGCTTCTATTTGTGTTTTTCTACCCATTCCCCCTGCTGATGAAAAAAAAAAAAAAAAACCTGGTTATGGTTGTCACCCATGCAAGAGCACACACCATGGAGGAAGCACTTGCAGCCATCCAAACCAAACTCCAAGATCTGGATGAAAAGTTTCTCAACCTCCATCTTCAACATTCAACCATGAACAATAACCGACAACCAGAATCTTTTGCAGCCATCGAGTTCTCTTCTTCAAATAATTTTCGTGGGTCGAAGCTTGATTTTCCTCGTTTTAATGGTACTGATCCGACTGGATGGATATACTAAGCAGAACAATATTTCAGTTTGCATAATACTTTTGATGTCCAGAAAGTTTCACTTTCATCCTTTCATTTGGAACAGGAAGCCCTTCAATGGTACCATTGGTACATCAAAGCTCATCCCGAGCCAAACTGGATAGATTTTTAACAACTCCTTTCGCCACGATTTGGTCCTAGTGCTTTTGATGACTTCACAGGAGCACTCACTAAACTTCACCAAATGGGCACAATGAGAGAGTATCAGATAGAATTTGAGAAACTGGCCAATCACACAGAAGGATTGTCTGATGAATTCTACAGGAGTTGTTTTATCAGTGGTCTCAAGGATGAAATCTGCTCAGAGGTCAAAATGTTCTGTCCCAACACAATGATGGAAGTCTTAGGGTTGGCTAAGTTGGTAGAGGACAAGATCACAGCTCAACAACGCTCCAAACCCACCTTTGTTCCCTTCATAAATATGGGTTCCCAACGACCTCCCATCACGCTTGCTCCTCAACCAACTCCTATCAAGCATTTGTCTGAAACAGAGATGCGGGCATGCCGAGAAAAAGGGCTTTGTTATAATTGTGATGAGAAATTCACTCAGGGACATATATGTGTTCAACAAAAGCTCTATCTCTTGGATGTGGATTCTTCGCCTTCCTCAGAACTTGGTGAAGAAGCTACAGATACAGTAGATGATCAGGTCGACATTCAACACTCGCCTATTGACACCCCATCTCAGGACGACCCACCCGAGATCTCTCTACATGCTGTAACCGGTGTCACCACCCCACAAACAATGCGGGTCAGGGGATACTTCAAGAAGCTACCTCTTACCATACTCATTGATTCTGGTAGCACTCATAACTTCATTGACCCTCGGATTTCCAAACAGGCTGATTGTTTTGTCCATCCTTGCTCCAACTTTGAAGTCATGGTTGCCAATGGGGGCACCTTACCTTGCAAAGGGAAGTATCACAATGTGCGTATCTCTATGGAAGATTATAACCTCCGCTCTGACATGTTTTCCTTTTCCTTAGGAGGATGTGACGTGGTTTTGGGCGTTCAATGGTTACGCACACTTGGCCCCATCTTATGGGATTTTGCTGAACTTTGGATGCAGTTTTCAGCCAATGGGACACAACAAAAAATTATGGGCTTACAACCAAGGTATCTCCGCATCATCAGTTCACATCACCTGGAAAAGATCCTTAAGAAGAATTCACATGGTGTAATTGCTCATCTCCATTCCCTTCAGATGCACCCACCAATGGTCTCCACTACTTCCTTGGATAGATATGCATGTGTCTTTGTTGCACCAGTAGGCTTAACGCCTTCACGAGACCTTTCCGGTAAGCATTTAGACGCATCTACATCTCAGCAGGACATGATGGCTATTTTGCATATAGTACAGAAGTGGTAGCCATCCCTATTGGAGAATTATTTCTGCATCAAGACTGATCTCCAGAGTCTGGAAACATTCCTGGAACAACGGGTCTCCTCTTCAACACACCTGAAATGGGTTATCCAACTCATGGGTTATGACTATGCGACCACTTACCAAAAGGGTAAGGACAATATGGTGGAATATGCTCCTCCTCGCACATTTGATGACCCAGTTTCTCTTACAGCTATTTCTCTGCTTGTTCCAAATTGGTTGCAATCTACTCAATGGGGCTATCTCTTCTATGAACTCCATGCTTCTTCATCAGTAGGGCACTCTGGGTTCCTCAAAATGTATGACCAGGAACAATGTAACTTCTTTTGGCAGGGACTCAAAAGGAAAATTCAATGGATGGTGGTTGACTGTGATACTTTCCAGGTCAACAAGGGTGAAACGACCCTCCTTTCAGGACTGCTCGAACCCTTGCCCATCCCTCCACATATTTGGACAACTATTTCTATGGATTTCCTAGAAGCACTCCAATGGTATAGTACCACATCTCAAAGGACACATTATGAAGCAGTCTATGTATAGGCACCACCAGTTCTTCTTCCATACACCTTCAACAACTCCCCAGTTCAGGCAATTGACTCAATTCTTCAAAATTGTGATTAGATTCTTCTCATTCTACAGGACAATTTTCACATGGAAAGAATTCGACTGAAACAACAAGCCGATCAGCACCATTCTGAGCACACTTTTCACATCATTGATATGGTTCTTCTTCATCTACAGCCTTCCACGCAATCCTCCCTGAAACTCCAAAGGTGCCAATGGCTCGGAATGCAACCCGAGGATGCTATAAGGGACCCACTCCTTCAGATTCTGCATCAATTTCCACATCTAAAGCTTTGAGGACAAAACTTTTTCTAAGGGAGAGGGGATGTTAGGAACCCATGTCTTTACTTTGTTAGTATATTGTTGTTGGATGCATATGCTTTGTAATTCGTCCCGTAGTGTTGTTGATCCATAGTTTGTATTGGCCCATGGTTTTGACTTGTAGTAGTGGCACCTAGACTTAACCCATGGTTTGTATTGACACATAGTATTGACCCATGGTATTGGCACCTAGACTTACTATATAAGTGTGTGTTGAGGCCTATGAAGGCACTGTGAAGTTATTTGTATTGAGATTTCTCAAAGGAGGTTTCCCCCTAGAAGTGGCCTGTGATCAATATAAAAGTGATTCTGAGTTCTATTATTTCTGATATCTCATGTATTTGCATTAATTAATTATTGCAGGTTCATCACACAAGCTTGAGGATAAGCTTGAAGGGGCTGATAAATTCTGAGCATGGAAGTATAGGATTGGGCTAATCTTGGAAGAAAATGAGTTGGACACTTATATAAGTGAAGAGGTCCATGTCCTAGAGGAAGAAGACGCTAAGGCTCTTCACAAGAAGAACTTGGTCAAGTAAAAGAGGATCATTGCTGATTCTATCAAGGATCATCTCATTCCACATGTGTCATCTCTAAAGACACCCAAGGAAATGTTTAACTCTTTGACCAAGCTGTTTGAAGGAAAGAACATAAATCGGAAGATGACTCTGCGGAATCAATTGAAAGGTGTAAAGCTTCAGAATGGAGAGACCATTCAATCTTATTTCTCCAAGGTCTCTCAGATCAAGCTCTCACAGCACACACCAAGGGAAGCAAGTTTAAGAGGAATAGATCTCATAACAAGAATCATTCTCACTCTCATCACAAGAAGAAAGATCTATCTCATATTCGATGTTTTGATTGTAATGAGGTAGGACACTTTGCTTCAAATTGTCCGAAGAAGAAGAAAGATAACAACAACAAATTCAACAAGAAGAAAAGGTACAACAAGAAGAGGTTTCATGCTCATGCTGCTAAGTATGATGAACCCCCCAAGAAGAAGGCTAGGGAAGAAAGTGATACTTCATCAAGTGAAGATGAATATGTGCTAATCTCTGCTCTCATAGGTACTATCTTTCATGCTTGTAATGATTGTCTTATTGACAGTGGGGCTTCCAAACACATGATTGGGTTTAATGAATCTTTTGCAAATCTATCTGAACATGAGTCACCCCATAAGGTGAAACTTGGGGATGACTATCAATATCCTATCAAAGGAAGTGGTAAATCCTCCTACAACCTAGACTCTGGGAAGTCTTTGAAGATGAAAGATGTTCTATATGTACTTGGGTTCAAGAAGAACCTACTCTCCATATTTGCATTGGATGCAAAAGGAATGAGGGTTGCATTTGTAGATGGCCAAGTCCTAATGTGGCCAAAGGGTAAAACTATAGATGATGTAGTAGTGATTGGATAGAAAGAGGGAGGATTGTACAAATTGAAGGGAGAACCTAAACATTCCATGGTACATGAATCCATGGAGCCAAGTGAACTTTGGCATAGAAGGCTTTCACATGTGCACTATAGAGCACTACCAATTGAAAGCAAAGTTGTAGAAGGTCTTCCTAAAATCAAGACAAAGAATGAAGGTGTTTGCAAAGGATGTGCAAAAGGAAAGAACATTAAGAAGGCATTTCCAAGTAGTAAAAGCAAAGCAAAAGGAATATTGGAGATTATCCACTTTGATGTATGTGGCTCGATGTCATCCAGTTCTCTGAGTGGGTATGTATACTATGTTTCTTTCATTGATGATTTATCTAGGAAGAATTGGGTTTATTTCTTGAAGAACAAAGATGAAGTATTTAATAAGTTCAAGGAATTCAAAACCTTGATGGAAAATCAAACTGATAAGAAGATCAAGACATTCAGATCTGACAATGGTGTAGAATTCACTTCAAGTGTTTTCAAGAAGTTATGCAGTGATTCAGGAATTAAGAGGGAGTTGACTGCTCCCTACAATCCACAACATAATGGAGTTGCAGAAAGGAAGAATAGAACTATCATGGAAGCAACATGAGCAATGCCACATGACTAGGATCTACCTATGCATCTTTGGGCAGAAGCAGCTAGGATAGCTGTATATGTACTGAACAGAACACCTCACAACATATTGGACAAAAAGACACCAGAAGAGGTCTTCTATGGTAAGAAACCTGAAGTCAACCATCTCAGAATATTTTGTTGTCCAATATATATACTTGTTCCAAAGGAAAAGAGGACAAAGCTAGATCCTTCAGGAAAGAAGGGTATCTTTGTAGGGTACAGTGAAAGCTCGAAGGCTTACAGAATATACTTTCCAGGGTTCAAGAAGATTGATATCAGTAGAGATGTAACATTTGATGAAAACTTAGCTTTCATCAAGTCAAGGAAAACACCTGTTGAAGATCATGAAAAACCAAAGGAAAACAGATTCCAGGACACCACCATGAATGAAGCAATTCCAGAAGCAAATCATGAAGTTGAAGATCCGAAAATACCTATAGATCGACCTCGTGAGGAGAACTCTCACAAGAGGAAACATGCATGGGCTAGATAGCTCATTTAAGATCCAGAAAGGTAAGGCATTCCAGAAGAAGAACACAGAGCAAGGAAGAGAACTAGATCTCCTACCAGTTATGTTGCCTTACTCTGTGACATTATGAACAAAGAACCTTCCAGTTATGAAGAAGCAGCGAAAAAGAAAGAATGGAAGGATGCCATGGTCAAGGAATACCAGTTGATCATGAAGAATGATGTTTGGGATGTAGTTTCAAGACCTGAAGGGAAGTCAGTTGTGACCTCCAAGTGGACCTACAAGATCAACCATGCCGCAGATGGCATCATAGAGAAATAAAAATCAATATTTGTAGCTCATCGCTTCTCCTAGAAAGAGGTGATAGACTATGAAGAGACTTTTGCTCCTGTAGCCAGGTACACTTCCATCAGATCAGTACTTTCCCTGGCTGCAGTGATGAAATGGAAGATAAACTAGATGGATGTCAAGACAACTTTCTTGAATGCTGTAGTCAAAGAGGAAGTGTATGTGGAGCAGCCTCTTGGTTTTGAGAGACATGACAGGGATTCATATGTGTGTAGACTGAAGAAAGCATTGTATGGCTTGAAGCAAGCTCCTAGGACTTGGTATGGTACGATAGACAACTTTCTATCCAGTTTGGGATTTACTAAGAGTAAAGCGGATTCCAACCTATACTACAAGGTTGAAGAAGGAAATCCTGTGATACTACTCTTGTATGTGGATGACCTATTTGTAATAGGCGAGGATGGATTGATTGCCGATACCAAGAGGAAGCTTGTTGCCGAGTTCGAGATGAAGGACTTGGGGATGATGCACTATTTCCTAGGCATGGAGGTATGGCAGAGTATAGATGGAATCTTCCTTAGACAAGGGACGTATGCAGTAGAGATCCTGAAGAGGTTCGAGATGATGGACTGGAAGGTCATGGCCACACCTATGGCATTGAACTTGAAGCTTCTGTGTGATGCTTCATTATATCCGGTTGATGTCATTATGTATCGTCAGATGATTGGGTCCTTGATGTACCTGATGAACACTAGACTAGATATTTGATTTGTGGTGAACACATTGAGCCAGTTCTTGACAGATCCCAGAGGTATTCACCTGGTTGTTGTAAAGCATATTCGGAGGTACCTGAAGGGTACAATATATTATGGTCTCAAGTATGATGCGAATCAAAGTTTTAACCTGCAGGGTTATGTTGATTCAGATTGGGCAGGCAATGCTGTGGATAGGAAGAGCACAGCTGGGTGCTGCTTCAGTATGGGATCATGTGTGATCTCTTGGTTTGGCAGGAAGCAATCCTACATAGCACTGAGTATAGCCGAAGTAGAGTATGTTGCAGCATGTTCGGCCAATTGTGAGGCAGTATGGCTCCGGAAGCTACTGTCTGGGTTATTTGATCTCCTGCTGGAGGATACTGGTATCTTTTGTGACAACCAGAGTTGTGTGAAGCTGTCCAAGAACCTAGTGTTCCATGACAGGTCGAAGTACATTGAGATCAAATATCACTATATCAAAGATATGGTGTAGAGAGGAGCAGTGAAGCTCTTGTATTTTGGGACGGATGTGCAGATTGCAGATGTGTTGACGAAACCAATAGCCATAGTGAAGTTTGAGTAATTCATAGAGAGGCTTGGTGTTCTTCAGATTGACGACACTTCGAGGAAAAAGTGATGGACACATTTGTAGGAGCCATTCTGAGCATGTGAGCGAAGGATCCTTCCCATGACTGTGGATGTAAGTGCTGGATGATGAGCATCAGGAGGATGGTCTAGTTACTGCTCTGTATATGCATCAGGAGGATGCTCTAGTTACTGCTCTGTATATGCATCAGTTGGATGCTTTGATCAGTTTGATCATGTATTTGTATATGCATCATGTTGGATGCTTGATATATTTGTATATGAATCATGTTGGATGCTTGATATGATCAGGTGGATCATGTATTTTTTGTATATGTATCAGGGGGATGAATTGTATGATTTGGTAGATCATGTACTTATGTATGTATTAGGTGTATGCATTATGTATATAAGATGGATTCACTTGTATGATCAGGTAGATCATGTACGATGATATGTATCAGGTAGATACTTTGTATGCATCAGATGGATATACTGTTTGATCAGGATGATCACAAATGACAAACTTCAGGATGTTGCTCTAGATGATACGCATCTGGTTGATGCTATGATGATGATCAGGTTGATCATGTGATGATGTACATCAGGATGATGTATGGTGAGTATTGGGTTGATACTCTGGGGCTGTGGACAGGTTGTGCAGGTAGCATAAAAAAGGTCCTTTAAAATCCAGACAGGTAGAGCGGTGTGCTCGTAACATATTGGGATGCTCTATCGAGATCCAGACAGGTAGAGCGATGTACTCGTAACATCCTGGGATGCTCTGAGTAGGTTTTGCTACGGTTTCACATAGAAAAGATCCTTTAAAATCCGGACAGGTAGAGCAGTGTGCTCGTAACATCCTGGGATGCTCTATTGAGATCCATACAGGTAGAGCGGTGTGCTCGTAACATCCTGGGATGCTCTGAGTAGGTTTTATGAAAGTTCACATAAAAAAGATCCTTTAAAATTCGGATAGGTAGAGCGGCGTGCTCATAACATCCTGGGATGCTCTATCAAGATCTAGATAGGTAGAGTGGTGTGCTCATAACATCATGGGATGCTTTGAGTAGGTTTTGTGAAAGTTCACATAGAAAAGATCCTTTAAAATATGGATAGGTAGAGCGATGTGCTTGTAACAGCCTAGGATGCTTTATCGAGATCCAGATAGGTAGAGCGGTGTGCTTGTAATATCTTGGGATTTTCTGAGTAGGTTTTGTGGAGGTCAACATGTAAAAGATCCTGGGAGATCCGATAGGTTGATAAGTAAGCTCGTAATCAGTCCTTGGATGCTCTTTCGAGGTTTTGTTGATGCACGTAATCAGTCCTAAGGATTCCACAGTATGGCCAGTGATGATGAAGACCTACAGGTGGTGGGCCTACATCCAGTATGAAAAAGGACTGGCTCTGTAGAACTTCCTATGATGAGTAGATTTGAGATTGATTGAGATAACAATAGTAGTGACAATGACAATGATTCAAGGATGATGATTTGCTGATGATGATCCAGAGAAGAAGACTTGTGCTAGAAGATCTGTGTCAAAAAATACCTTCCTAGTTAAGAGGGAGTGTTGATGTATATGTAACTTTGGAATGTATTTCACCCATGTATTTCATCTATGTATATTGTACTCCTATAGAGATGTTATTATTCCTCTATACGGAAGTGTCATCATTTGTATTGACAAGTGTCGCAAGTGTCGTAACTTGTAGATGGGTTATTAGACCACCATGTGTGGGGTCAGCCCTGATTAAGTTAACCATGGGCTATTAGGCTAAGTTAGACAAGTCATCCCCACTAGTTTATTGGGTAGGACAGGACATGTATAAATAGAGATTGGGAGATCTCTATTTGATCATTCACTTACTCACTCTTCCATCACTCGAAAAGTGGCGCACATGTGAGGAGGAGGATCAGCTACTAGGAGAAGACTATCTCTTGTACTTTGGTTGTATCATTGCTCTCTCTATCTCTGAGGAAGTTTTGGGGTTTTTCACCTTTATGGTTTTCCCCAGTGAAACTCTGTGTGTCTATTGTCTCATGTGATTGATATGCATTGTTATACTTGATATGCTGTACATGTTATTCTCTTAGTAAAGATTCTAGAGTATATTGAATTGATGCTCAAAAATTTAACACATCTTTGATAGGATTCACACTTTCTAGCAAAGGCATGTGCATCTTTGAACAAAGTTGGCTAATAATAGATAGCCCATAATATTTTATGGGTTGTTGTTTCTCTAGAATAATTTCCTTCAGCAGGTCATGCATGCAATTGCAACAATATATCATCAGTCTCTGTTTTATCAAGACACCCAAGAAAAACTCCATCATAATTTATTCTAAACAAAAGACCATTAATAAACTAATAAGGTGCAACCTTTAATCTCAAATATCTACACTTCTTGAAGCCTAAAGTTTGAGGAGCAAACCCCTGTGTGGGAAATAATATAATATCATCATACCATTTGGATGCTGGGGAAAAAATCACATTAACATATCTTTAGAAACACATTCTTCTTGGTTCCATTCAAGTTGTTCTTGTCAAGGATCATTAGATTGGGCAGCGAGTAAACACAAACATTGTCCTTTAACAATTTTAGCAGGCTTTATTTCCAAATCATACTCTTGAAGGGCGATCATCCAATGGCCATGCTTTTCACCAAGTTATTTCTGGATCAAGACATTTCGTATTGTTGCATAAGGAACAATGGATTTAGTTCTAGACTTTAGGAGATATCGCTTGAAATGTTTTATAGATTTGTAAACTGCATAAGCATGTTTATCAATCTTAGAATAATTAATCTCAGCACCTTTAAATGTAGAACTCATAAAATAAATGGTTATTTCAATCTCCTCATCCTGTTTCTTTGTTAACAGAGCAGCGTAAGAAAATTCAGTGGAAAATGTATAAAGAATAAAATCTTTTGTGAAATATGGTGACCTTAATGCAGGAGCTTTTGCAATAGCTTTTTGAACTTCGCAAAATAATCTCTCTGAATATGAGACCACATAAACTGGATATCCTTTGTAATCGAATCTTGTAAAGGCCTAACTATATGAGAAATGTTCGGAACAAACTTTCTGACAAAGTTGATCTTTCCCAGAAAGGACTGCATAGATTTCTTAGAACTTGGGAGTGCAATTTTAGCAATCACATCTGTTCTTTCATGATTAGTAATCATACCATGTTTTGAAATGACAAACCCTAAAATTTTACCTTCTGTGACTGCAAAAATGGACTTCTTCAGGTTCAAAGAGATATCGTGCTTCCAACATCTTCCAAAAACTTTTTTAAGAGAAAATAGATGGTCAACCCTCTTTTTAGAATAAATAGTTATATCATCAATATAATGTTGATGTATATGTATCTTCGGAATGTATTTCATCTATGTATATTGTACTCCTATAAAGATGTGTTATTCCTCTATAAGGAAGTGTCATCATTTGTATTGACAAGTGTCGCAAGTGTTGTAACTTGCCGATGGGTTATTAGACCACCATGTGTGGGGTCGGCCCTGATTAAGTTAACCATGGGTTATTGTACTAAGCTAGACAAGTCGGCCCCATAAGTTTATTGGGCAATTAGGACAAGTATACATAGATATCTCCCGATCTCTATTTTGATCACTTCATTACTCACTTATCCATCACTTGGAAAGTGGCGCACATGTGAGGAGGAGGATCAGCTTCTAGGAGGAGACTATCTCTGTGTACTTGGGTTGTACTTTGGCTGTATCATTGCTCTATCTATCTCTGAGGAAGTTGTGGGGTTTTTCACCTTAGGTTTTTCCCCACGGAAACTCTGTGTGTTTATTGTCTCTTATGTTTGCATCTTGTGATGATTGATATGATTGCTATGATTGATATGCATTGATATACTGCACATGTTATTCTCTCAGTAAAGATCCTAGAGTATATTGAATTAATGCTAAAAAATTAACATGGTATCAGAGCTTCCCCGAGAAGAAGACATTGTGCAGTGGCAGAAACTAGGGTCTCTTGTTTATTGGGTTTCTCTCCATAGATTTTGGAAAAGCAGTAAGGTAGATTGACTCTACTCATCAAGTATAATCTATCTATCCAATCAGAATTCAGTTCTGAGCAATTTCAGTTTTGGCCCTAAAAATTAGGGTTTCCACAAAAATAGGAATTTCTGAAATCTGAAGACATAGCTAGAAGCTCCTTGAAAAAATCGAATTTTAGAGATTTGGATCGAGATTTTTGGTTGGGTGAAGCTCCAGGAAACTCAAACCCTAATTCTGGGTTCTCCGAGTGAACTCGGGAAGACTAAAAGGCAGTTCTGAAGGGTGAATCTTTGCAGATCTCAAATTCTATATACACCAGGCTGATCAGCTCATCAAGGTGCATCTTTCTATCTTTTCAGAAAGTTGAAATTCACATTTTGAATTTTTAGGGTTTCTCTAACAAACCCTAATTTGGGACCAGATCTAGTTTTCAGCAAATCAAGTGTTTTCTATTTCCATTTGAAGTACTCTTTAAGATGTCTCACCACACCAAGATTGAGGATAAGCTTGAAGAGTCTAATAACTTCCGATCATGGAAGTATAGGAATGGGTTAATCCTGGAAGAAAATGAGTTGGACTCTTACGTAAGGGAAGAGGTCCCTATCTCAGAGGAAGAAGAGGCTAAAGCCCTTCACAAGAAGAACTTGGGCAAGGCAAAGAGGATCATTGCTGATTCCATCAACGACCATCTTATCCCACATGTGTCATCTCTAAAGACACCCAAAGAGATGTTTGATTCCCTGACCAAGCTATTTGAAGGGAAGAACATAAATCGGAAGATGACCCTGCAGAACCAATTGAAAGGGGTAAAGTTTCAAAATGGAGAAACCATTCAATCTTATTTTTCTAGGGTCTCTCAGATCAAGGAACAACTAGAAGCAGTGGATGAAATGGTGGAGAATGGTGAAGTTGTCATGACCACTCTGGATGGCCTACCCAGGTCATGGGATTCCTTTATTCAAGGAATTTTTGCAAGAAGGAAGTTGATCTCCTTCAATAGACTGCGGGAAGAATGTTATCAAGAAGAAGCTAGGCTCGTGGCCCAAGAAGAAAAGATGGGAAAGTAAGATCAAGCTCTCACAGCACATACCAAGAAAGGTAAGTTCAAGAAGGAGCCATCTCATAACATAAGGCCTTATCACCACCATCACCAAAAGGGTAAGAAGGATCTGAGATGCTTCACCTATAATGAGAAAGGGCACTTTGCTAAATATTGTCCCAAGAACAAAAAGCATTCCAACAACAATAACAACAACAAGGGAAACAAGAAGAGATATCATGCTCATGCTGCAGAGGATGATGAACCTCCCAAGAAGAAGGCTAGAGCAGAAAGTGACGATGATGACTCATCAAGCGAAGAAGAGTATGTTCTAATCTCTACTCTCACAAGTACTATTTCTCATGGTTTTAATGATTGGTTAATTGACAATGGGGCTTCTAAACACATGACTGGGTTTTAAACAATCTTTTGTAAATTTATCCGAACATGAATCACCCCATAAGGTGAAACTTGTGGATGATTATCAATACCCTATCAAAGGAAGTGGGGAAGCCTCGTACAACCTAGACTCTGGAAAGTCTTTGAAGATGAAATATGTGTTATTTGTACCTGGGCTCAAGAAGAACCTACTCTCCATCTCTGCATTAGATGCAAAGGGCATGAGGGTTGCATTTGTAGATGGCTAAGCCCTAAAGTGGCCAAAAGGTAAAACTATTGATGATGCAGTGGTGATTGGAGAGCAAGAGGGAGGATTGTACAAATTGAAGGGACAACCTGAACATGACATGGTACATGAATCCATGGATCCAAGTGAACTTTGGCATAGAAGGCTTGCTCATGTGCACTATAGAGCACTACCAATTGCAAGCAAAGTGGTAGAGGGTCTTCCTGAAATCAAGACCAAAAATGAAGGTATTTGCAAAGGATGTGCAAAAGGAAAGAACATAAAGAAGGCATTTCCAAGCAATGAAAGCAAGGCAAAAGGAATCTTGGAAATCATCCACTTTAATGTATGCGGTTCGATGTCATCCAGTTCTCTGAGTGGGTATGTTTACTATGTCTCTTTCATTGATGATTTCTCCAGGAAGACTTGGGTCTACTTCTTGAAAAAAAAAGATGAAGTATTTGATAAGTTCAAGGAATTCAAAACCTTGATGGAAAATCAAATTGATAAGAAGATCAAGACATTCAGATCCGACAATGAAAGAGAATTCAATTCAGGTGATTTCAAGAAACTATGAAGTGATTCAGGGATTAAGAGGGAGTTGACTGCTCCCATCAATCCAAAACAGAATGGAGTTGTAGAAAGGAAGAATAGAACAATCATGGAGGTAGCATGGGCAATGCTACATGACCAGGATCTGCCTATTCATCTATGGGCAAAAGCATCTAGGAAAGCTGTATATGTGCATAACAGAACACCACATAAGATATTGGACAAGAAGACACCAGAAGAGGTCTTCTTTGGTAAGAATCCTGAAGTTAGCCATCTCAGTATATTTGGTTGTCCAGTATACACTCATGTCCCAGAGGAAAAGAGGACCAAGATAGATCCTTTAGGAAAGAAGGGTATCTTTGTGGGTTACAGTGAAAGCTCAAAGGCTTACAGAATATACTTTCCAGGGTTCAAGAAAATTGATGTCAATAGGGATGTAACATTTAATGAAAACCTAGCATTCATCAAATCAAGGAAGACACTTGTTGAAGATCATGAAGAACCAAAGGAAACCAGATTTCAAGACACTACTATGACTGAAGCAATTCCAGATGTTGATCATGAAATTGAAGATCTGCAAGAACTTGTAGATCCACCTCATGAAAAGGACTCCCACAAGAGGAAACCTACATGGACTAGAGAGCTCATTCAAGATGCAAAAAGGTATAGCATTCCAGAAGAAGGACATAGAGCAAAGAAGAGAATTAGATCACATACCAGCTATGTTGCTTTACTCTGTGATATCATGAACAACGAACCTTCCAGTTATGAAGAGGTAGCGGAAAAGAAAGAATGGAAGGATGCCATGGTCGAGGAATACCAATCAATAATGAAAAATGATGTTTGGGATGTAGTCCCAAGACCTGAAGGGAAGTCTGTTGTGACTTCCAAATGGATCTACAAGATCAAGCATGATGCAGATGGCAACATAGAGAAATACAAAGCGAGATTTGTAGCCGGTGGCTTCTCCCAGAAAGAAGGAATCGACTATGAAGAAACTTTTTCTCATGTAGCTAGGTACACTTCCATTAGATTAGTACTTGCTCTGGCTGTAGTGATGAAATGGAAGATACACCAGATGGATGTCAAGACTACTTTCTTGTATGGTGTAGTCGAGGAGGAAGTGTATGTTGAGCAACCACTTGGATTGAGACACATGATAGGAAGTCATATGTGTGCATATTGAAGAAAGCCTTGTATGGCTTGAAGCAAGCTCCTAGGACTTGGTATGGTAGGATGGACAGTTTTCTATCCAGTTTGGGCTTTACAAAGAGTAAAGCGGATTCCAACCTTTACTACAAGGTTGAGCAAGGCAATCATATGATACTACTCCTGTACATCGATGACATGTTTGTTATAGGTAATGATAGTTTGATTGCTGATACCAAGAGGAAGATTGCTACCGAGTTCGAGATGAAGGACTTGGGGATGATGCACTATTTTCTAGGCATGGAGGTGTGGCAGAGTGCAAATGGTATCTTCCTTTGACAAGGGAAGTATGCAGTAGAGATCCTGAAGAGGTTCGGGATGATGTATTGCAAGGCCATGGCCACACATATGACATCAAACCTGAAGCTTTTGTGTGATGCTTCATCTGATCCAGTTGATGTCACGGTGTATCGTCAGATGATTGGGTCCTCGATGTACCTGACAAACATGAGACCAGATATTTGCTTTACAGTGAACACATTGAGCCAGTTCCTGACAGATCCGAGGAGTGTTCACCTGGTTGCTGTAAAGCATATTCTGAGTTACCTGAATGGTACAATTGATTATGGGCTAAAGTATGATGCGAATCAAAAGTTTAACCTGCAGGGTTATGTTGATTCAGATTGGGAAGGCAGTGCTGCAGATAGGAAGATCACATCTGGGTGCTGCTTCAGTATGGGATCATGTGTGATCTCCTGGTTTAGCAGAAAGTAGTCATGCATAGCACTGAGTACAGTCGAGGTAGAGTATGTTTCAGCATGTTCGGCTAGTAGTAAGGAAGTATGGCTCTGGAAGCTATTGTCTGAGTTATTTGATCTCCCGCTGGAGGCTACTAGTATCTTTTGTGACAACTAGAATTGTGTGAAGCTATCTGAGAACTCGGTGTTCCACCACAGGTCAAAACAAATTGAGATCAAATTTCACTATATCAGGGATATGGTGCAAAGAGGAGCAGTGAAGCTCCTGTATGTTGCAATGGATGAGCAGGTTGCAGAAGTGCTGACGAAACCACTAGCCATAGTGAAGTTCGAGTACTTCAGAGAGAGGCTTGGTGTTCTTCAGATTGATGACACTTCGAGGAAGAATTGATGGACACATTTGCAGGAGCCATTCCGATCATGGTGAGAGGAGGATCCTTCCCTGGCTGTGGATATAAGCGCTAGATGATGGGCATAAGGACGATGTTCTAGTTACTGCTCTGTATGTGTATATATGCATCATGTTGGATGCTTGATATGATTGGTTGGATCATTTATATGTATATGTAGGTACGCATCATGTTGGATGCTGGTGTGATCAGTTGGATCATTTATATGTATATGTATGTACATATCATGTTGGATGTTGGATATGATCGGTTGGATCATTTATATGTATATGTATGTACGCATCATGTTGGTTGATGGATATGATCAGTTGGATCATGTGTATGTATCTGTAGATGTATCAGGTGGATACATTGTATGATTAGGTAGATCATGTATGTTGATATGTATCAGGTACGATCAGGCGGATCATGTATTTCTATATGTATTAGGCATGATCAGGTGGATACATTGTATGATCAGGTAGATCATGTATGATGATATGTATGTTGCTCTTTCGAGGCATTTCCATGACCACATGTAATCAGACCTAGAGATCTGGATAGGATGAAAAAGGCCTCAGATGCTCTTTGGGGTTCTTTCTTGGAAAGACACACTTTTAAGGTTTTGTGGTAAAAGTCACATGTAATCAGACCTGGAGATCTGGACAGGATGAAAAAGGCCTCAGATTCTCTTTAGGGTTCTTGCTTGACAAGACACCCTTTTAAGGTTTTGTGACTGTCACATGTAAAAGATCCTGGGAGACCCTATAGGTTGGAGTTGTGTACCCATAACATCCTGTGATTCTCTTTCAAGGTTTTTTGATGCACATAATAAGTCCTGAGGATTCCACAGTATGGACAGTGATGATGAAGACCTGTAGGTGGTGGGCCTACACCCAGTATGAAAAAGAATTGGCTCTGTAGAACTTCCTATGACAAGTAGATTCCGAGATTGATTGAGATAGCAGTAGCAGTAATGATGACAATGATTCGCTGATGATGATCTAGAGAAGAAGACTTGTGCTAGCAGATCTGTGTTGAGAAATACCTTCCTAGTTAAGAGGGAGTGTTGATGTATATGTAACTTTGAAATGTATTTCATCTATGTATATTGTACTCCTATAGAGATGTGTTATTCCTCTATAAGGAAGTGTCGTCATATGTATTGACAAGTGTCGCAAGTGTTGTAACTTGCCGATGGGTTATTAGACCACCATGTGTTGGGTCGGACCTGATTAAGTTAACCATGGGTTATTGTACTAAGCTAGACAAGTCAGCCCCATAAGTTTATTGGGAAGTCAGGACAAGCATAAATAGAGATATCCCGATTGTTGGAGAGAACTTCCGCAGCATTTAGGAAGCTGCTAATTTTGGGAAGGATAACTAATTTTGGAGAGAAAGTACCAATTTTGGCGGTAAGTCAAAGATATCGCCGTAGCGCAAATTCCGACTGGAATCACGGCGATAGGTACAGAAAAGTCAAAGCATGTGGTACAAAGAAGAGGCCGAAGGGAGAGCTCAACCACCGTAATAAAGGCGCCGAAGATGAAGAGAGGGTTCAGCTACCCTCATTAAGAAGAAGGACTACAGTCAGCGTTGCTTGAACCAAGAAGAAGCGACGGGCCGAGGCATTAAAGACTAAGGACTGCAGGAAGCGGCGACGAGACAGGAGGCGGCTATGGAAGTACAGCCAGTTGACTGTAAGTGGTTAGGGTTGAGTCACTGTTGGGATAAGGCCCACAGTTTTGTAACTGCGATGAGACCTTCGGGCCATCTATATATAGGAGTCTTTTTATATGATAAGGGGTTGGCCACATAGTGATAGAAGCCATTAGGTAGAGGGTAGTCAAGTCTTTGTTGATACAGAGTCTGAACATCCCTTAGAGAACAAGGGCCGACCCGTTGAGAGATCGTGCAATCCGCTGGGATTGAGAAAGAAAGAGAGTGCATTGTAAGAGGCAGGAGGAGAAGAGAGGTCTATAGAGAAGGGCTCCCACTGAGGTGGAGTTACCCAGAAGACCCTTGTTGTAAAGAGTTGGAAAGGAACTGTGTTTATTCTTCAGGATTGTTAACAAGAAACACAGTTCCCTTGGACGTAGTTCCCACCCTGGGAGTAACAACGTGCTTATCTAAGTAGCGCTATTGTATTTGTGTAGCTGTTGTTCTCATTCACTTGCCTTTATTATACACGAATGCTTCATTCTGTTATAAGTAATGTATATGGTCATCAGTTTAAGTTCTGGTTGATGTATAACAATTGTGATAATCATAGCTAAAATCCTAGCGAACTAGATAATTGTTAAGCAGAGGATAATGTGCGAGTATGGACTGAATATAATGCATGAATGGTTCACTTAGACAGTGCTCAAAGTAATACTCTACTCAGTTGCATTGTTGCGAGATATCAAGGGGCCAAGTTCATTAGCAAGGGTTATGCTTGGAGATTAAATGATATTACTAACTGCAGTAATAGGATAAGAACGGCTGAAACCACGTATTAATCCAGGAAGCGGTCAAGAATCGCGTACCGCAGGGACAAGAAGGGGAAGATATTGCACCTACTATATCTTAGGTATCGCTAGACGGGCTCACATAGGGGGAAGACTTATCGCACTGCCTGCGTAATGCGATAAGACAGAGGCACAGCCGGAGTAATAGAATGAGATAAGTTAGCTTATGTGGAAAGGGTTAAGGTGGGTTTAAGCACCCTGGATGCCTCAGAACCTGGCTGAGGACACTTGAGTCTTCTGCCTCCCATTAGAATCACTTCGGGTGAGACTTCAGGTTGCTTCTGCGACCTGTTGCCGAAAGGGCCAGTGAGCTAAGGGTTCTGTTGGTCTAAAAGGTACCGCAAGCCCGGGTCTACCCTGAAAGTAAAACAAATATCAACAAATGGTTCCGTTGCCGGTTTGAACACATTGAGCTGATGTTCTGTTGGCATCCTACCAAGCAAGAACTTAACTAGTGGGTTGAGTCAAAAGAAAGAGAGTTTGCTGTAAAAGAAAACAAGAATCCTAGACTGAGCACTGAGGCTTGGCTACAGAAGCACATTTTTACAGATCTCCATGAGATATTCTTCGTAACCTATGCTATTGAGTTATATGGTTGGTTATCAAAGCTTGCTGACAACAGCGGTTTCAAGAAGAATCGAGAAGTTGTCTGGACAGCAGAGCTAATTCAGACCTTGAAAGGTGTCGATAACCCCATCTCACGCGCAGTAGACTTCTGGCTTGCGAGTTTGCTGGAAGGCTTCATCACAGAGTTCGCGGTTGATCAGAGAAAGAGTTTTAGCGCAGCAGAACGGTACTTCTTCAAGGGTTATCGCGGTAAGTACCTAAATTCTTTAAATCTGTCCATTAAGCAATTACTATATGAAAAAGGAGTACTGGATATACTCTTAGATGAATAGTACCATGATATTGTAATGTCAGTAGACTCTGAAAGTGATTACGAGTATCTTGGACATACACGTAGTGGTAAAAGATATAGAGTCAACGATTCATCTTCTTCTGAAGAAAACAGCTCAGATAACCCGAGACAGTAGATTCAGAACCCTAGGACTCCTCAAAAACCAGTCGGAACTCAGAATAATCCCGCAGGAACCCCGTCCAGTAGCTCTCACACAGCGCATACTACCGCTACACCCTCCACATCTACACCGCCAAGTGGTAGTAATACAGCAAACCAGAACCCACCATCTAGAAACAGAATGGGAGATGATATGAAGCTACCAACATTCAAAGGTACAGGGTCGGAGGACCCTGAGCAGCACTGGTTCTTATGCGAAGCCATATGGACCATTAAGCAAATACAAGACGATAATGTCAAGCTTGTCCAGCTGGCCACCACATTTAGAGAAAGAGCATTAACTTGGTATATGAAGTATACCACTGGCCATAACAGAACGCTTGCACAGGTTAGAACTGCTATGATTAAAGAGTTTAAAAAACCTAAATCCGAGTCACAGTGCATAGCAGAACTTAAAGATATTAAACAATTGCCTACGGAGACGGTTTGGGATTTTGACCAGAGATTCAAAACCCTCATTGATCAGGTAAGCTTTGAGCTTGCGCCTCAACAGCATAAAGAGTGGTTTATCGCAGCAATATTACCACACATCAGACTTCCGCTAATGCAACAGAAATTAAATACACAAGATGAAGCATTAGAAATGGCAATGAAACTAGAGGCTTCACCTCTAGCAGAAACTAGCACAGGTATCACTAATCTGCAAAATCAGCTAGCTAACCTCACCTTACAGCTGCATGAAATTAAGAAAGGAAAGGAGGTTGCGCATGAAATTTGGTGTACTAAGTGTAAAGCGCAGGGACACAGTAAGGATAACTGCCCTGTCTTTGTTGACTATATCGCCAGTGGAGCTCCTAACCTGTTGATACAGAACCAGGGGCCATGGTGTGAGATTTGTAGAACCAGAGGACACAGTCCTCAGGAATGCCCTCTCCTTCAAAAATATGTGCAGACACCAAAGAACCTATATTGCAATTTCTGTAAATCTGTGGGACATGACGAAAACAACTGTAGAGCTTATGAGTTAATGATAGAAAGAAAGCATGACCTTTACAGAGTTCAGTCAAAAGCATCTGGACCAGCAGTACGTCCACAAACTGATCCGACTCAGGGAGGCCGTGGAGGAAATTTCAGAGGCCGAGGACGCGGAGGAGGCTATGAATCTGGCCGTGGCCGTGGACCTATAACCTGTTATAACTGTGGAGGCACAGGACATTACGCTAGAGACTGTCAGAACCCTACTACAACGTGCAAGTATTGTAAATCTTATGATCATACAATAGAGGAGTGTCCCATATTGATAGCTAAGATCAAGGACGCCAAGCCAGCAACCAATCAGACTATCCAGTTTATCGCTGCTGAGCAGAACGAAACAGAACCACGAGTCAATATTGTAACTCGCAGTGGCCTCTCCACAAGTAACATATCGCAGGATGCGAAAAAAACGACAGGAACGCAGTGGGTGCGCAAAGCTCCAGGAAAACCTATCCCACTCGATCTACAGAAGAATAAGGAGGCATTTCAGCAAACTAAGACTTCCTTTGCTGAACAGACACAGTCCAGATCACTATTATTACCATCTCAGGGTATACCGCGGAAACCACCACATGATTTTAGTATTGCGCAGATACCGCAGGCTAGCACATCTGGAAGATGCGACTAAGAGGAATTGACCGGGAGTGTACAGTCCTTCCTGCAGAATTGTTTGAAACTTCTAAGAAATGGGAAAGCTGTAGAGGAACTTCAGAAAGTTATTGATCAATGTCAACAGAGCCCTTCCTTGAGCAATACACAGTGCACTATTCACCATATAATGGGCCATACAAGGACAGGAAGAGAGATGAGGCTCACAACGCAGATCGGACTATTTGAAATGGATGAGGTTATCCTAGACTTAGGATCAGAAGTAAATGTCTTGACTAAGCAGACATGGGAACAGATGGGTAGTCCAAAACTAAGCAGATCCCCTATCCATCTGAGACTAGCTAATCAGCAGAGAATATCACCGATGGGTCGTCTATCGCATGTCCCAGTGGACATCGACGGAGTTCACACGTATGCAGATTTTGAGATCATAGAGATTATTGGTGACACCAAACCCTATCCAGCTCTATTAGGTATTGATTGGGCTTTTGATAACAAGGCTGTTATCAACTTGAAGAAAAGGCAGATGACATTTGAAGATGCTCAAGTCTGGGTTATCGCACCACTAGACCCTTTACAGGGTCCTCGCTACATTGAGCCAATCAAAGCAGAAGAGGAGGTGCATAACATGGAAAATTTGTACCAAATTACTTCTAATCAGACAGATTACATTGATCCTATAGCTGATGGACATATTAGCTGGAGATGTGATAGCTCATGCACATCAGATTCAGATGTTGGCTTAGAGAATTGGCAAAATAGACTCCACGAAGTTTCTACTCGCAGATGCGCATTCATGACTAAATCACTGCGATGGATTGGGGTAGAAAACAGGTATATTCCAACTTTTGATGGATTAGCGGACGTCAATGATTTTTTGCAGTAGTTTGAACAAGAGATTCCTCAAGAGCAGAGGATGGAGGTTTTTGACCTTGCAGTTCGAGCCACACCTTCAAGATGGTGGTACACACACAAGGAACATATCGCATCATGGTACGATTGTAAGAGACTGATGCGCATTAGATTCTCTAAAGAAAGAGACTGTACACAGCGAAAATACACAGGGGAGAGTGATCCCAGAACACACATTATGATCTGTGAACGGAGTTGGCTAAAAATTCCAGCAGAAGAATGGGTTCATTTGTTTATCCACACACTGGATACAGTTCCACGGAACTGGTATACAGAAACAGAGCTAGGAAAAGGAACTATCTCATGGCCTATTATGATTGAAAATTTTTTGCTCACGTTCAGTTTTGAATCTGAGTATCCAAGCATTGATCGGGCCTTGAAGATCATAAAGACTAAAATATTTGAGGATTGCCCATTACCAGCGGATTCGCAACCCGAGTGGGCTATTCAGATGGAACATGCTCTAGAATGTTACAACTGCACACAAGATTCAGGCGATGAGGATGAAGATCCTCGCAGTATCAATATCGCAGAAACAGAAGGTACGCGTGAAGTTGAAGGTCCACACTTAGAAATCCCAGCTGTAACAGAACCAATCAAGATTAAAAAGAGCAATATTGGCACAGAAACAGACCCTAAGTTTGCCTCTATTGGAGATTATTGGGATGATGAGACAATTGGCCAAATCACAGACCTATTACACGAGTATCAGGACCTATTTCCTACCAACTTTACAGAAATGAAGGGAATAGTGGGTGACTTAGGAGTCATGAGAATACCGCTTAAGGAGGATGCTAAGCCGGTTAAGCAACGTCCATACAGGTTGAACCCGCGGTATAAAGCAAAAGTAAAAGATGAAATAGATAAGATGCTAGTAGCAGGCATCATTGAGCCTGTTGAAGAAAGTGAGTGGGTTAGTCCCATGGTAGTACAAGAAAAGAAAACAAAAGGAGACATCAGGATCTGTGTCGACTTGCGCAAACTGAATGATGCATCGCTGCATGACCCATTTCCGACACCATTCACTGATGAAGTCTTAGACAATGTTGGAGGACAAGAAATCTATTCATTTACTGATGGCTTTTCAGGCTATCACCAGATAAGAATCCATCCAGACGACAGGCACAAGACCACGTTTGCGACAGAATGGGGCTCCTTTCAGTATACGGTAATGCGCTTTGGTCTTAAGAATGCCCCAGTAATTTTTTCTAGAGTAGTTGTTGCTGTCTTTAAGGAATACATCCATCAATTTCTAGAAGTTTTTTTTGATGATTGGATTGTATTTGGACTAGTCAAGAAGCACATAGGAAATATGAGATTAATGTTTGAAAAATGTAGACAGCACCAGATTTCCCTTAACTTAAAAAAATGTATATTTTGTACGCCTTTTGGTACGTTGTTGGGTCACATTGTGTGCAGACAAGGCTTGATGGTAGATCTTGCGAAGATCGCCATCATTGTCAATTTACCAGCACCTAACTCAGTAAAGCAGCTGAGAACTACACTTGGTCATACCGGGTATTACAGAAAGTTTATCAAAGGTTATGCCAAGATTACCGCACCAATGGAGAAATTATTGAAGAAGGATATCAGATTTCAGTGGAATGAGGAATGTCAGAAGAGTCTTGACACTCTAAAAAAAAAATGGTTACAGCACCTATTCTGGTATTTCCAGATTGGAACAAGCCCTTTCATGTTCATGTGGATGCATCTGGCATCGCACTAGGCATTATTCTCACGCAACCAGGCGAAGGGGGTATTGACCACCCTATCGCATATTCGAGCAGGAGATTATCGACAGCTGAGAAGAATTACACCACCACAGAGAGAGAAGGGTTAGCAATGGTGTATGCTTTACAGAAATTTCGGCACTATCTGTTGGGGGCCCCGTTCAAGATGTTCACCGACCATTCTGCATTAAAGTACTTGGTCAATAAGCCAGTGTTAGGGGGAAGAATATGCAGATGGCTATTGTTGTTCCAGGAATATGATTTCGAAATCATTGTTAAGCCAGGAAGACTAAATGCAGGACCTGATCACCTGTCAAGGATAGACTCAGGTGAAGAACCAACTAACTTAGAGGACAACTTGCCTGATGCGCAATTGTTCTCCATTCAGGTCGCAGACGAATATTATGGAGACATAATTCAATTTCTCACTACAGGGTGGGCACCGCCTGAGTTTACCAAGCAACAAAAGAAACAATTAGTGGTGAAAGCAGCAGACTTCACCCT
Organism: Larix kaempferi; assembly: GCA_027924585.1. Classification (NCBI taxonomy): domain Eukaryota; kingdom Viridiplantae; phylum Streptophyta; class Pinopsida; order Pinales; family Pinaceae; genus Larix; species Larix kaempferi. The sequence goes on from BSBM01000249.1 coordinate 4,047,005, forward strand.
GATTGCAGGACACCTCTATAAGTTGGGCCCAGATGAAATCTTGCGCAGATGCGTTATGCCCCACGAGAAACAGACCATTCTTAAGGAAGCACATTCGGGCATCGCAGGAGGCCATTTCGCAGGGAAGCCTACCGCTCAGAAAATCCTAGCAGCCGGATTATGGTGGCCTACATTACATAAAGACAGTAAAGAGTTTTGCAGATCATGCGATATCTGCCAGAGGACGGGAAAGCCCTCCAGAAGAGATGAAATGCCGTTGCAACCACAGATAACGCTGCGCGCATTTGATAAGTGGGCTATAGACTTCGTGGGTCCTATTAACCCCCCAGGAAAACGAACTGGTGCGAGATATATTATTACAGCAACAGAATACCTCACCAGGTGGGCTGAGGTAAAACCAGTCAGGAATTGCGATGCTGCTACAGCAGCACAATTTATTTTTGAAAACATCATAACTAGATTTGGATGCCCAGTGACTTTGATGAGTGATCAAGGCACACATTTTTTGAATAGCACCATAGAAGCCTTGACAGAGGAATTTGAAATCCAGCACCATAAGAGTACACCTTACCACCCTCAAGCTAATGGTACGGTGGAGGCTTTCAATAAGATATTAGAACATGCCCTTACAAAGATTTGTAACAGTCAAAGGGATGATTGGGACCTTAGAGTTAATGCTGTATTATGGGCTTACAGGACCACGTGCAAGAAACTAACAGGGCACACACCTTTCAGCCTGGTATATGGACAAGAGGCTGTTATGCCTATGGAATACATCTTACCCAGTCTAAGGATTGCTCAGCTTACAGAGATGGCTGATTCTGATACTTTAGAGGAGAGATTGGCATAGCTGCTCAATCTGGAGGAAGACAGATTTATCGCAGGATTCCATTAAAAAGTGCAGAAAGCACGAGAAAAAGCTTGGCATGATAGGCATATCAAGAACAAAACCTTTCAGCTTGGAGACTTGGTACTCCTTTATGACAGTAAGTTTATAAAGTTCCCTGGAAAATTCAACTCATTGGTTAGGGCCATATCAAATCCAGCAAATAACAGATGGAGGTGCTATCCAGCTTCGTACTATGAGTGGGGAGTTTTTTCCTACCTTGATCAATGGCAGTAGGCTTAAGCTGTATCGCGAAGGCCATGCCACCTCCTAGCCCTAGCCCAGAAAGGAAGCAAATGGTGCAGATGTTCAGTGTAGTTGAAATGAAGCATCGCACCCTAAGGAGTCTACATCGGGAAATACTTGAGGTAAGAATTCGCAGCCAGCTTTCCTGGTTGTTGCGATAATTTTGATATGAGGCGAGTTTTTGGCACTTTCCATTTCCAGACGATGCGATATCGTATCGCAGAGGACAGAAAACAGATTGATGCGATACCAAATTTTGAATTGATCAGAGGGCTAGTCACTTCGCCTTCTGACAAGCATTAACTGCACGGCTTACAAGTATCTGTTGTACTAAGATTTGGCAGCAGTACGGCGATTCTTCTAGATTTGGAAAATCCGATGCGACACCACTCCGGCGCACAGTTTCCCGGCGAAATTTCAAACGGCGTTTTCAATAAATGGGCGCGGGGTGTGTCTTGTCTATGCATTAAATGCCGCCAACGGGTCCAGTTTACTGGTCCGTTGCCATTTGAAATTCTGCCTTATGATAAATACACGTCTTATTCAAAGCACGGGGCTACTTGGTCATTTTCACCGAAAGAGTTGAGCGCAATTGAGCCGAGCCAAGCGTATTCTTAGCAGAGTTCTTAGCAGGGAAACCAAAAACAGTTGCAGACTCTGATTTGCATTAGATTAGCAATCATAGGCAGTCCAGAGTACCACAGGGGAAGGTTCCTCGCGCCAGACGAGCCTCTCGAAGACGTGTTGCAGAGATTCCAAAGGGGTGGAATTGAGTGTGCTATGACTTCAGTTGTGGCGAAGAAAGGAAAGACAGTTGCTGCTGGTTCTCCATCCACACGCCAGTCACCGAGAACCTTAGCTAATATGGAGTATAGCGAGACCCCGAGTAGCACAGAGTCAGAAGAACCGGAGCAGGAACTTCCCTAAGAAGTCACAGTCGCTACCGTATACTTCCCACCAAGAATAGAAAATGCACCAGCCATTGTCCTTTCGAGAGACTTTAAATATGAACTCGTACTCCCACCACTGGATAACCGAGTGAAGGAAGAAGGTAACCTGTGGGGGAATATGCATGCTGTTAAGTTTGCTGATTATAATCTGAGAGATTATAAGCTGTACCCACAATTCCGCCGCGATCGTTATATGACGATTCAGAGGAACCCAAGGACAGAGCGCGATGAGTTCGTCCCCATGGACCATGTAAGCCATTTAGCACCGTCGGGACTGCTCAATCTCCTAGAGATTCCACACTTTGGACGGGGCTCGGAGGTAAATGCTGTGGTGCGGATGCTACTTTCATGTGTGCATGGTGGTTACTTATGGTTGGGTAACCGGATAGATGTTAATGTTGACCTTATTCACCGCATTACCGGTCTGTCGAAGACTGGCTTCGACCCACAGATAAATATTGATGGCGCCACAAAGGATACCAGGCTCTCAACCAAGCAGGTTGCAGAGTATAAGCTGCAAAGAGGAGGTCGCGCCTACGATGTCAACTCAATATAGGATGACGCCTTGCGGTTTACTGTTAGTCTGTTGGCCGGAAAACTCCTCCTCAAGGTGAGGCCGAAGGAGGTCACAGGCTCAGTTATCCGCCTAGCGATTGAAGTCATAAAAGGTAAACCTTACAACTGGAGTTTATTTTTGCTGAATAGTTTCTTTCAAGACTGTGCGCAGGCGCAGCAGGATCCACTTCACAGCTTCCACTTCTCGTGGCTGCTGATCCTTATGGCTTTTATTGGATGGAAAGAGCCGCCCAATTCGCAGTTTCCACAACTGGCACCAGGGGCGTGCAGAGGCTCGAGGTACTCAAATCTTTGGGCGAGTAGTCACCCAGAGAAGCACAAGAATAACGCAATGGTATTCCATGACTATTATACGCTATTGCTTGAATCCGTAGCAACGATTCCGCGTGTCGACTCGCCGGTCGTTGATCTTTATCAGTCCAAGCTGGAATTTAAAGTCGACAGGGATAAAACCTATATCCGACCCAAGGGATTCAGGAAACATAAGGAATGGGCCCCCGACCCATATCGCATGGAAATCCAGCAAGTTGAAGACACCATTAAGAATTGTTTCGATGAGGAAATGAAACAGATGTATGATGATCTATCCTCTGGCCTAGTTCCAGTTGATCCCCCAGCTGAGGATCCAGAAGATGTTCTGGAGGTAGATCCTAAAGATAAAGTGAAAGAACCAATAGGTTCTAAGAGAAAGGTTACTGAAGGCCCTTCTCCATTGCGAGCAAAGAAGAAGAGAACAAAGGCGGTTACTTTCGACGAACCGCAGGCACCAATTATGACAGAGGATGAGTATGATCTCATCGCCAGCCGAATACAGGAGAAGATGCGGGATAAATTCGCTGCAATTCAGTCATCGCAGGATCTTATGCGCATCAGCCTTGACAAGAAATTGCGAGAGTTGAAGGCAATAACTGAGAAGACTGCTTCCATGCAGATTCAGCCAGTTCCAACTACAGTCGCAGAAAGTTCGCAGCCCCCTTCACAGACCAGAGAAGAAAGTATTGCAAGGGACCGCACGAACATTGTTCGTATACCGCCAGGAAGCATTAAGTTCCCTGTACCTATGGAAGTACAGATGGTTCATCCTCTTGAGGTGAACCTACCAGAAGTACCTGTGGACCAGTTGTACGAAATTTTCCGGCAGATAGGCACGGAGCTGAGGCACAGAGAACAAGTCACATATGAGCAAAATGTTTTGCTGTCTAACGAAAACGTGCAGCTCATCGCACAGCATGAGGCAGAGAGTGCCCAGTTGACACAATATGTTCAGCGAGAGCAGGATGTCTCTCTTGTTTTAAAGAATATCGCAGCAGAACTTCCGCAGTGCGATATCAGGCCTGAGTTAGAAATAACTCAAAAGATCAGAAAAATATCGGAAAGAGCAAAGGCTCTAGATGAAGAGAAGAAAAAGATGGAGGAAGAATACGAAGCAAGGATTGCTGCACTGGAAGCGAATAGGCCGCCTACTCCAGAGGAAATCCAAGAAGCACGAGTGCAAGCTTTCAGAATTGTACAGACACAGATGCACTGTCGAGTGGAAGCAACAGAGGCTATCCTAGAGGATGCATCAAAAACATGGCTGGAGCTAGAGGAGCTCCCACAGAAAGCCGAGCTCGATCAGCACATTAAGCACTGTGAAGATGCGATATCGAGAGCTGAAGAAGAGTACAAGGGCTTGAGTGCTCTTGCGAAGATAAGAAAGAAAGGAGAAATCACACAATTTCAACAGCAGGTGCAGAAGTACAGAGAACAGCAGATCAACCTGGCTAACGAAGTTAGCCCGCATGAAAGCAAAGTCGCACATCTGGTTGATGAACTGGAGCAAAAGGTGAAAAGCTTCACCTCAAGTAAAGGAGTCATTGAGGGCACAGAGGACTCCTTGGTAACCGTTGAGCTGCTCAGCGCAGCGCAGGAAGAAGTAACACACATGGATGAAAGTATTAAAGCGCTTAAGGCACAATTCGCAACAATCTCACGAGCAGCAAAGGATAAGCTTAGGAAGATGAAGCAGGCTGGTGTTGCGAGTGGCTCGGGGACGAGCCACAAGTAAGTGTTAGGGGAGTTGTTGGAGAGAACTTCCGCAGCATTTAGGAAGCTGCTAATTTTGGGAAGGATAACTAATTTTGGAGAGAAAGTACCAATTTTGGCGGTAAGACAAAGATATCGCCGTAGCACAAATTCCGACTGGAATCACGGCGATAGGTACAGAAAAGTCAAAGCATGTGGTACAAAGAAGAGGCCGAAGGGAGAGCTCAACCACCGTAATAAAGGCGCCGAAGATGAAGAGAGGGTTCAGCTACCCTCATTAAGAAGAAGGACTACAGTCAGCGTTGCTTGAACCAAGAAGAAGCGACGGGCCGAGGCATTAAAGACTAAGGACTGCAGGAAGCGGCGACGAGACAGGAGGCGGCTATGGAAGTACAGCCAGTTGACTGTAAGTGGTTAGGGTTGAGTCACTGTTGGGATAAGGCCCACAGTTTTGTAACTGCGATGAGACCTTCGGGCCATCTATATATAGGAGTCTTTTTATATGATAAGGGGTTGGCCACATAGTGATAGAAGCCATTAGGTAGAGGGTAGTAAAGTCTTTGTTGATACAGAGTCTGAACATCCCTTAGAGAACAAGGGCCGACCCGTTGAGAGATCGTGCAATCCGCTGGGATTGAGAAAGAAAGAGAGTGCATTGTAAGAGGCAGGAGGAGAAGAGAGGTCTATAGAGAAGGGCTCCCACTGAGGTGGAGTTACCCAGAAGACCCTTGTTGTAAAGAGTTGGAAAGGAACTGTGTTTATTCTTCAGGATTGTTAACAAGAAACACAGTTCCCTTGGACGTAGTTCCCACCCTGGGAGTAACAACGTGCTTATCTAAGTAGCGCTATTGTATTTGTGTAGCTGTTGTTCTCATTCACTTGCCTTTATTATACACGAATGCTTCATTCTGTTATAAGTAATGTATATGGTCATCAGTTTAAGTTCTGGTTGATTTATAACAATTGTGATAATCATAGCTAAAATCCTAGCGAACTAGATAATTGTTAAGCAGAGGATAATGTGCGAGTATGGACTGAATATAATGCATGAATGGTTCACTTAGACAGTGCTCAAAGTAATACTCTACTCAGTTGCATTGTTGCGAGATATCAAGGGGCCAAGTTCATTAGCAAGGGTTATGCTTGGAGATTAAATGATATTACTAACTGCAGTAATAGGATAGGAACGGCTGAAACCATGTATTAATCCAGGAAGCGGTCAAGAATCGTGTACCGCAGGGACAAGAAGGGGAAGATATTGCACCTACTATATCTTAGGTATCGCTAGACGGGCTCACATAGGGGGAAGACTTATCGCACTCCCTGCGTAATGCGATAGGACAGAGGCACAGCCAGAGTAATAGAATGAGATAAGTTAGCTTATGTGGAAAGGGTTAAGGTGGGTTTAAGCACCCTGGATGCCTCAGAACCTGGCTGAGGACACTTGAGTCTTCTTCCTCCCATTAGAATCACTTCGGGTGAGACTTCAGGTTGCTTCTGCGACCTGTTGCCGAAAGGGCCAGTGAGCTAAGGGTTCTGTTGGTCTAAAAGGTACCGCAAGCCCGGGTCTACCCTGAAAGTAAAACAAAGATCAACACCGATCTCTATTTTGATCACTTCATTACTCACTTATCCATCACTTGAAAAGTGGTGCACATGTGAGGAGGAGGATCATCTTCTAGGAGGACAGTATCTTTGTGTACTTGGGTTGTACTTTGGTTGTATCATTGCTCTATCTATCTCTAAGGAAGTTGTGGGTTTTTTCACCTTAGGGTTTTCCCCATAGAAACTCTGTGTGTCTATTATCTCTTATGTTTGCATCTTGTGATGATTGATATGCATTGATATACTGTACATGTTATTCTCTCAGTAAAGATCCTAGAGTATATTGAATTAATGCTAAAAAATTAACATATAAACTACTACAGAATTATGCATCAAGCCTATGAAAGCTATATCCATAGCTCTATTGAAAGTAGCACCTGCATTAATTAGCCCAAAATGAAATTTTTTGTAAGCAAAAGTTCCTCAAGGTGTCCTGAATGCAGTTTTAAGTTGATTAGAAGGGGTAACCAAGACCTGATTGTACCAAGAGAAACCATCTAATAAAGAAAACACCTCTCCACCTGCAACCTTCTGCAAAATTTGTTCCATAGGAGGAACATGATAGTTTTCCTTTTTAGATGCTTTATTAAAATTCTTGAATTCTACACATAGTCTTATTTCTCCATTATTTTTGTGAACTAGAACTAAATTGGAAATCTGTTGTATGTGTCTTATTGGAAATATGATTCTTGTTCCCAATAATTTCTCTAATTCTTTCTTTACAGATGGTTCTAGGATAGAATGCATTTTCCTCAGCTTCTGTTGGTAAGGTTTGACTTGATGCTTCATAGGGATGTTATGATGGATGATTTTAGTGTCAAATATCTTAAGATAATCATAATTCCATGCAAAAACATCCTTGAATTACTTGCACAGTTTGATATAAGATTTTTTCTCATCGAGAAAATAATCAATCCCTAGATTAATCAATTTAGGATATTGATAAGTTCCTAAGTTGACAGGATGATAATTTAGAGAAGAGCTATGTGTCTTACAGTTAGTTGCATTTTTTAATTTATCCTCCAAATCATAATATTTCTCTAAATTGACTACTGATTTAGGAATCAAGTTGGAAGGAGAATGGGGATCTAATAATAATTTTTCATGTTCAGCTTCATAAATTGCTGTCTTTGAAAGTTCCTTGAGCTGCTAGTAAATCCATGATTTGTTGATCATCATCAAAAACCTTCCAGTTGGTAACATTGTCTGGGATTGAAGGTCTGTATATCAATTCAATGGAAAAATTATATGGAGATAGACCTTTAGGGGGAATGATCCCAGAAGTAGTTTTTTCCAATAGATCAGCATCAAATTTTTGTGATCTAGGAACATACTTAATGTTAAATGCTTTGACATAATTAGTCAAGTCCTTGACTAGCTTCTGATAATTTACCGAACGAGGGGATATACAATAGATTTTATTTCTAACCTGCTTCACGATAATCTCAGAATATCCATAGCACTCTATAACCTGAGCACCTAAATCAATTGCCTTCCCGAGACCCTGGACAAAAGCTTCATATTCAACAACATTATTAGTACACTCAAATTCTAACCTACAAGCAATCATAATTTTGGTGCCCTTGGGATCTATTAGTATGCACCTTGCACCAACAACTTGTTTTGATTTAGATCCATCGAAAAACAAAGTCCAAGAATTTACTTCTACTCTAAAATTTGTATTCGTGTTATACACATTATGTACAATTGTACCAGAAATGGGACAGTAGTATATTTAACAATTTCAGATTGATTTTCAACATTCTCAATGAGTGACGAATCAATAGGAAAATTACCGAAAAATGTGCCAAATAAGTAATGTTCAATATGTGATCTAAAGTAAACAATAGGCTCACTGGGCTCATTCAAATCAATAATTGTCTGGTTCATGTATGGCTCTATTTTGATTTTAATTTTGTTAGGTTGACCATTATATGGGAGCCATCAATGAGACCAATTAGTGGAAAAGTAACCTCTTAGTTTGTCTGACCAATCTCTACTTAGCCCCATACCATAGGCTTCGAGAATATCAACAATTACGATATCAATAGTCTGATGAATTCTAGGATCAACAGATAATGTAATAAGGACATTTTTCAATTCCCCCACTACCCTAAGTTTTGATCTATCAAGTTGGACAATCTAAGTAGGAGAGAGTTCCCAAGATACATTAACATTTTTACAGACATATAGTGGCATAACATTGGATGAAGCACCCGATTCTATCATGCAATTATCAACATTCCTATTTAATATCTCAAAGGTAAGTAAAATGAGAGGCGTCCTCTTCCCATATGGCTTTTGGCTATTAGGCTTTGAAGAAGTTTCCAAATTGTTTTTTTGAACTTCACTTGATTTATTTAGAATAATGAATTTAGGAGTATTTTCCCTCATGGAAGGTATTTTCAGGAGTTCAAACAAAGAGATATTAGCCTTCATCTTTTTTAGGTCATCAACTAAGTTATACTCAATTTCAAAAATGATTTTTTCCTTCTGAATTATTACTTTGATTTTGTTGGTATTGGATGATGATGATGGAGATTCTTGTGAAGCTTATCCTTTACTGTGGGTATTATAAGGGTGTTGCACATTAAAAAATGTTTCAGGTTCACATTCCTCTTCGGTCATAGGTAATTCAGAAAAATAATTGATTGTATTAATAGGATGATCGTGCTCTTCATCAGGAGGTTCAAATTCCTCTACTTCTTTAGGGACTTCCTCAATGTTATCAGGAGCAGTTTGTGATTCAATAGCTAGAGCTCTGAAACTGGAATAAAGTTCTTCATAATACAATCCTTCATCATGAGTGGGTGGAATTTGATGTTCAAGAGGTTGATAAGGTCTCCTAAAAGGTTAACTTACAAATCCTATGTTATTTGATTGAACTTCAGTACTGGTTTCCTCAAATCCACCATTTGCTTGGAGATATTTTGTAAACCTTTCTTCATACTGTCCATATCAAAAGGGTATTTATTTGTGTAGTAGGTTTAGGGATGTTTCCTAGCTTCTTGTGAAATGTGGAGGGTTGATTGACTTGAATATATGGATTGTCTTTCAGACCAAACATATTCTTTTCTACTGATATTGCTTCCGCAAAAGCTTCTTGCATATTATTATTGTGTGTGTGTTTGACCCACATGGAAATAAGGATGGGTAGACCTTTGATATAGTAGGAAACCAATAATTCTTTTGCTGGAAGAACATTGTTAGGAATTCTATTTTTCAAATAGGAAAACCTCTAGTTAAAATCATTGACCCTTCCCTTCCCTTTTATTTTTAACGAGGAAACATCCATGACCAGATCTTCAGGAGTTCGGTCATCCCCAAATTTCTAGAGAAATAGGGTTTCGAAATCAACCCAAGAAGTAATAGATATAGCTTCTAAGGAAAAGTACCATGTGGCATATCTCCCTTGGAAAGTGTAAGAGAATTATCTACATACCACATCTTCATGTATTACACTTCTAAGCCTAATAGCCTGCATGAAAATTTTGATATGATATTATGCAGGTGACTTATCATCACGATTAAAATTATGGATCCATTTCTATGGATTTTTTGGTAGTCTTTGTTTCTCTCTAGGTACGAACACAACATCTTGATCCAACCATGGTCTGGTGCACTGATCAGCCATTGACCTATCTGTTGAAGTGGAAGAAATTCAGGATGAATCATTGTCAGATGACTCCTATGATGATGATAAAGATGAAGAAGGAGGTGTTGGTGGTGGGCCACCAGATATTATGTTAGGTTTGGGATTATCCTGGGGTTGATATGTTTCTTAAAACATTGGATTAGCTTGTATTTCAGGGAATAGTTCCCGGCGGACTCTATTCCGATTTTCTATATCAATCTACGAGTTGTTGATGAGATGCTCTTGAGAAATTAAGTGTCTTAGGTTCTGATTTGTTTCAATCCTCTACTCTAACCTGGAGGTGATATGTTGAGTACTCTTCCTCAATTTCTCAAGAGTTAAAGTTCCTCTCGTTGGTGATACAAAGATAGTCTTAGGCCTTCTAATTTCTTGTTTTGTTACAGGAGTAGCATGGACTGTAGTTTTAAATTCAATATGTGGGATCATTGATGTAGATGCTTCTGTTTGACTTCTAGTAATGAGCGGTGTCCTAATAGGAGGATGTTTACTAGTGTTTCGTTTAGGCATGACTAATCATGGCCCTCATTCTACTACCATTTGTTGAAGCCTCGGATGTGGTAAAAGTACTCAAGGCTGCAATGCAAAAGAGAAAGCTCAATATGAAGGCTTCAAATAACCCCACGCAAGGATTATTCTATCCTTAGAATGTTTGGTATAGCTAACTCAGACGAATATCATGCCTCCATTGGCACTGTGAAAGTAATCAAAATGGATCTCTCTTCCTTCTAGGGAAAAGAAGGAAATTTTATCAATAAATATGTGTAGAAAAAAGACAAGTAAAAAAAAAAAAAAATTAATCTAATTAAATGAAATTAAATAAAGGAGCTGTAGTTGTAGATTCTTAGAATAATCAGATCTTGAAAATTAGATAGATGTCATACTAACCAATAAACATATGGATCAGATATAATTTGTTTTATTCAAAGGATTATATTGGATGACTATTCTGAAAATGGTATCCTAATTGAAAAATTAACACATGAAAATTTATTTTCTGTAATTGCAAAAAATGGATTAGACAATGTGAACCAGATGAAGAAATTCATAGTTACATTATCTGCATATAAATCCTAGATGATAAATCAACATATAGATTTATATGTTTATAATCATGCAACCAAAAAAATAGAGTTATAGAATAAATATATGAAAACCAATATTCATCAAGGAAACATGATAAACATATTAACAAAAGAAAGGAAAAGAGAAACTAACTGAAATTATTTAAATATTGCAAGAAATTACAATGCTCCAATTACACAGTGTATCTCTAGTTCTTTCCTTTGATGGTTTTTCTCCCCTTTGCATGTGATCTCAGTCTCTTTAAATAATAATTATGGAAAGTTACAAAGAAACAAATTTCCCAATAAGTTACGGATTACAAACTTTTGGTTCAATATTTTCCAAGGGTAGATTGCCACTTGGAAAACACATCCAAAATATCATCGACATCCTGATAATGGGCATGTTTGAGATGCAGTTGGTCCTTGCATGTTAAATCTTCAATTTTCGTTTTCTTGGAGTTTGACCATTCCCGTAAGAAGACATTTATTCTCATCCCTGAAGACATGGGTGACACAACCAATTGTTTGATTTCTGTTATCTAAATCTGCTCCAGCTGCTCAATTCACTCTTTATATTTCAAACACTTTTCTTCAACCTGTGCAATCATGAGCTTGGGTGGAAGGGCACTTTCTATCTTATCCATAACACGGAAATGCAATAAACCAAGCAAATTATCAGAGGAAAACCACCTCTTCTTGCAGACTTTTTAACCTTCTTCAATGGTAGATCCAACCATGTCATAGACATTCTCCTAGGATGCTAAATATATTTTTATCCTCCTCATTTTGATATTGTCTAAAAAAGGCATTACTTCAGGTTTATCCATAATGTATTTTTTCCAATCAATAATATCTTCAAAAGCTCTAGTAGCTCATCATTTCTTTTTTGGTTTTGATCACAAAGAATATCTGAGAAATGTTTGAAGGGGTTGAAGACATATTGAATCTCATTTAGTCCCTCAAACATATCCACTAAAATATTTCTGAAGTCATCATTTATTATCAGAGTGAAGTCTTTAAACTCCACTTTGGAAAACTGTGAAAAGGAAGAAGCAACAGAAATTGACCGTGATGCCTCTAGCTGTTACTCAAGAACTGTCAACTTCTCAACATATTTAGTATTCTTTCCTTGTGCTTATAGAAGTTTTTTCCTCGTACCTTCATTACGTGATTATATTTTATGGATTTGATATTCATAATTGTCCTTCAATCCCCGCAGTTGAGATTGATATTGTTCATGCATTTGAGTCTGTTTCCACTTAAGATCTTGCAATTCTTCTTTTTCTTCTCAATTTCTCTATTGACTGAGGTAACATAATCAAAATTGGCACCAACAAATGCTCCCATTGCAGCAGTTGTTTCCAAGGCTTCCTACTTAACATCTGTGGAAGCTCTTTTCCATATAATCTGATTACGAACAATTCCCTGTACCAGTGTCCCTTCCATGGATATTTTGAAACTTTTATTTACCACTTCCTTTTCATATTTTCTCTAGAAATACTAACCAAGTGAGACTACTGCATCTTCACCAAAATGTACAATTTCTTTAGAAGGGGATGATGACACTCCTGAAACAATGACCAAGGCGATAGGTTGTGAAGCAGCAGGCATAGGGATAGGAATGCTTATTTGAGGTATGGAGATGAAATTTTTTACAATAGTGGATAATAAAGGATAATAAATCAGGATTATGGATGAAGTGACAAGATCTGAAGATGGAGAAGAAACTTACATTTCAGCAGTATTGAGGGAAACCTCCATAAGGGTAGCAAGTTGATCAGATGAAGGAGTTGGAGGAACAATGAGGTTTGATGATAATGGAGGTGGCACAATGGTAGGGATGGTAAGTAGTGGAGAGGATTTTACAACAAGAGTGGTGGTGATTTCGGGAAAGTGGATATCTGGGAAAGAACCCTCTCTCAATGGATTTTCCATTGGCTCAAAGGAAACCAGAGTGATTGAGGTGGCCACTGCCAAATTCATTGAAATAGGTACTATAATAGATAGGTTGGTTAAAGGAAACTCATGTTCCAAGTCACTGTCATCAATATGCAGCAATGAAGCCCCTTCTAGTGACACTTATGTTTTCTGCTTCTTGGTTGGAGGTGCTGATTTAATAGATTTGGTTTCAATTGCAGAACTCATCAAAGCTAAGATTTGTCTCATGTATTTAGCAGATTTCATTAAGGAATTAAGATTCTTTAGGGGTTGAGTTTGTTGAGAATCCTGAATTGGATATTTCCCTTTATCTTCTGATTTATAGGTCAACAACAAAGGAGTTTTAACCTGAATCTTATGGGCTTCTTTTTCTATCAATTCTTTATGTGCCTTGTCTTCATCTGATAGCTTGAGATTTATGTCTTGTAGAACTTTCATCTTGAGTTCTTGCTAGTACTAGTGAATGAAACCTTTTTCCTCTTGAGAGGTGACTCTCTTTAATACATCCTAAAAATACTTGACACCTTCATAGATGGAATCACCAAGCTCTATTTGATGTGCATAGACACTCTTTATCTATTCTTTTGTGAAATGATTGTCCAATGAAGACTTAGTATCATACATCATTTTGTGGGCCTCCCCAAGCTTTAGGGTTCTGATTTTTTTCCCAAGCAAAGTGGCATGTGTTGACTTCTGAATAGCTAAAAGGCCAAGGGTAAGAGGGAATTTAGGAAAACCATTCTTGTTTGCTACAAGGAGCCGAGTGAACACACCATCTATAAGAATTTGAAAATATATCTCTTCAATAACCATCCTATCAGGTACAATTCTGGGCAAAAGATGAACTGTTTTTCTAACCCAAATTATGATGTAAGAGAAATACTCCCCAACATACCAATCTCCCATAGTGGCAATCAATGCCTTGGCTTGTGAAGAAAAAGTTTGAGCATCTTCCTTAAAAATATTATAATAAATAGAACCCATAAAATGATCACAGATATCATAGATGAGGGTTAAAAAGTTGTCTTCCCACAATGTTGAACAATAGATATGGACAAGAGGTGCTTCTCTAGTCCAATTCCATCTCATGGCAGAAAAAGGGAACACTGAACAAAATAAATCCATGACATAACTAGATAGATAGAATGTTGATTTCTTGGATGTAGGATTCTTCTTGTACTTGTCAATAGGTTCCTTCAAAACCACTGATAATATATGTGCCTAGTTGAAGTATTTCCTAGTAGTGAGAATATGATGTGCCATAGGTGCCCATTCTGCTTTGAAGACTACACAATTGGGTAACCCATACGACCTGCATAAAATGGATGCCAATAAAGAAAAGGGTTCAATTTTAGGAGCTTAAATGGAAGGGTTTTCCATCCAATATTTAATCATTTCATTGAAATTAAAGCAGGTTGAAGAGGAATCTAGGAATTGTTTCGATAGAAATTGTTGAGGACTTCTAAGTGCATAAACTCTGGAAAAAAATTCAGGTCAAAAGGAAGCCAACAAGGTTTGGTTTATATCGTTAAAGGAAAGGTCCTAATTATTAGCATTGTCTATAATCCACTTAACCGCATTGGTGTAAGGCATTAAAGATGGCCTGGCTGCAATTGCATGAATTTGGGATTTACTAATGTTGAAATAGGCCATTTGGTCATGTTGGATTTCACAAAAATCATCAATGACAAAAATGGAATAAATTTGCGACCAGTGTAAGGAATAGGTTTCAGAAACCCTCCCGTCGGTGTCAGAGAAGATTCCGTTGTTGGGGTCTTTTTTCCCCAGTTCATTCATGGCCGTTTTGGATCTAGTATTCTTCGACATGGCTGGAAATAAGGTTTTTATGGTAAAATAAAGATTTTTTTTTTAATTAAGACTGAATCTAATTTATGATTATTGTGAAAATTATTGGAATGGAACAGGGGAACTTACTTGTAAACCGATGAAGAATACCAAATCCAGTAGCAGGGTAAAATCTGCAATGAAATTTGTTCGCGGAAGGTAAAATTACAGCGTAAAAATGGTAAAAGAGCAGTTTATTTGAAGTATTTAAACGTAAAAAATATGAATGGTAAAGTAAAAGCAAGACCGTAGCTCTAAAGCACATCAACATCCAATATTGAAAACAAAATTTAAAAGGGGGAAGTGGAATCGGGAAGTCAGAAACTATTTTTCGAAAACTAAAGATTTTATTCTCCCGCAATCCGCATTGCAGGTTGCAGGATTATGGATGTGCAGATTGGATTCGAGGACATTAATCATTTCCGCAATCCACAACCTGAATGTTGGAAATGTGGAGTATCGGATTTATGGAGGAAGTTTGGCCGTATCGCAATCTGCATTGCGAGATGCAGAATTACGAAATTGCGGGAATAATTTTAGAAATTTTAACTATCCACAATCCACAAAATATTTGCAGATTTGGAAATAGTGATTTGATCTTTTTTTCTAATTTGGTTTCCAATTTCCGAAACCCGAATTACGAAACGCACAAATGTGGAACCGAAAATCTAAATTGTATTACTCAAGGGCTTTTCGACTTCCGCAATCTGATTTGCGTAATGCAGAAGTGCGGAAGCAAGACATTAAAAATTTTAAAATTGGCACGCTCGCAATCCGAGTGCGAATTGCGGGAATGCAGAAACATTTTATTTTAAAGAAACACAAGGTTATCCGTAACTCACAGAAAATGCATAAAAATTCAAAAACAAAACTATAGTTTTTTGCAAATTCTTTATTACGATTCAAAGCATTTAAATATGAGAATCAATATGTCTAATAAAATACCATAATGAGGATGAAAAGAAAACCCTATATTACCTCAATCAATTTGAAACAGAGGCTCCCATTTCCGTAAGACATAAATGGGATCTATTGTGCCTACAACACCCCCTTAAGAATAACAGCATTCTCGGTGTTCGTACCCTTCCAAACTTTATCTCCAAATTTTAGTTGTCTTTGTAAGAATATATATATATATATATATATATATATATATATATATATAGATTTTGTTTTTGTTTTTTTCTTTCAGCTATCTTGCTTGATTTGACATCTTTTTAGATATTCTTGATGTTTCTTGCTTTCCGTACGTGTACTTTTCACAAACAACATAAGTTGTTCCTAGAATTTGATAATAAAATGAATGCATCCATATGATTTTCCCAAAATAAATTAGAACATAAGTAATAATTTTCCCTTGCAACATCATGTTGCGGCCTTTTCATGGAAACTATTTTTATAGTTTGATCTACTTACAAATATTTTCTTGTAATTTCCTGCACCTACACATCTGTCAATCATACATGATATAGATATAATAATGATCTAAGAGAATATTTTTAAAATTATTTTTATGGCACTTCTTTCCAAGTACCTTTAGTCATTCTCTACTTGCATTTCCTGAAAAGCAATGGTATCAATGCTCATAACATGAGTTATGCATGAACAAAACATAACATATACATAATCTAAGTATATATATGCATAAATGTAAGAATAAAAAGTATATAACATACATATATAAGCATACCTCGTGCATAACATATGCATAAACAACTCTCGTTGCGACATCTCAACACTAAATAAGACATATCATTCTAGGTGCTCCCGAGATAAATCATAATTTCGTTAATAATAGTTAATGGATTACTGATGCTCTAGAGCTTCCAGCTCAAAATAAGTAACCACAATGAGTCTTATAGCTCCAGAGATTTACTTCTCAACACTCACTCAACAATAGTTCTAGTGCTCTAGAGATTACTTTCTCAACACCAATTTAAGATTTACCAATCTCGTTTAATAGTAGTTAATGAATTACTGATGCTCTAGAGATTCTAGCTCAACATCAATTAATCACCATGAGTCTAAGTGCCACAGATATTTTGTTGATCAACACTCACTCAAAAATAGTTCTAGTGGTCCAGAGACTACTAGATTAACACGTAATTAAGTTTTCTATCTTTATTACTAAATCAGAGTAGTCACAAGGTCTGTTTACTAGCCCTTTTGTAGATATTTTAAAATAACTTGAAAGAAAAAGGTAAGCATAACATGAACATAATTAGAATTGAAAAAATCATATTTGTAATAGTACTAATATATAAAATAGGTATTTCAATCTATGAGCATAAGACACACCCATGGAATTTCATCTCAGACTTATTCTCAGTGGTCAACAACAAATACCATTACAAGGACTATGGTCTTATACTACGGAACAGTTGAAGACCGTTTATGTGTGCTATGAGGTTCCTTGTGCCCCCACATGACTCGCAGCTGCAACATTCCCATCCAACACGAGGACGATACACTTTCACTTTATTATTTAGTTTTAGGTGCATCTCCTACTATTATAACTGCAACCTAATCCCCAATTTTTTTGTAAAATTGTAGGGTCCATCCTTCTATTTTTTATTAAATAAGGTTTTGTGTTTCATTTTTCTTTAATAAACTTTAGACACTTAGAATTTTTTTTTGAGAGAATGAAATTTATGAATCGCAGAAAATCAAATGTTGTGCCGAAACAGTCGAGGAAAAAGTAAGCTTGGGCCCGATAAAAGAAACTTTCGGTATTGCATCAAAACTATTGAGGAACTTTTCAATTTCACAATGAAACGGTCAGAGTAAAACCCAGTTTTTAGCCAATGAGGGAGAATAGAAACAAGTTGGATTCTGATCGGAACAAGATCTAATGTTGCGTTGATATGCTACAGATGAATTTTTGTTTGCGCCCAAATTTCCAACTGAATCTTTCATAAGGAGTTGGATTTTTTTTCATCAAAGATATCAAAGAACAAGTTCATGTATCGACGCAAAATTGACTTTTGCAGTGATACAATCGAGACAAAATTGTTTTGACACCGAAACGTTTCGGTGTATAAATTCATTATGTGCCGATGATTGCCCCGCCAATTATGCGAGGAAACATTTCAAATTGTTAGATTGGTGCCAAAAGTAAATTTTCTCTGAAACAAGATCGATTCCAAATTAATTTTTCTCCGAAACAAGATCGGTGCCAAAAAGAATTTTGATCCGAACAGTTTCAGCGTAAAATGAGAAGATGATCCGAAACGGTTTTGATTAAGTTTTTGAGCCTTATTGTGTACCACATTTGCACGTTTATCAAGACACATTTAATAATAGGGTTATCCTTGGTTATAAAAGGGGATTTTAAAGTTTGTTCGTATCATTTGGTAACGCCGTTTGAAGTGGAGCCTATCACCAAACAACAAAAATCCACTGCGGTGCCCATCCTCAACACTGTGTCTCTGTTTAGGATCGTTTATGAAGATGAGTCTAATAATTAATAAAAAAATAAAATTATTTTACTTCCTCCACATCAACCATCTATGTTCATAATTTTATTTTCTCATCATAGTATTACAGCTATTTCTACAATTATTTTCACATCATAGTATTCCAACTATTTCTACAATTATTTTCAGATCATAGTATTCCAGATATTTCTACAACTAATACAAGTAAAACTTCATGAAGTATATTTTTTTATTTATTTCTGCACATATTTAAGAGATCAATAATTGATGATTTTGCTAAATTCAACTAAGTAGAAGATAGAATACATGGTTTTTTGTAGGTTGTAGGTTGTATTAGGTTCTTTAAATCCTCTTCTCCAGCCAAATTGATATGTCCACCATGCCGACCATCTATTATCTTGTTGTCCCTATGAAATCGATGGATTTCCCAGCCCCCGAGATCACAAACCGATAATACCCAGAGCAATATTCCTCTGTTCTCAACTCCTTTCTCTCCTGAGTACTGTGCCATCATCACCTTTCAATTTTCTCCAATCCAAAAATTTAACCCATTCTCCTCCCTTCACTCTTCCCTATATACCTTTACTTCCTCGAGAAGACTTCAGGCCTACTCCACCACCCCAAATTCCATCTCTTGAACCCCTCAATCATTCAATCCCATAAGTTAGTTAATTCATACAAGTTACAATATAATAATATATTTCTATACTTGATGTACCAAACGATTAAATGTACTCATGGTAAATTTTTTGGGATTTAACTGTTGATTGTGAAATATTTATTATGGTAGGAATATTACTAAAAGGTTTTCTATTCGAGACATATTTTAATTACTGTCAGTTTATTCGATGCTTTTGGGTTTAGTGCTTTTAGAATATAATAATACAATAATATATATACTTGTTGACTTTTTAGTTTGGACAAGGTATGTCTTAATGGTTTACCAATGAAACTTGATCCGACAACATAACTTATCTTG
The DNA here is from genome assembly GCA_027924585.1 of Larix kaempferi. NCBI lineage: Eukaryota > Viridiplantae > Streptophyta > Pinopsida > Pinales > Pinaceae > Larix > Larix kaempferi. The sequence continues at coordinate 4,066,211 of BSBM01000249.1, forward strand.
TAATTTAAAGTCTAAGAGTCACATCGAAGAAATAAAAAATATTTAAAACCCGTTCCATCACATTCGTTAGTTTAAAGCATTATTATCCTATTCCTTCTAACTTTTGACATGGAAATATTCACACACTAATAATTTATTAATCAATCTTTTAAATTTTACTCATATCGTAAATATTATGACAGGGATATTAATATTATTAGATTAATATTAATTAAGTAATAATAATATTTAAATCACCATTAATCAATAATAGATGGTGAATTAATAACAACATTTTTAATTGTTTGTTTATCACATGAGTATCCTAACACCAACATAGTACCCTTGTTCATACAAGAAAAAAACTCTTGAAGGTTTAAACAATGTTACCAAATAATTAGATAGTACCATTACCTTATTCACAACAATTCTCATACGACAATTCTAATCGACGACACTTGTCTTACTTGCTTATTACAATGTTTTCATATAATGACTAATTCACTTATTTTACACATTGAAAACTTAACCAATCATTGCCTAAGTTGATTAATGTGTCCTTAACTGATGTATATATGACATTTTACACTACTTGTAGTGAACGTATCCGTTCACTCAGTTAACCGTGTCTGGTTAAGGGTTAAGAAGCGAGACCGTCTTCCATATTTGAGATAAATGATAATAATATATTGATTGATGATGATAAAGTTACAATAAGCTCACTTTTATAGGGATTGAGCAAGAATAACAAAGGGTTACACCCTTTCGCTTATTAACCTAATAATCTATTTAATATATAAATAATAATATTAATTAAATATTCACGGCATTGCCTTCCCCTTTTGGAAAGCTTTGTCCTCAAAGCTTGAGTATTTTCCTAGTGTCGTCCTTCATTCAGATTCAGTGTCGGTATTAGAATCAGACGCAATTTCTTGTGTAGAGACTTGCACTTCCTTTCCATTGATGATTTTGCATTGTATTGCTTGATTGTTCCTACATTTATGGCCTGGGATCCAATCATCACCGCATCGACGACATATGCTTTTCTTCTTCTTTCTATTATCAGAGTAACTGTTAGATGGCCTTGATATATTTTCCATTTCATAGGCATATGATTGAGGTTTGTGGCATTGGTGGTCGGGTGACCACATATCTTCACAGTACCTACATTGTGTCTCTTTTTCTTGCTGATAATGGTTGTCGCCTCTTGTTTTTATTCCTTCCAGTTTGCATTCTGCGGCTTTTGCTTGATGTCTTGCTACCTCTACGTTAGGTATGTCGTGTAACTTTAACTCTTTTTGGAGGTATGGTTTAAGACCTCCTAAATAGGTTTCAATTCTTTGCTTATCAGACAACCCAAATACTCGTGTCGACAAGGATTCCCACTGATGTGTGAATTCCTCAACACTTCCAACTCGTTGTAATCTCATAAGTTTACTGAAAAATTCATCTTCCTTGATTCCTTGAAACCTATTAAAAAAATCATTTTTGAACAAGTTCCAGGTGTAGGAAAAATTGTCTCTCTTCCACCATAAGTACCAATTATAGGCGTATCCTTCCATATGCATTGACGCATATTTCACCTTCTCCCCGTCAGATTGAATATTGTAAATGTCGAAGTATTCTTCCGCTTTATTTAGCCAAGCAACGCATTGGTATTCACTTCCATTGTATTTCGGCAAGTCTATTTTTTCCTTAGGTGGGTACACTATGTAAGGGTGATATTGATTCCCTTTTGCTTTATGGTCTGACGGTGTATCAGAACTACTCGACGATGTAAGTGACATATTTGAACTGCTTCATTATTGGCAGTGATTTTTATCTTTTTTATTCTCTACTATCTTACTGATAGCTTCTATTTGGTTGTTTAATCGTGCCTCCATATCTGGCAGTACTTTTGTTTCTATCTCTTACTTAAGTGCCGCATTGTTAATATTTATTTCTTTTTGCAATTCTTCTTGATTCTTGGCAAGTGCTTCCTGTGTGAAAATATGAAATGAGGCATCTAGCATGTCTGGACTACTGACTTGGTTTGTCTTGGGCGTTAGTCTTTGTAACACCTCCACTAATATATTATGGTTCTGCGTCATGGTGCTCAAGTTCTGGGTTATGGTGTTTATGTTTTGAGTCATAGCACTCATTTTGTCATCCAAGTATTTTTGTTTTTCATTCAGAGTGTCAAATTTTTCACTGAACCTTCTTTCTAGTACCAAAACAACTTCATCTTTGATTTCTTTTTTAAGCACGCCATTGTTATTTTTCATCTCTTCCTTTAAATATTCTTGAAACACTTTCTCAAGTTTGTCCATTCTAGAATTTAGACCTTCGACGATTTTTAAATCTCTAATTTGGTCTTTTTCTAATTTTTCTAGTTAGTCTCGTAACTTGGCCATGATTCTTGACCTGGTGTGGGGAGGTGAATATTTGGAATCGATTTGGTAGGACTAAATTAGTTAATAAGAATTATTGTAAAGACAATAATTATTATATGGATAAAATAAATAAATATAATAATTATTATATTTAAATATTAAATATATATATTTATAAATATAAATATTTTTAATTTGGAAATCTAATTTTTAATAAAATTAAATATTAATATAATACTATTAATATAGTATTTAATTTTTATTAAAAATTAGGGTTACGGAATGGTGGAGTGAAGGCATGTCTTGGAGTGGAGGTTGCAGATGGGAGGAGCAGCGCGGGGTGGTTGCACTAGAAAGAAGGGGGTGTGTAGCGTGGGGGTGGAGGAGAAGCAGGAGCCAGGGGCAGTGGACGTAGGAGTGGTTGGAGAGGAGCTAGACATGGAGGGGATATGGCGGGAGAAATGGAGGAGTGCACAGGTGGGAGGGGCTATGGAGAAGGAAAAGGGAAGAGGACCGTTGGTCGGAGTAGAAAAACGACGTGAGGTAGCAGGGGATGTGAAGGTGGTCGTTGGGATAACGAAGGGAGGGCGGAGCAGGAGGAGAGAGGGAGTTGCGGTCGTGGTTTGAGAGCTACGCAGAGGTGGAGAAGGGACGGTGTGGGAGGTGGTGGAGCGGGAGGAGGTGGAGCAGAATGCGTAGGCACTGGGAGAGGGAGAATGGGGAACACGACAGGAGTTGGGAAGAGGAAAGAGGGGGTGATGCAACAGAGGGAGGTGCACTTAGCAAGTGGGAACAGAGGATGTAGAGGGGACATGACATAGCAAGAAGTGTGTAGGGCAGAGCGCGATGGCGAGGGCAGCGTAGAGTGGGAATTGTGAGGGCAAGGGAGAAGAAAGGACGAGAAGGGAGATGGGAGGTAGGCGGGTGGGTTGCAGGTCGTGTGGAGGAGGGAAGATGAAGATGGGATGTGTGGGGATATGGTGGTTTGCGTAAAGATGAGAGGAGGTGCTACGGGGGCAAGGGAAGTGAGAGGTGAAGGAGAGTCTGCAGAATGGTGAAGCCGAGCTGATAGTGAGTGTGCAGGAGCCTAGGAGCCGATCCATGAGGATAGGTGAGCTGAAACCGAGCTCAATGGTAGGAGGAGCCGAATCCGAGCTCAGGTTGAAGGAGCCAAAACCGAGCTCTGATACCAAATGCAGTGAACATATTCGTTCACTCAGCTAACCATGTCCAGTGAAGGGTTAAGAAGTGAGACCATCTTCCATATTTGAGATAAATGATAATAATATATCGATTGATGATGATAAAGTTACAATAAGCTTGCCTTTATAGGGATTGAGCAAGAATAGCGAAGAGTTACAACCTTTCACTTATTAACCTAATAATCTATTTAATATATAAATAATAATATTAATTAAATATTCACAGCACTACTATTGAAGCGTGACAAGTATGTTATACACCAATACTCTTGTACATGTACAAGGTGTGCATGCATGGCCAGTGTATGCACAGGTCGGATATGTACTATAAACAAACCCCATCCCACCTATGCACACCTACTAACTAATAATAGTATTCCCACCGTGCAGAAAGAGCAAGCATATATATACAGTATAATTACTTTAACATTCTCAGTTATTTAACAATTATCCCCTTTAATATTTCATATCATTATCTTTATTTTTACATTGGTTTAATCAATCAAGTCCAAGGAAGGGTATCTACTACAACTAAGTCAAGATCAAGGAATATCCAACCCTCAATAGCACTAACTAACATATCCTCCCATCCTAACCTATGTCCGCATCCTCCCTATCCTTCCTCTGCTAGTACAAACGTGGATGTCAGATTCACAGACCATACCACATAAGAACCTGAGAGCGATAGAGTCAGTTGAATAGCGAACCTACCCTCTCCTAGGAGGATTCTTACCATCGTCATAACAACAACATGGGGAGTGTGTCTCATCACAACCCTCCCATGACCTCGGGTATCATAGAAATATAGGGTGGGAAATACATCCATCCCTCTCAACATAATGGGTCTACACCCTTATCAACTCATACTCTGTTGCTATCGAGATTATCGGTTTGTGTCATCGTATCATAACTTTTGGATGCTAAGGTTTACCATATGAATAAGTTCTTATCCCATATATCAAATCAAGTAACTGGCTATCTCATGTCCCTTCTTTCCTATAGGTCAATATTTTGCAAAATACACATTTTATAGAAAGCATTCCCCATCGATCACCAATTGAGCCATATTATAAACATCATTTTATTTCATGTAATAGTTTTAGTTCATCATAGATGCACATGACATATAATACTTCAATAATTCACATCATAAGATCGTACCACATACCACATTATATATTTCACATCTTCTTAATGAAAGCGTATAAAAATATATTGTAATCGTACATAAAGAAATGATTCCTATGATAATCATGCCATCATAACCACATAAACAGAGTAACATCATAATCATAGTGACAACATAAAACAAAGTAACATCATATACTCGGGTCCATCATGTCGTAATAAATTTTACTCATTCTAGATGAGTTCAATAGATAATAAACAAATAAAGTATAGTGTGTCTAATTGATATATATGCTTAAGCAAAATATGGGGTGTTACATCCACCAAACTCCATTTGAGCACTGCCTCTAGACCATTCGCGCACTGCCAGGTAGGTATTTCCGTACTTTTACCTTATTGTATGTAAATGATATTCTTACAATGTTTTAAAGAAATTTTGCAAACCTAGTTAGCGCCCTTATTAGCGTTAAAACTATGGAATTTGGTGGGGAAAAGGCAAAATTTTTATGCATTGGATTGAAAATTGTAGCACGCCATTTTTCAGTAATCGGTAGAGAAGGTACTCAGTTTGCTATCTCTTGGGTTGATAACTCATCATAGTTCTTAGGGAATTTATCCTTTACATAGCTGTTAGGGTATTTATACCTCTACATATCTCAGGCGGTTAATACCCCTATAACTCTCAACATTTCATGATACTCATTCCACATGAAGGCTGCTAGTAGTGTTTCATGGAACGACTCTTGGTATTTGAATATCCTTAACTCATTAGGGTTCGTTGTCTGTCTAACGTAGACTGCAGTTGAACATTATTCTAGGCCCAAGAATGGTTTTTTCTATAAGAAACACCCTATATGATAAGTTTCAACAGAACCAAAATTGTATCCGCAACACAATAGGTTCCTTCAGGGAACATAATCACAAATGCGGTCAGTTAACAGGTCAATTGAGCTTGACCTAACATGTCCCTCATTGGATTAATAAATGAATTTTTTTTTCTATGAAACCCTAAACGGCCAAACTGCAATTTTTTATTTAAAATATTTTCTTTGCCAACATGTTCTAAGTGTCTACCCAAGGATCCTTTTCCTAAAATATAATGGTATGGATGTATTGACTCAATCAAAGAGGGGAGCCGCTCCAATGATCCAAAGTTGTCCATCCAATCCATAATGGTGATGCCCTTATTATTCTTGAACTAGTAAAGTATATGCATATTTATCCTCTAGTAGAACTGGAACATGAATAGGAATTTATGGAATATATTATGGAATCCTACTTAGAACCAGATCAATAGATAATGACTCTCAAACAAGGAAGGATCTAGGAGAGGTAATTATAAAAAAATGGCACTCGAACTATAATTGGAATTTACTGTACTAGGGACGCATTTTAAAATGAGGGATGTTTAACATGTGACCCATTGATATAGGATATATTGTACTCAGATTCATATTTTCCCAACAATTGATACTACCATCAAGTATGAACAATAGAGAGGCATAACCCATAATGAAGTACTTTAGTGTTCATCAAGACAAAGGCTTAGATCCCAGAAAACTCGATATTATGGTAGTATGAAACCCCTTGTATATATTTCTTGTCTTGTAAATAATGCATACTGACGATTCACACATTTGCAATTTATTGTTTGAATTAGTTTGGTTAAAATGTTGTATTTCCATTTTGTTTGAAATTTGTTTCCTTAACATTGGACTTTTCCTTCTTGTATACATTAACTTTGTTTTCACCTCATGATTCAGAAATGCAAAGGAGAACTACTAAGCGTAAATCCAAGGTCGCATAATCTAATTCAGGTATTGAAATTATCCCAGAAACCATGATGGAGACCCAATATGAAGACATGAGAGATGCAATAGGAATAGTTCCTAAATATAAATGGGGTGAATTATACCACCTCATCCAAGACCTAAACATGACGGATGCATCTATTGAGGAGATGATGGTGTACAAGAATATTAAGAAATCAGGTCTTCATAAGGATTCCACCCGTCCAGAAGTTTTCCCATGTTTGGAACTAATTGGGAGAATTTTACCCCATGTATATGTTAGGACAATAATCATAGGTGGGGAAAATGGAGAATGATTCACGTCTTTTCAACAAGCTCATATTAGTGCAACATATAAGCTACCACCTCCAAAAGTCATAATGATAGAAGACTGGATAAAGGGGGTTAACATAGACCATTATGAGTACGCTAAGAAGATGTTGATTGCCAAAAAGAAGTTGAGATAGAGGGAGAGCAGAGAACACGATGCAAAAAATTTGAAAACACCCTTCAGAATTATAGAAATGATGTTAAGTAAAATATTTGGAAGGGAAAACACGAATATCTACAAGCTTACTTGGGTGCCTCTTATGTATCATGTCTCCTCCAATGGTACCGTATTCAATTGGGAAGATATTAATTCGGGGATTATGGCATCAACAATAGCAACATCCTAAGGACGAATGACTCAAAAAAAAAGATTTCTTTATGTCTTCTTATCTCATTGAATGTATCTTGATAAGGAACCCATTCCACAAGTTGGGGTGCTATTGGTTCCGAGGACAAACCCTTCTCTATGTGGCATATCAAATAATGTTGGCTCACAAATATGCAAGCTTGTACAATCTTATATGTAAGGAGTTCATAATTCCTCTATATAGGTTAATGTTTAACGAGGAACCTAATTGTTTATCGGATAATGCAATGATTGTGATCAACTAATATGGGGATTACTAATTTACCAGAGAAGGAACCTACATCCGAATGTATGGAGGAACTAAAGATCCTTCTCTAATGCTAAAGTATGCCATAGATTATGTAGTGCATAAGGACACTATAAGACAAGTTTTTGTCAATGGAGTCGTCCATTTTCTGAACGAGAACAAGAATCCCTCTTACCCTCTTCTCCCCTTAAACATTTGGGCATAAAAGTTCACTAAGGTTAAAGGAGCAGAAATTTTCATAAAGGACATGGAGGCATTTCATTTTGGAGAGAATATTTTCATCAGAAATGAAAAATTACAAAAGGCCACCAAACATTGTGCATCATGTAAGATTCACTTTGAATACACAAACCACTTCCTAAGGGACGAAGAAGTATATCAAAGGGTGAAGAATATGCCATATTTAAACAAAATATTTGGCTGAAAATATGGAGCAGGTTTTGGTCAAACTAAGGATGTTGCTAAAGAAGCAGATCAATATAATGTTAGAGAAGAGACTGTAGTAGCAGAAGAAGCAAGACAAAATAAAGAGGAAGAATTAAGACAGAAAGAGGAAGAACAAAGAGAAGTAGAGGAAGAAGCAAATATTAAAGAGGAAGAACAAAGAACAACAAAAAATGAATCAAAGAAGAAAGAGGAAGAAATAAGAGCAGCAGAAGAAGAAGCAAAGAAGCAAGAGGAAGAAAAAAAGAAGAAAGAAGAAGAAGTCGAGAAGGAGAAGCAAAGAAGAGAAGAGAAAGAAGAAACATAGTTGGAGAAGCAAAAGTAGGAAGAGGTTAAATTCAAGAAAGTTGTGGAAGACAAAGGGATCCAAGAAGAAGATCACAGTTTTCAAGAATAGGACTATTCCTTGTTACATAAAATATTGGTCCTAGTACTGTCCAGTTGTAGACACTGGAAGGTATCTCAAATACCTACCCAGTGAATGTGCAGTTGCTCAAAAAGTACTTTGTTTAAATGAGCAGATTCACTTACTTGTACATAAAGTGTGGTTTGTTTGCTTTCCTGCTTTGTTTTCATTTGATTTTTGTTTTGTACATTGGTTTTGTTCTGAATAATGTCCAAACATGTGGTAAAGACTATTGATTGGTCTGTTTCAATGTTGATTTAGTCTAAAATTTTCAGGTTGCAATGTCAGTTTAATTTCACTCAGCTTGTAGTTGAAAATGTTCTTCATGAAATTAGAACAATCAATACTGGAAAATCTTTGATTGATACCCTCCCACCTTAATCAATATCTTTATGGATGTTTTGTTTGCTTAATTGAAGTTGAGGAAGCAATTGGTTTTTCCTGGCTTTTGTTTCATTAGTGAATGGCAACATTTATTCATAGCCTTGTTAGCCTTATCTATTTTGGATCCCACTCTAATCACCTTGAAAATAATTCACTTAAATAATTATAGATTACAAGATGGGGGGTCTTATTACAAGCCAACCAATTATGTTCATAGATGTTTAGGTGGAATGACATATCCACATCAAGCTACCAAACTTGGGAGGTGACTTTCAGCTGTTGCTAGAAGGTAGAAGATCCTATCATAGGTTGGTCCATTCATGATCTGCAAAACATCAATGAGTAACACTACTGTCATATGGTTACCAAGCCATGGTAGTGTCTTGTAATCTATGTACTAATAAATTTTGTTTTCCTTTGTAAGAAAGTTTGTTGTATATGAGAATAAGGGGGGTCTTATTACAAGCCATCCCTACCATGATCATGGGTTTGATTTTGGACTGAAATTACCACTTATGGTCACCAAGCCATGGTAATTGCTTTTAGTGTCAAAAGATAAGAGACATGGAGTCTCCTTACAGAGCTGGCTTGTTCAGTTTCCATATTAGGTCTTGTTCATGTATTTGTAACTTCAGAGATATTCACTTGTATATTACATTTGTACTTTATTGTATATCCAACAGAGATGTGTTATTCCTCTAATTGGAAGTGTCATCATTTGTATTTGCAAGTGTCGCAAGTTACATTGTAAGTGTCATCATTTGTATTGATGGGTTATTAGACCACTCGTGTGGGGTCGGCCCTATTTAGGTCATGTGGTTGGGTTATTAGACTTGAGTAGCAAGTTGGCCCTAGTGATTTATTGGAAGGTCAAGTCAGTGTATAAATAGAGAGGTTGTGTCTCTCATTTGATTCATTCACTCAGTTCTAAAGTTCACATAGCTAAGAGAGAAAGTGGCGCACATGTGGAGGAGGAGGAGCATCTGCTAGAGACATCTTATTGGGTCTGATCCTTGTGATCTTGTATTTGGTTTTATTCTATCTCTAAGGAAGTTGCGAGGTTTTTCACCTTCTTGGTTTTCCCCAATGAAACTCTGTGTCTCTTGTGTGATTTCTTTTGTGTCTATGATTGATATGTTGTACATGTTATTCTCTTAGTGATCTTGAATGATATTGGAATGAAATTATCGAAAAATTAACTTGGTATCAGAGCTGACCAAAGAAGAAGGCACTGTGCAGCTGCAGAAGCTAGGGCTTCTTAATATTTGGGTTTCTCTCAATAGATCATCAAAGGCAGGAAGCTAGATTGACTCTCCTTGGAAGGGCTCATCTTTATATTGAGACAACATTCAATTATGAGCATTTTAAGTTTTGACCTAATCTCTGCTACGAGATATTAGGGTTTTGGAAAAGTTGGATTTTTGGGAATCTGAATCCACGGCTGGATACTTCTCAAGAAAATCGAAGTTTAGAGCATTGGATTGAAATTTTTGGTTGGGAATAAGTGTGGGCTTTATCAAACCCTAGTTCAGGGTCCTGTCTATTGAATCCGGAAGTTTCAAAGGCAATTTTGAGTGGTCAAATTTTGCATATCTCAAAATCTAAGTATACCAACTTGACCAACTAAGCAAGGCGCATCTTTCTATCCTTTCAAAAGTTTGAAATTCAAAGTTTGAATTTTTAGGGTTTCTCTGACAAACCCTAATCCAACTCCAAATCCAGTTTTCAACAAATCAAGTGGTAAGACCTAAATATTTTATTTCCATTTGAGTTTCTCATTAAAATGTCTCACCACACCAAGCTTGAGGATAAGCTTGAAGGGAATCATAAATTCATAGCCTGGAAGTCTAGGATTGTTAATCCTAGAAGAGAATGAGTTGGGAACTTACATAAGTGAAGAGGTTCTTGTCCCAGAGGGAGAAGAGGCTAAATCATTACTCAAGAAGAACCTGGTCAAGGCTAAGAGAATCATTGTTGATTCTATCAAAGACCATCTCATACCTCATGTGTCTTCCCTAAAGACACCTAAGAAGATGTTTGACTCCTTGACCAAGTTGTTTGAAGGAAAGAACATAAATCGGAAAATGAATCTATGGAACAAACTGAAAGGGGTAAAGCTTCAGAATGGAGAGACTATACAATCCTACTTTTCTAAAAGTCTCTCAAATCAAGGAACAACTTGAAGTTGTGGATGAAGTAGTGGATAATGGTGAAATTGTAATGACCACATTGAATGGCCTACCTAGGCCATGGGACTCCTTCATCCAAGGAATCTATGCAAGAGGGAAATTGATCTCCTTCAGTAGACTGTAGGAGGAATGTTCACAAGAATAAGCAAGGCTTGTGGCCTGAGAAGAAAATATGGGGAATGAAGATCAATCCCTCACAGCACATACCAAGAAAGGTAAGTCCAAGAGGGAGCAATCTTATCACAAGAGAGCTCCACACCACCATCAAAGATACAAGAAAGACTTAAGATGTTTTACATGCAATGAGAAGGGACACTTTGCCTCAGATTGTCCTAAGAACAAAAGGAACAATAACAACAACTTCAACAAGAAGAAGAAGGGAATCAAGAACAGATATCATGTTCATGCTATTGAGGATGATGAACCACCCATGAAGAAGGCTAGAGCAGAAAGTGATGACTCATCAAGTGAAGATGAATATGTTCTAATCTCTACTCTCACAGGCACTATCTCTAATGGATGTAATGATTGGATTATTGATAGTGGGGATTCCAAACACATGACCGGGTTTAAAGAGTCCTTTGTAGATCTATCTAAACATGAGTCACCTCATAAGGTAATACTTGGGGATGACTATCAGTATCCTATAAAAGGAGGTGGGGAAGCCTCCTACAAACTAGACTCTAGGAAGTCTTTAAAGATGAAGGATGTTCTATATGTACCTGGGCTAAAAAAGGATCTCCTATCCATATCATCTTTGGATGCAAAAGGGATTATAGTTGCATTTGTGGATGGCCAAGTACTCATATGGCCAAAGCGTAAGACCATAGATGATGCAGTAGTGATTGGAGAGCAATAGGGAGGATTGTACAAATTGAAAGGACAACCTGAACATGCCATAGCACATGATTCCATGGAGCGAAGTGAACTTGGCATAGAAGGTTGCACACATGCACTACAAAGCACTTCTAATTGCAAGCAAAGCTGTAGAAGGTCTTCCTGAAATCCAATCAAAGCATGAAGGTGTTTGCAAAGGATGCGTAAAAGGAAAGAACACAAAGAAGGCATTTCCAAGCAGTGAAAGCAAAGCAAAAGGAATTTTGGAGATTACCCACTCTGATGTATGCGTACAAATGTCATCTAGTTCTTTGAGTGGGTATGCATACTATGTTTCCTTCATTGATGATTTCTCTAGGAAGACATGGGTTTATTTCATGAAGAATAAAGATGAATTGTTTGATAAGTTCAAGGAATTCAAAGCCTTGATAGAAAATCAAACAGATAAGAAGATTAAGACTTTCAAATCCAACAATGGTGGAGAATTCACCTCAGGTGAATTCAAGAAGTTATGCAATGATTTAGGGATTAAGAGGGATTTGACTGCTCCTTACAATCCACAACAAAATGGAGTTGTAGAAACGAAGAATAGAACTATCATGGAAGCAGCACAGGAAATGCTTCATGACCAAGATCTTCCTATGCATCTATGGGCAAAATCACCTAGGACAGCTGTATATGTGCCGAACAGAACACCTCACAAGATACTTGACAACAATACACCAAAAGAAGTATTCTCTGGTAAGAAACCTGAAATTAGCCATCTCAGGATATTTGGTTGTCCAGTATACACACACATTCCAAAGGAAAAGAGGACAAAGCTAGATCCTTCAAGAAAGAAGGGCATCTTTGTGGGTTACGGTGAAAGCTTGAAGGCTTACAGAATATACTTTCCAAGGTTCAAGAAAATTGACATCAACAGGGATGTAACATTTGATGAAGAATCAACATACATAAAATCAAGGAAGACACCTGTTGAATACCATGATGAACCAAAGGTAACCAGATTTCAAGAAACCACTATGAATGAAGCAATTCCAGAAGAAGATCATGAAATTGAAGATCCAGAAGAACCTATATATCCACCCCATGAGAAGAACTCTCCCAAGAGGAAACCTGCATGGGATAGCGAGATGATACAAGATGCAGAAAGGTATGACATTCGAGAAGAAGAACATAGAGAAAGGAAGAGGAATAGATCACATACCAGTTATGTTTCCTTACTATGTGATATTATGAATAAAGAACCTTCCAGTTGTGAAGAAGCAGCAGAAAAGAAAGAATGGAAGGATTGCATGGTCGAGGAGTACCAGTCGATCATTAAGAATGATGTTTGGGATGTAGTCCCAAGACCTGAAGGGAAGTCTTTTGTGACTTCCAAGTGGATCTATAAGATCAAGCATGTTGCAGATGGTAGCATAGAGAAATACAAGGCAAGGTTTGTAGCTCGTGGCTTCTCTTAATAAGAGGGAATATACTATGAAGAGACTTTTGCTCCTGTATCAAGATACACTTCCATCAGAACAGTACTTGCTCTATGTCCAGTGATGAAGTGCAAGATACACCAGATCGATGTCAAGACAACTTTCTTGAATGGTGTAGTCAAAGAGGAAGTGTATGTGGAGTAGCCATTCAGTTTTGAGACACATGACATGGAGTTATATGTGTGCAGGTTGAAGAAATCCTTGTATGGCTTGAAGCAAGCTCCTAGGACTTGGTATGGTAGGATGGAACATTTCCTTTCCAGTTTGGGCTTTACTAAGAGTAAAGTAGATTCCAACCTTTACTACAAGGTTGAGGAAGGAAATCCTGTGATACTACTATTGTATGTGGATGACCTATTTGTTATAGGTGAGGATGGGCTGATTTCTTGCTGCCGAGTTTGAGATGAAAGAATTGGGGATGATGCATTACTTTCTAGGCATGGAGGTGTGGCAAAGTGCATATGGGATCTTCCTTGGACAAGGGAAGTATGCAGTAGAGATTCTGAAGAGGTTCGGGATGATGGACTGCAAGGCCATGGCCACACCTATGGCATCCAACCTGAAGCTTATGTGTGATGCTTCATCTAAGGCGGTTGATGTCACTATGTATAGTTAGATGATTGGGTCCTTAATGTACCTGAGGAACACGAGACCAGATATTTGCTTTGCGGTGAACACATTGATCTAGTTCTTGACGGATCTGAGAAGTGTTCACCTTGTTGCAGTAAAGCATATTCTGAGGTACCTGAAGGGTACGATTGATTATGGGCTCAAGTATGATGCGAATCAAAAGTTTAACCTGGAGGGTTATGTTGATTCAGATTGGGCAGGCAGTGCTACAGATAGGAAGAGCACTTATGGGTGCTACTTCAATATGGGATTAGGTGTGATCTCTTGGTTTAGCAGGAAGCAGTCCTGCGTAGCACTGAGTACAACCGAAGCAAAGTATGTTGCAGCTTGTTCAGTAAGTAGTGAGGCAGTATGGCTTAGGAAGCTACCATCTGATTTATTTGATCTTCTGTTGGATGCTACTGGTATCTTTTGTGACAACCAGAGTTGTGTGAAGCTATCTGAGAACTCGGTGTTCCATGACAGGTCGAAGCACATCAAGATCAAATATCACTATATTATGGATATGGTGGAGAGAGGAGTAGTGAAGCTCCTGTATGTTGCGACAAATGAGTAGGTTGCAGATGTGTTGATGAAACCACTTGCCAGAGGGAAGTTTGAGTACTTTAGAGAGAGGCTTGGTGTTCTTTAGATTGAAGATAGTTCGAGGAAGAAGTGATGGGACACATTTGCAAGAGCCCTTCCAAGCATGGTGAGAGGAGGATCCTTCCCATGGCTATGGATGTAAGCACTGTGTGATGAGCATCAGGACAATGCTCCAGTTACTACTTTGGATATGCATCAGTTGGATTAGGCAAATTTTTAGGGGCGAAATTTAGCCAATTGGCTATTTCTGGACTTTTTTTCAAGAAATAAATTCATTACTTGGTCATTTTTAGCCTCTATTATTGCCTATATTTACATAAAATATGTTATTTTAACATAATATTTGCAAAAATTTACAAGTTTCAGTAGTAAATCATATGTTTCATATTTAATATTCGCCTACCAATCTATATATATATATATGTTTTTTTCAATCCAAAATAATCTTCTAGAATACTATACTTAGGGATATTTTATAATCCTTAAGAAATACCCTGTAGTTGAATGCTTTGTATGATCAATTGGATGCTTTGTATGATCAGTTGGATCATGTATATCGGTATGCATCAGGACGATGCTCTGGATGACATGCATAAGGACAATGTAGTGATGATGATCAAGATGATCATGTGTGATGAGTATCAGGATGATGCTCTGGATGACATGCATTAGAACGATGATTAGGATGATCATGTGTGATGAGTATCAGGACGATGCTCTGGATTACATGCATCAAGACGATGTAGTGACGATGATCAAGATGCTCATGTGTGATGAGTATCAGGACGATGCAGGGATGATGACCAGGATGATCATGCACATCAAGATGATGTATAGTGAGTATCAGGTTGATACTCTGTGGCTGTGGACAGGTTGTACATATGAGCATATAATCTTTCCCTGGGAGATTTGTAGATACTCTTGCGAGGTTTTGCCTATGGCATGTAATAGTTCCATAGGAGATTTGGCAAATGCTCTTTCGAGGTTTTTCTCTAGGAGGAAATATAATATTTCCCTAGGAGATCTGATAGGTTGAGTAGTATGCTTGTAATCAGTCCTCGGATGCTCTTTCAAGTTTTTGCCATGACCACATGTAATATTTCCCTGGGAGATCCGATAGGTTGAGCAGTATGCTCCTAATCAGTCTTGGGATGCTCTTTCGAGGTTTTGTGGTGAACACATGTAATATTGCCCTAGAAGATCTTGTTGGTCGTGCTTAGGCACATAAAGGATCCTGGGATACTCTTTCGAGTTTTTGTGGTGGGGTCACATGTAATATTGCCCTGGGAGATCTTTCCAGTCATGCTTAGGCACATAAAGGATCCTAGGATACTCTTTCAAGGTTTTGTGATGCACATAATAAGTCCTTAGGATTCCATAGTATGGCCAGTGTTAATGAAGACCTGTAGGAGGTGGGCCTACATCCAACATGAAAAAGGGCTAGCTCTGTAGAACTTCCTATGATGAGAAGAATTATAAGATAGCCTAGTGATCTAGATGTTGAGTACAACAACAGTGATGATGATGATGCTCCATGATCCAGTGATGATGATCCAGATCTAGAATTGAAGACATGCACCAATATGTATTGATGACCTGTGTCTAGAGAATACCTTCCTATTTAAGAGGGAGTGTTGATGTATTTGTAACTTCAGAAGATATTCAATTGTATATTACATTTGTACTATAAGGGGGGTCTTATTACAAGCCATCCCTACCATGATCATGGGTCTGATTTTGGACTGAAATTACCACTTATGGTCACCAAGCAATGGTAATTGCTTTTAGTGTAAAAAGATAAGAGACATGGAGTCTCCTTACCGAGCTGGCTTATTCAGTTTCCATATTAGGTCTTGTTGATGTATTTGTAACTTCGGAAGATATTCACTTGTATATTACATTTGTACTGTATTGTATATCCAACAGAGATGTATTATTCCTCTGATTGGAAGTGTCGTCATTTGTATTTGCAAGTGTCGCAAGTTACATTGAAGTGTAGTCATTTGTATTGATGGGTTATTAGACCACTAGTGTGGGGTCGACCCTAGTTAGGTCATGTGGTTGGGTTATTAGACTTGACTAGCAAGTCGGCCCCCGTGATTTATTGGAAGGTCAAGTCCGTGTATAAATAGAGAGGTTGTGTCTCTCATTTGATTCATTCACTCACTTCTCAAGCTCACATAGATAAGAGAGAAAATGGCACACATGTGGAGGAGGAGGAGCATTTGCTAGAGACATCTTATTGGGTTTAATCCTTGTGATCTTGTATTTGGGTCTATTCTATCTCTGAGGAAGTTACGAGGTTTTTCACCTTCTTGGTTTTCCTCGGTGAAACTCTATGTCTCTTGTGTGATTGCTTTTGTGTCTATGATTGATATGATGTAGATGTTATTCTCTTAGTGATCCTGAATGATAATGGAATGAAATTATCGAAAAATTAATAGGTCTGTGAATGGAATTGCCAACATCTGATCACCAAGTCATGGAAATGGCCTTGTATCAATAGAGGTCTTGTTTGCATATTTTCATTCTGTTTTCAAAAGAAAAAGAAAAAAGGGAAAAGAAAATGTATATATTCTGAGTAATGCGTTTGTAAATAAATAAATAATTAATGAAGTCAAGGTGATTCAAGATTTGGTAACCCAGAATGGCTCTAAGTTTGCTCTAACACTCATCATAAAATGCCCCCCTATGATTGCATAATGGTAAAGGATTCTTGCTTACTTCTAAGACTACCTTGTCATATGAACATCATCATTAAGTGGTTTTGGTTGGGGATATATCAATCATATGACTAACTCTATTGCTTTGATTGTGTTTTATGAGAACATTTTGTAAATTATAGGTTAAAACATCAAGCTTGTTGACATGTCTTCCTTGTAACTACAGATTTCATTTATAGAGATAACTATTTCGTCTCAGCTAGGCACCATTTGTTGTAGGTACAACAGATCCCATGTTTTGATCAACACATGGGAGCCCCAAATTTTTATATGCAAAGGTAATGATTAAATTCCATGGTTATTTTGGGGTTCTTCATCATGATTTTATTGCTTTTCCATGATTTGATCAAGTTAGTAATTTTCTCTTTTCAAAATGCCTATGATTTTGTGTGTTTTGTGAGTTGTGGAAAGCTTTGATTTTTCCAAAAGTTAACTCTTTTTGCAACCCGCCATCCACAATCCATAATGCGGATTACGAAAGCTCAGTTTTTTTTTTGAAATATTTTTGTTCCACAATCCACAATCTGCAACGCGGATTGCGGATGCGGAATTGTTTTTCAAATAATTGTGGTTGTTTGCACCTGCAACCTGCAATGCAGATTGCGGGAAGACTCTTAAAATAGTTTTGCGTTTTGCATTTCCGCAACCCGCAACCTGAAATTGTGGATTGCGGAATGTGTTTGAATATAAGTTCACGTCTTTCTTTTCCGCAACCCGCAATTGCGGATTGCGGATTGTGGAAGAGTCATTATATTTATTAGAGTGGTTTGCGTTTCCACAACCCGCAACCCGCAATTGTGGAAAGGATGTATATATTTGCAAAATAAATGCCTGCAACTCTCTTTCTACATCTCGCTTAATTAGATCTCAGTCGTCAATCTGTTTTAATCTTATGGCGTCGATTTTACCCAACGAAAGTGATAAATATGTTGATTTTTTTATTTTCTTTTATCATTTTCATTTTTGAAGAAATTATCCGTTACAAAGGTTTTTACCACGAGATTTTACCAGGGTTGTTTTCTATCATTTTCTTCACTTATAGGTCGGTTTCATGTCCGTGTCCTATTCATGATTTACGGTTTTTTGCCATTTTTGAATTATTTTTTATTTTTGTTAATTTATTTATCAGAAATTTCCAATGTTTCAAAATGTCACGGAACACCCGCTCAACAACTGCTCAGAAAGACTTGTTGAATAAAGACACTAACTTCAGCTTATTTTCCGATACCAGTGACAAATTTTTTGAGTCTTACCAGAGATTGCTTTAAAATTTATGCCATTTTTTATAATGATGACATGTCAGATATCCAAACTAACTGAACCGCTTATGAGAATATGAGGAATTCACAAATCCATGCCATAGCTTCTAGGCCTTCCATTCTTCCCTACACAGACATTGTTAAATGGATTATTGACCATGTGAACCCTAAGGACCACTCCTTTAACCACAACTAGGGGTCTCGATTGGCCACTTTTCACCCTGATGTTTTCACCAGAGCATACTGTAATATCCTTGGGAATATTCAACCAAGATATTATCTCTAACTTCAAATTTTTTATAAAATTCACTAGTTAAATTTTTG
Organism: Larix kaempferi; assembly: GCA_027924585.1. NCBI lineage: Eukaryota > Viridiplantae > Streptophyta > Pinopsida > Pinales > Pinaceae > Larix > Larix kaempferi. The sequence goes on from BSBM01000249.1 coordinate 4,084,891, forward strand.
ACAATTTTTCCAAAGAGAGCAGGAAATAAGTGATGGGGACTAAGGCAAGATATGAGGATGGTAGGATGAACATTCAATTATTGAAAATGTATGGAATAAGGTGCAGCAATAGGCTGGGATGCCATATCAGAGATGTCCTATGCACATTCTACCAGAACCATTCACTTCTCAGCATAGAGCAAGTCAATGCTTACTTCGAGGCTTCCTGGGCAGCTGGCATATGCATATTAGACAGGTGGGGATCCTGGGAGTTAATGGCAGAGGTTATATCATTAAAATAAGTGCTGGTGATGTTCAGGAAATTATTTGAACATAGCTGGGAAAGTTCAAGAAGAATTGGGGTTCAAGAGCTCACCTAGGATTGTTGACCTATTAATTTTCTAAGCTTCCCAAACAGGGGTTAAAGGATTCCAAATTCTCGAATTAGGGACTGATATGTGAATTATATTGAATTCTTAACCTACTGCATCATATGGGAGTTCAAATGGATGCTTTGAGTGCAATCTACAGTAAATTAAGAAAAACTAGTATAGAAAAACCTCTCAATGAGCTAGTCTTGGAATTCAACTTAATAAATGACTTCCATTAACTGATTTATCTGTTCTAATATTTTATGTAGCTATGATATAATATTAATAACAATAATAAATTGAAATGGAAATAACATAACTCTTCTTTTTATTTCAGTGGCTTCTTTCTCAAAACATAGTTCCTCACAAGCTATAAATTGCATTACATTGCTGCAGAAGATGAATAGAGAGAAGGATTTTTAAAGTAGATCTATTCTGATGTAATGATCAGACCCTCTACATATTAGAGGTATTATTTGGCTGCTCCTACTACTGATAGACTTCACTGGTGCGCCCTCCTTCAACTAGTTGTCTCCATAAGGGGAAACACCTCTAAATTTGGCTGAGCGAGCTGGAGCAATGAGAGAGCAATGGGAGATCAGGTTTGAATTCAACCTATGGACATGGAATCCTTTGATATATGTCGATAAAAACTTATGGAGCTCACTAGAGGTCCTAGGAATTCTCCTCCATAACAATCTTCTTCTGCTAGTGATCCTCCTCCAAAACTAGTTGCAATTCTTCTATAGTGGTAGCCTCCTCTTCAACCTGACATTAATTCTTCAAGGATGATCTGAACTGGATGTTGCTAGCTGTAATAATGGTTGCTGGACTTGTAGAACACTCACAGAAAACTCATAGGGCCTTGGGGCACATCTCCCAAGAATAACTTGTTGAGGCACATCACTCAACTAGAGGGCTTAGAGCTCTCATTCACAAATTCTAACAATGATCAAAAGTTCTTGAATGAAGTTGGAAACCTTCTTAAATAGAATTCATGTTGGCTTGTTGAGCAAGTTAATTAGCTTGGTGACCTATGAGAATAGTTCACCCATGATTGGACATAATTTCCTTGCTTTTCTTGCTTGCTTTTCTTTGGCTTTCTTTGTTTTTTTCCTCTTTTTATGACTTTCCTTCTTTTGTGAACTTTCCTGCTTTCTGGATTTATGCTGATTTTCCTGAAATATTCATTTTTTCTCATGCCAATTTCTCCATTTATTCAGCATAACAAATAAAATATTAATAAAAGATAATACAACTTAGAATTAACTCCAAATTCATCATTTAATCAATTAATTAATGATTAATTAACTCCTGTGGTATAATTGCCTCCAAAAATACACACTACTCTATTTTTGGTAATATCTTCCACATGGGTGCCCTCTTGGACCACTTCTTCATTATCCATTAATTTCATTTATCAAAAATTACCTTTCATAAATAAATTTGCCAATTTGTGAGACTTAGGCTAAAATTAATTCTAAGCAAATAGAATTCATACCCTTTAGTTCCCTTAGGGGTTGATCTTGTCCTCTTTCACCCATGGTACTGGATGAGCCCAAAATTGGAGACATGAAAGTCCTCCCTTCCCAAGATTGCTTATCCTCAAGCAATGATAGGACTCCACTAAGCTTATGCTAGAGCACTATGATTATCATTGTCCCCATCCACAGAACAATTTGAAACTTAAACTTGGGGCCTTCAAAAAGGTAAAAAAAAAAAATGCAAGATGACTATGAAAAATAAACTACAGTGCAAACTCTATCTGCACTAAATCATGAACAAAAATCTTATCCCCGTTAAGATAATTGAGTAGAATTCTTGGGTCCCACTGCTTCCTTTGTAAGGACCCATCTTTTTCTGCTACCTTTCGAAAGTTGTCACTCCAATGAATTCTTGGATCCTAGGGTCCTTGATGAATACCATCTATCATCACTATTACTTGTTTCAAGTTGTCACTCCAGGGTGTGCCAAGATCCATCCACCAAGCTGGAAGTGTGTCACTCCCAATGCAAAATTGAATAGCTATGAAACTTATCCACCAAACATAGAACTTCTTGAGAGCATTCAAATAAAAATGCATCTCTTGTGCATGTGTACTGGATATATCTAATTGTTGGCAAGTGGTTTGGTAGAGTGCTATCGCAGCATCTCCGATGTTGTGACAAGGCAGAAGATGGCGTGAAAGGTGATGAGCGGAAGATTATTTTATGCATTTTGGATCAATTGTACCACAAATTGTGGGTTTTAGGTCGTTTGGACCACATATTATTTACTGTTGAGTAAGTTATACCGCAGAATGCGGGTTTTTGGTCGTTTTTGGATAAGTTAGTTAGATATTGAGTCATTTGTCCATAGTGCCAGTTAACAAGTTCTTAGAAAGAGCACAAGAGTTGTAAGGAAGAAGCCTATATATAGATAACTATTGTAAGTGTTCAATATATAGAGAACATATGTAGCATCAGGATCATGATCGAATGTTGGGAATATTATGCGAAGCTCTAATGTTGGTTGTATGTTTTCCGGGTATGTTTTGATGTTAAGAGTCATTGCGAAGATCTAGTTTTTGCAGAGACATTGTATCTGGGTTGACAATGATAATATGATGAAGCTATTTTGGTACAATCTCTGTGTTCAATCTGTCAGTTATGGTAATGCGATGTTGCACTATATAAATAATGTCATGCTCCTTTGATGCGATACTTGCTTTACAATTACTGTTGTTGCAATGATGAATGTCTTGGTTGAATACTGCTTTAATATTATGTTCAGTGCTTAAATATCTATGTCCTAGTGTTGCAATAAGATTAAGTATCATAGCCGCAACCATCCTCCTTCATTCAGTGGAAACATGGTTCCGTCTGCTCTTCCTGGATGCCTCGGGTGAGACCTCATCTGCTCTGCAGGTGTTGCTAGGTAGGATAAACCCTGTCTAGGCCAGTGCCTAGGGAGACTACGGTATGTGTTGACAGTAAGTGGAACCCCTATCGACTGACGTCATGCTAACACTAATGGCTGGGAGATATATCTTTGTTGTTGCTCACAATTCAAGACAATGCCAATTATAACAAAAAAATTATTGTAGAAACAGAAAAACCTTTTACCTCCGAAGGTCTTCATTGCAATGATACCTCTACCCATCCAACCAATGGATGAATAAACACTTTTATTTGCTGAACCATATGGAATGTGTTCAGCCATATTTTTGTCTTCCTCAAATAAAGAGATCTCATGATCTTTATGGAACTCTACAGGTGCTCCCCTCTTCATCCAATGGCTTAACTCTCTGCCATAGATCCAAGGGTGCAAAACTCCATCAATTGACACACACATTTAAGGTAAGTGTAGATATGATGTATTTTGGTTGAAAGTGGATGCACACAAATGCATGTGATGCCTCAACTACTGTAGGTTAAGGAACATGTCATCGAACTCAATTCTAGGATCCTTCTGCTCAAAATGTGACACAAAAAGGAAGAATCCTTTTACCCAATTTTCATTCCCAAACTTTGTGGCTCAATGTAAAGTGGGGAATGAAGGATGGTGAGCCATGATTCTAGACATTTCATCCATTGAAGTTGTGGATGTATCCTCTCCATTGATGGCTGACCCATCTATGGTGAACTCATCTGCCTCTTCCTTGGAAGAGGGACTTTCTTCAATGAACCTCTCAGGTTCATTCTAGAAAAAAACATTTGCTTGTTTTTCATCCACTTTTCTTGCACTTTCTTCAAGCACATACTGAATAAACTTATCATCATGTTCCACCCACTCATGAGGTTCCTCCAGGGACTTTTTTATGTCATTTACCCAAAAGGGATGACTCCCAGGAAAAATTGAGGATTCAGTCAATTCTTGCCACTCTTGTTGGAATTGTTCTATATTCATTTGTGATTCTAAGAGGGCACTTTGAGTGTATCTCAAAGAATCTTGGGTGGGAAACAACTCACCTTTGAGCTTGTAGTTCTCTTTTTGATATATTCTAATACTCTCTTCATCATGCAGTGTTGCCGCTCACAATAACTCAACAAGCTCAAACATGTAATCTTTATCTAAAAACAACTGTGAGAAATTAGCTTTGATTGTGGACATTGCTTTCTGGATGTTCTCCATGGCTTCAAAGGAATATTGGTCTTCCATTAAAGCAACTTCCCAACACGTGACTTTGACAGTGAAGCTGAGTTTCATGGAGAATTTTTAGGGCCTCTTGGATATTTTGTTCATCCATCTTTAAATATCCTGCAAGAAGATGAGGCTCTTGCAGATGCTCCTCCTCTTCATTTTCCATCACCGGATCGATTTCATGTAGTGCACTTGAGGTTTTGAAATCTGATCTATATGTTGCTACTGCAGTATATTCATATTTTAGGTCTCAAAAACATAATTTGGGCTGCAACATAAGTTCTCACTCATCCTTGGTGCAACAAAAAGATCTTCTCTCAAAGTTTCAGCCTTCACACTACTTTCATTTTTTAAACCAAAATTATGAACCTCATCACTAGGGGGCTCAACCATTCTGAATTTTTCAATGGAAGTGGCTTCCATATCAAATTGACATAATGACACATAAAAATCAGAGATTACTAATTCACCATGTGTCATGTTCTCCTCCTTATATGGTAGAATTATGATGGCTTGTTCATCCACCCATTTCTCTGCTTCACACCCTACTGAGATGTGCTCAATTTTTGCTTTCTTGTGAGGCTCAAGGGGTGATTGTAAATATGAATTATGTTCCTCTTTTGGATCAGATCCAAAAGATGTCTCACCTTCATCAATCTGTCCCATTTCTTTTGCACTTATTTTGAAATCAACCATGAAAAGATTGAGAGTGATTTTACCTCCCTCATCACCAACAATCAAATGTTTGAATGCTAGATCTTCCACTGTGCATTGACCTTCTTCATCCACTTCTTGGAGTAATGCGGCACCAGAAAGGTATTCTTGGTCATTTGTTTCCAAGAAACCTGATGTCTCTCCACATTGTGTGGTGCTCAGATTACAACCTTTGGACTTCCTTCTTGAATGAAAACCAAATAGTCTCACAATGCTTGGCCCTGCCAATGGCCTTGATGAAACTTCCTTCTTGATTCCTTTTCCCTAAGATTGGGATGGATCCACATGTAGGGCTGCAACTTCGTGTTTATTTTTTTCTACTTATTATGCACCTAAAGAACTAGGTGGCTCTTGGTTTCCTCCCTTGATTTTTCCTGCCTGTGAGGATAGATCTTTATCCCTCCCTTCCATCTTAGCTCATAGGAGTACAAATATTGCCTCGACTTCTTTGCACACACCATCAACCATATGTGAAATACTTCTTTTGATATCACTATTATAGGTGTCTTTGAACAACCTTTGAATATCCAAATCACAGTAGTCTCTAAAGGTCAGGGACTTCTGAACCTCCTTCTTCAAAGCATAGTAATCCATGAAGTACTCATAGGATTTCCTTGGGTTCCCTCTATTGAGTATTCCTACATAATCCCAATTAGTCATAGGTAGATAATTTCCTATGTCCTCTTCAAGCATATGTTCAACAATCCAATCATATTCAACTTTCTGCAAATAGAAATTTCCAACAGAGGTCGTCTCCTCCTCTTCATATGGCTCAAAATAAAAGTCTTCTTCTTCATTGACTGGTAGGAGCCACATTTTGAATTTATGAGAAGATATTTAACCTTCCTTCAATAAATAAGATTCTTTATTTCCACAGGGGTGGAGGAAAGTGATCCGATACCACTGTAATGTCCTTGGGAATATTCAACCAATATATTATCTCTAACTTCAAATTTTTGATAAAATTCACTAGTGAAATTTTTGACAATTTTTGCGAACAGAGGAGGAAGTAAGTGATGGGGACTAAGGCAAGATATGAGGATGGTAGGATGAACATTCAATTCCAGAAAATGTATGGATTGAGGTGTGGCAGAAGTTCAATATGTCATATCAGAGATGTCCTATGCACCATGTACCAGAACCATTCACTTTTCAACATAGAGCAAGTCTATGCTTACTTCGAGGCTTCCTGGGCAGCTAGCATATCCATACTAGACAGGTGGGGATATTGCAAGTTAATTGAAGAGTTTTAATCAGTCAAATAAGTGTTGTTGATGTTCAAGAAATTATTTGAACAGACTTGGGAGAGTTCAGGAAGAATTGGGGTTCAAGAGCTCACCGGGGATTGCTGAGCTAGTAATTTTCTAAGCTTCCACAACATGGGTTAAAGGATTCCAAATTATCAATTGAGGGACTGATATGTGAATTATATTGAATTATTAACCTACTAAAATAGACGGGAGGTCAAATGGATGCTTTGAGTGCAATCTACAGTAAATTCAGCAAAACTAGACTAGAAAAACCTCTCAATGAGCTAGTCTTGGAATTTAACTTAATAAATGACTTCCATTAAATGATTTATCTGTTCTGGTATGTTATGAAACTATTATATAATATTAAGAATAGTAATAAATTGAAATAGACATAACATAGATCTTCTTTTTATTTCAGTGGCTTCTTTCTCAAAACATAGTGTCTCACGGGATATAAATTGCATTACATTGGTGGAGAAGATGAATAGTGTTGTTTGGTTTTTCAACCAAGCATGTGCAAGGATGCATCTACTAACTATTAGAAACAGTCTCAATAAAAGTATGTAAAAACTAATGTAACTTCATCTAATATTAACATGTGCAAAAGAAAAAAAGAAAAAACTGAATTTAAGAACATAAATAATGAGATGTATGGGAAGAACAAGAAATTTAAAAATAATTCATTTTGTATTACCTCAAATGGTGAGGATGATAAGTGTTGAGAAAATACAAGGTTGAGAAGCTCCAATGTCCAATGATCTCTTCTTCTCCAATGGTTCAATGGGGATCTTCAAACTCGAAATGGGAGGCAATAGTTCTCAAAGGGAATTTGGCAGCATAAGGATATGATGAAATGTGGATGGAAAGTGAGGAGCCCTTATCACCTTTTATAGTTTTTGGTGATGGGAAATACCATTGTGGTTTTAAGGAAACTAATGGTATTAACCAACATGGTTTAGGTCTCTTTTTCCCTCTTTTTCCTTTTTTGAATATTTTTTATATTTTTATTCCCATTTAATATTTTTGGGGAATTTGGGACCCTTTTTGAGGGTTTTTTGAGGAAAAATATATATTTTGAGGGAAAAAAGATGTATTATGGTCTTTTTGGTGACCTTTTGATGGTTTTAGAGGCTCAAAGGGTGGGAAAAGTGGACAAATGGGTCATGTGAATAAGGGAATGAGCTAGTGAGCACTTTTTGGGTGTTAACAGATTGCCCCTTGATGTGTCAGGGTAGGAGCTCATCATATGGCCTATAGACATCATAGTTCTTTTGTCTTTTTCCTAGGGTGTGGAGAAGAGAAGAGACCGAATGGAGATTGGAACAATGGCTCCTTGGAAGCTGCAAAAACTGAAAAAATACATGGCCTCAAAATGAATGAGGAATAATCTATGAATATGGACGAGGCAGGCATACCCATGCTCTTACCAAGACATATACATAACAATTAGTCCCAAGAAGGGGGACCTAAATAATACATAAAAATATGTTGCTACATCATAATGGTCCATAGGGGAGACAATTCTGGGACGTACTCATGGTCATACCATGACTGATCTCAATAACTGATACACTAGAAAAGAGCAATAACCATTCTGAATAATGTTTCAAAAGGGTGGATGAACTGCTGGAGCTGAAGGTGTCCAACATCTGTAGGGATTCAATTAGGCTCTCAAATGAGGTAGAGTCAGTAAATGAGTCAAGTTCTGAGGAGCATTTGTAACTGTATACTCGAGGGAGTAAAAAACTGGGGTACATCTGAATACTGTGGCCAAGCGCAACCCAGATATCCATAGGAAAATGTAACTGGTTATTTCCTCAATTAGACTCTCAAATGTGGTAGAGTCAGGTGATATCCGTGGTCTTCAACAAATAACTGAAAGGACCAATACCCTATACGAGTCTTGACGATGCAATCAAGGTGTTGAAGTCAAGCATGTGAGAAATAATCATTTGGGAAGGTACACGATCACCTAATCATCATGATCACCGGGCTCCTCTAGCTCCTCCTCCTATGGATCCTCCAGATCATATTGATCCCAAGCCCTCCTCTCAGCATCACCACAGCTATTCTCAGTAAGATCGATCGCCACTCATAGGGAGCATCGAAACAATGGTCGAGAACATTCCGATCTAGATCCCTCCAACCATCATCTGGTGCATCCACTAGTAGCGCCTCCAAGGTATCACGTATGTCCTCTAGGGAATCATCTCGCTGACGCAAAACTCCTCCTACACGAGGCGGTGGTGCCGCTACCGGTGGAGGTACCACAATCATCATCCATCCCTGACGTCCTATATGATCCACTAGAGGCCTCGGACCAACATCTGCAAGGACCCACAGTGAATCAAGTCAGTATCATATAAAACATCTCTACCTATACTCATAAAAAAACATCTAAACATGATATAATAGAGAAACAAAAAAAAAAGACGTACCGTCCAACCCCCAAGCCTTTCCCTAAGCTCGAGGCATCTCAGGGTCTCTCCGAAAGTCCATACGCACATATGGATAGTCATCAATAACAACGGGCATTTGCTACCATTGGTCATACATCTTTGACAAGAAGAACCGCCGGATGCCACCACCACCCCGAGGCATCATCTCCCCCCACCGCACCATCCACGATTCACTCCTTAGTCCCTCCTGAACCAGCACACATGGCCGCGAGGCAGGTACCCACTTGAAAAATAAACAATAGTGGAAGGAAGCATAACTGAACTCTCCTCCCTCTCGACTAACCTTGTTCATCTCTCATCGAACACAAGCCAAAAACATCTGCCCCCAAGCAAAATAGGTCCCTCTCATGACACTGTGAACCATCATCGTTTTCCCCGCAGAAAAATGATGGGCCGCTTGTGCACCAAGCACCCGCAAAACACAAGCCACCACCGCTTGCATCTCCATCTCCCGCAGATCCAATATACTCAGTGAGCTATTCTGCGCACGGGCTCCTGGAATGTAGAATCTCTCCAGGAGATCCTCAATATCCATACCAGCCAGAATCCTCAGCTAGGTGTCCCGTGTCTCACCCAAACGGGGCAAGACAGTAAGAAAGTACACATCGGTCAAGGTGATCTCCAGTCGCTCACCTTGCACCATGAAAGCCACCTCCTCCGGATCCTAGAAGTCAACCAACTTGTTCAGCAGATCTCTGACTGAATGCATGATAGGAATCAGAGCAAACTTTAGTAGTCCACCAGCCAAGGCCGCCCGCACATCCGGGTCATCCAAAATTATTCCCATTAGTCCCACATCAATATCCCTCTCCCTCGATGACACCAACGGCCTCCTTAGTATCCTACCAAAACAACACAAACTTTTTTTAGAAAAATAAAATAATTTTTTTTTCCCGACCCAAGCTGTCCCATCGTGACTTTCGAGCCCTTAGCCCCGATGAACATCGAGAATTTCAGCCTCACAGCCGCGATGAACATCGCAGGTATCAGCCCTCACAACCGCGATGTGCATCATGGCTATAAGCCCTCACAGCCGCGATGAGCATTGTGACTGTCGGACCCATAGCCGCGATGCACATCGCGACTGTAAGCACCCATAGCCGTGATGAACATCGCGGATGTAAGCACCCACAGATGCGATAAACATCACGATTGTTGAACCGACAGCCGCGATGCACATCTCGGCTGTCAAGCCAATACCTGTGATGTGCATCGCAGAAAATGACCCAAAACCCATGATATTCCACGTTGGCAAGCCAATGTGGAATATTCGTAGCTTCTGAGACCCCGACGCTCAACAAAAGTAAATAATTTGAAAGGCTAAGGAACATAGGCTTACCTAAAACTTGAAGAATGAAAAGCCAATGGTTGAATCTCCCACAAATCAAGAAAATGCTCTGACCCAACTCAATTACTCTATGAAACTCAACGGTGAAAATGACACTTGTCACATTGGACCCACTTGCTATTTATAGAAATTTTACCATTTTCAATCAACCATTTCGGCATCATATGACGTCCATTTTTCAAACCGTTGGTACTATTGGAATCAGTGCAGCGAGAACTTCACGATAGTCCACTCCTTTTCTTGATTCCACCAGGTCCCGTTTTCAGGCATTTTTTTTCATGCCCCTCATCGCTTCGATTTGTGTGCCACATCGACCGTGGTCTATTTTTGACAAATCTAATATCACTGGATTTAGTTTTCCGCGCTCGTGACGATTCTTGAGACCATTTCTCGCTCTCACCACCATATTTTTTGAGCATTTTTTCCATGCCGCTCGTCGCCTCGATTTACATGCCACATCGATCGTTATCCATTTTGAACAAATTTTATCTCACCGGATTCAGTTTTCCGCGTTCGTGATGATGCTTGAGATCATTTCTCGCTCTCATCCCCATAATTTTTTAGCATTTCTCCAAAATGCCACTCATCGACTCAGTTTGCGTGCCACATTGGTCGTTGCCTGTTTTTGACGATCTTTATGTTACCGTATTCAGTTTTTCGCGCTTGTGTTGATGCTCGAGATCATTCCTCGCTCTCACCAATACCTTTTTGTTATGTATAATTTTATCCCTTTTTCGGGCCGAGCAATTCTTTTATGAAAAAGACACTTAGGGAGTTTCTGTTAAGCTCTTTTCTGACTCCTAAAACAATGAAAAGATCGCCGAGCAATCTTGCTTCCTTTCATGCTCGCTAAAAGTATCTGAAAGGGCATCTACCTGGTATAAGTTTACCCCTTTTCTAGACCTTGTAGACTAATTACGAAAAAAGGAATACTCTAGTCACATCGGCTAGAAGAGTTCTCCACCTTGGAGTTGCTCAACACTTATCATCCTTACCATTTGAGGTAATATAAAATCAATTATTTTTAAATTTCTTGTTCTTCCCATAGATCTCATTGTCTATGTTCTTAAATTCATTTTTTTATTTTTTTTCTTCTTTTGCACATGTTAATGTAGATGAAGTTACATTAGTTTTTACATACTTTTATTGAGACTACTACTACTAGTTAGCAGGTGCATCCTTGCACATGCTTGGTTGAAAAGCCAAGCAACAGTTTTTGGCGACTCCATTGGGGATCTTCAAACTCGAAATGGGATGCAATGGCTCTCAAAGGGAATTTGGCAGCATAAGGATAAAATGAAATGTGGATGGAAAGTGAGGAGCCCCTATCACCTTTTTATATTTTTTGGTGACGGGGAATACCATTGTGGTTTTAAGGAAACCAATGGTATTAACCAACATGGTTTAGGTCTCTTTTTCCCTCCTTTTCCTTTTTTGAATATTTTTTATATTCGTATTCCCTTTTAATATTTTTTGGGAATTTTGGACCCTTTTTGAGGGTTTTTTGAGGAAAAATATATATTTCGAGGGGAAAAAGGTGTATTATGGTCTTTTTGGTGACCTTTTGATAGTTTTTGAGGCTGAAATTGTGGGAAAAGTGGACAAATGGGTCATGTGAATAAGGGAATGAGCTAGTGAGAACTTTTTGGGTGTTAACAAATAGAGAGAAGGATTTTTACAGTATATTTGTTCTGATGTAATAATTAGACCCTTTACAGATTAGAGGTATGATTTGGCTGCTCCTACTGCTAATAGAATTCACTAGTGCTCCCTCCTTCAACTAGTTATCTCCACCAAGGGAAACACCTCTAAATTTTGTTGAGTGAGCTGGAGCAATGAGAGAGGAATGGGAGATTAGGTCTGAATTCAACCTCTGGACATGGAAACCTCTGATATATGCTGATAAAAAATTATGGATCTCACTGGAGGTCCCAAACATGCTCCTCTATAACTATATTCTTCTGCTAGTGATCCTCCTCCAAAATTAGCTGCAATTCTTCTACACTGGTAACCTCCTCTTCAATCTGACATTAATTCTTCAAAACTGATGTAAAATGGATGTTACTAGCTGTAATAATGGTTGTTGGACCTGCATAACACTCACAAGAAACTCATAGGGCCTTGGCGCACATCTCCCAAGAATAACTTGTTTAGGCACATCACTCAACTAGAGGGCTCAGAGCTCTCATTCACAAATTCTAACAATGATCAAAAGTTCTTCAATGAAATTGGAAACCTTCTTAAATAGAATTCATGTTGACCTATTGAGCAATTTAATTAGCTTGGTGACCTATGAGAATAGGTCACCCATGAGTGGACATACTTTCCTTGCTTTGCTTTGGCTTTCTTTATTTTTTTCCTCTTTTTTTGGCATTCCTTCTTTTCTGAACTTTCCTACATTTTATACTTTCCTGCTTTCTTGATTTATGTTGCTTTTCTTGAAATATTCCTCTTTTCTCATTTTTGGCAAAATTTTTGGACTCTAGTGCTTATTTGACTTCTACTCGAGGTAATTCCTCCAACCTTATCTAATAATTCGAATTGGTGAGCCAATTTCTCCATTTGTTCAGCATAACAAATAAAATATTAATAAAAGATAATACAACTCATAATTAATTCAAACATCATCAGAATTAATTAACTCCTGTGGTATAATTGCTTTAAAAAATACACGCTACTCTATTTTTGGCAACATCTTCCACATGGGTTCCCTCTTTGCCCACTTATTCATTATCCATTAATTTTATTTATCAAAATTACCTTTAATAAATAAATTTTCCAATTTGTGAGACTTATGATAAAAGTAATTCTAATCAAGTAGAATTAATACCATTTAGTTCCCTTAGGGGTTGATCTTGTCCTCTTTCACCCATGGTACTGGATGAGACAAAAATTGGGAACATGACACATATGCCCTTAAACCGGCCACCTAGCCTCTAAATGTTGCATTCCTAGACTCTACTAAGACTAGGTATAACTTTGATGAAATGGTGAAGTCTTGAATGAACAAACTAGCCACTTTCATGCCCAGAGTCGATAACTCATACCGAGTTTCATGGTTCAAGGAACCTTATTCTGTTTTGGAAGCCATGCTTTCCAGGCTTTATGGTCTTCCTAATTGCTCATTTTTTAAAGTTGAATGGGAACCTCTAGCCCATCATGTCCTTACAACGTGGGAGTCATTCCCTTGGGATTTCATCTTGTTATCTGAATTAAAGACAACTATGGAGCGATATCAAAAAACACTGAAGAAGCCACAATTATTTTATTCTTCCTATGTGATTGATGTCTTCTACTCAGAATTCCAGTATCCCTCCATGGGATGGAATTGGAGCTTGTCATCACGCCAAGTTCACATTTTCTATTCAGATTTGTGGGAGAGAAACTTTGTTCCTTTCTTATATGATATCTCTGACCACTTATTTGGCGCCATCTATCAACAGATATTCAGGAAGGATGCACCTACTTTTTCTCCCCATGCTAGAACTTTAATTCATACACTTCATGATAGGTATGTGGAAGAATTTTTTTTTTATGTCAGAATTTGGGGAAGCAACAAAGTGCATTTCTTGCCAATGTTAGTTCCAAACAGGCTGTTACTTGAAGAGATATCCTTCTAGACTGTAATAGATGGGGTATTTCCTAATCTTACTGGGCCTAAGAGAAGGGGATGGCCTAAATTTACCCTAAATATTGGACCTTTAGTCATTCTAGCTTCAACTTGGGCTGCAGTACTAGGAAAGAGGATTGCTACTCTAAAATTGGGACTTGCTCCCAAAAGGATGCATGACCCTAAAGCATTCCTTGATGCTCACTTCAAACAAGAACACATGAATACATATTATGCTCATGAAGATATCCCTGATGAATCCATTTATCTGGGAGTAAATTTCTTTTCTGAAGTCCTGGTTAGGGCTAAGACTAAAGAAGAGCATAGATTCATCCTACAGTACCAGAAAGAACTCAAGAATAAATTTTTTAGTTACAAAAGAATGGAGCTTCAACTGGTAGAGTAAGTCAAAAAAGAAAGAGAAGAAAAGGAAGCACAAAAAGCTAGGGGCTTGTAGAAGATGTTCAACAGACCAAGAAGCTCCCGATTCAATCACTTGGCGAGATCAATAAATAGTTAGCACATATAACCTCAATGCTTGACACTCAAGTTATTGCTGCAAGTTGTCTAGCCAGTTGTTGTTCGGGATTTCTAACCTATAGTGAGGAGATTGACACTACCAATTGGGTAGGGTTGACAGGTAAACACATTGATTATACTACATATGGTTATTGCAAAAATAAATAGATTGGGATTGAAGGACATACCTATTTTCGATTTTTTATCCTAGGTTTCGCTTGGTCCTTCACTTGATCTCCTACTCGATCTTCTCCTTGACGAACCTGCAATACAAGAGATACCTTCCTCAGTGTATCTTGACCATATAACATATGATGAAATGACGAAGCAATCTAACATCAACTATAATCAAGAATTAATCCAAATAGACATGCAATCCAATAGATATCATATTTGGGACAAGAAGGGTGTTTCAACCTTTTTATTGTCAAAGAAACATGAAATCAGTACAATATAGCTAGCGTGTAGAGATGTTTCTGCAACTAGATCCTGGGCTCTTGCTCTTCACTCTGACTTGGAACATTCCTCCAGCGTAACAATACTTCAAGCCTTCTCTCAAGATTTCATGAGCATTATGAGGATAATGATTGTATGAGTATATTGAGAAACCCCTCCCATGGATCCTCTTTTTATTTATAGGACAAGGTAGGAAGTTAAGATCAAGAGGTGGTTGGATTGGGAGGTTGGGGAAGTTGTAGAACCAACTTCAACTAATCCCAATTCATCAAATTAATATATTTTTTGATTTCATCTTAAGATGTACGTGGGTTTCATACAACAAAAGTAGCATACAGGAAGCAACTTTTATGCTTTACAACATGCGTTTACAACTTTTTTGGAGTTGTACGATGGTTTCCCTTAAGGAGAGTAGGGTACAGTACATAGGTCTTGTGTACAGAGAGGGGTGTACATGTGGCAAAATCAGAAGAAATTGATAAATTCTTAGGTGAGAAGTGTACTTCTAGCAACAAGTCATCTAAGGCAATCATGCTCTTTAATCCTTTGTGTGATCTACAAGGAAAGGTGATCATGGTACATATAAGTGCATATTTGACCTATAATAGATGCCCCCTAATGTGTGAGGTCAGAGGGAATTATAAATCCAAGTCAAAGGAGGAGCAAGAAACCACAGAACCAAGTTACAAAAACACCTGAAACAACGATCAAGGTCAGTGAGCAGTTACAATCTTGACATCATATAGATGTGTAACATGATCTCCGATACATAGCTAGGAGATGTCTATATAGAGCATGGCCACTGGAATACAAGCGTGGATCCATGTCAATAGAGAGATCATAGCCATAACAAAAAGTTGGATCTATGTCCCATGAAGAGCCAAAATGAGTAAGGCTCAGTCTTGCACAACTTGGGAGATAACATAAACATGGTGATGCTATCATAGTCATAAGGTCTTCATCCAAAACAACCCAAGGTACAAACCCTAACCATGCAAATAAATGAGCTAAAGTCGAACATGGGAGGTATCATTTGATTACCATTCATTGATGTATACCATTAACAAACGCGAGGACTTCCATCAATAATGATAATGGGGTCCAAGCTACCTAGTACGATCCTAACAAGTGTGAATAACTGGACTCGAAGTTGAATACTTGAGGAACTTGTCAAATAAGAGACATTGATGTATTCCCATTTATTCAACAGCGACGGAAACTGCCATTGATGACTGCAATCCCCAAGGTACTAACCCAAACTCTAAACTTCATTCCTAGAGCATAATGAGCTCAGGTCGATGGGAAGAAGTCCGCTGGAAGGGAGGCATTAATTCATCATCCATCATCCAACACGAGGAACACTCACAGGTATGAGCTCATGTGCAGTAGGATGAGTAACAAGATGAAACAAACTGACACCAGGATGGCCGACACATGAAAGTCAAGGTAAACTACATAATGGATGACACAGGCTGTATCCTTGAACAGTGAGCATGACACAAAGTGACTTAGGCATTTTTCAACATAGCGGGGAAAGTGATATAAGTCTGCTATGTAGACATAACAGACCCTCCATATGATTGGAAGAATAATCAATTGGGGGAGTTGACAACTCAAAGATTAGGTTCACCCTAAGATCAAAAACTAAAACCCAATTGACATGAAAGACTCAAGTAGGTGTTGTGTTCAAGGACATGATTGACATAAATTCCTTTGAAACTGAAAAAGATGTGATACGCCCTTCTTATCCCTTATTCTTTTTGGTAAAAGAATGTTCTTCTTCTTTATTTAATGAGTCTAAGAAAAATAGAAAACGCAATAGGTCCAACCATGTAAAGAGTTTAACGATCCCATGGCACGAAGACTCAGGACCTTCTTCATTGTTTACAGAGTTCAAAGAAGAGATATAAGAATACTCCATAGTACTGATCTCTGGATTTTAATATCGAGCCGAGATCTGTTCTTGCTCGCCAGTGTTTTCAATTTTAAGGAGTCTAAAAAACTTAAACAATAAATCCATACACCTACTCGTGGATTTTAATATCGAGCCCAAGTAGCTTAATGATCGTCGGTGTTTTCCTGTTTTTAGAGTCTAAAAAATATAAACAATCCTCTATTTACCCTCTCGTGGATTTCACATCGAGCCCAAGTAAGTGAATGCTCGCTTGGTGTTTTCATGTTTATAGAGACTGAAAACCCTAAAGAGAGGCTCCAAAAGGCCATTTGCATATAGTTAGTCCCCTTCCCCGAAAAAATATAAAACAATGAGAGGAGAACTCTTCTAACCACGTATGACTAGATTATTCCTTTTTCGTAAGTCATCCGCAAAGGTCCGGAAAAGGGCTAAACTTATACCTAAGCGGATGTCACTTCAAATCCTTTAACGAGTCTGAGAAGACAACTATACTTGGCAATATTGTCATATTTAAAGAATCAAACAAGAGCATGAAAGAACTCTGTAAAGATATTTTTCGTAAAGTTTTAATGAGCCTGAAAAAGTAAACTCGTGACCTCCTTACTGTTTTTAATGAGCTCAAAGGAGATAGAAAAATGATCATAACTTCAGTACTGTTTTTAATGACCTCGAAGTGAATATGGAAGAAATGCTCATAACTTCCTTATTGTTTTTAACGAGCTCGAAGGAAAGGCGGAAGAGTGGTCGTAGCCTCCTTACTATTTTTAACGAGCTCGAAGGAAAGGTGGAAGATTGCTTGTAGGTGGATCAATGTCCAAATGAATGGCAGATTGCATTATAGACTCTAGGAAAACTTCATCACAAGGAAGTATATTATCCTAGATGGAACACATATCTAAACATTCATATGGAGTCATCACCTGGTCAATTGTCGAGACCAAGTCCCTAGAAGGTAAGCCTGAATTCAGAGACTTCTTCTCAGTAGCAATTGGACTGAAGGAACAATAGCCACATCATTTAATTGTGACATGGTAGTGCCTACTGATGAGGGACATACTTGGTCTATAGCTGGGTAATAAGAGGAATCAACAAATGTAAGCTGATCGATAGTGACAATGCTTTCGTTGTGAGGAAAATGCATCACACGAAAGAGCGTAGACACCACAGCCTGCATAGCATATACGTAATCATGCCCTAGGATCATATCAAAATCCATAAGGTCCTTTAAAACCATAAAATCAACTAAGACTATTTTTCCACTCAAAGTAATAGGTATTTGAGGGAGGAATCCCAACGGTTCACTAGGTCGTTTGTCGAAGGTCAATGACCAATTAACAGCTGTAACAATGTTAGGGAAACCTAAATCTCTCCAAACATAGGGGGATAAGATACTAATAGAGGCTCCTTCATCTACAATACATCGGTGAACCACAGGGTTGTGGATATCAACCTTTATCCAGAAAGGTGTAGAAGAAGGAAGGCGAGGCCCCGTTAGACTATTCCAATCAAAGGAAATGATCCCAGAGCTTGGTAGGGGTTGACTCGGCACGGACGAAGTGCCTCCAACTTCTGAAAAATCCAAACCGGTAATGCAAAAGACTTCAGGGACAGGTGCATCAGTCTCCGAAGGACTGATGGGATCGATCGAAGATTGCATCAATTCGATCACTTCACTCTCCAAAAGAATAGTGGGGTTGACCCAAGATTGCATTGGTTCAACCACTTCATCGACCAAAGGTTGATCGGGCTGTTGGGAATATATAGACAATTCAGGAGCAGAGGATCCTTCAGACATGGACCACACTCTCCGCACCTATAGAATAGCAGGGCACTGGTAACTAAGGTGATCTGTCACGTACCCAAAATTTCAAGAGAAATTAAAATTTTTCTAGATGAATAAACGTCATTAAATACTATGCGGAAGATAAAATATGTACCACATCTATATTACTTTTTTAATAATGTACCATCATAACATCTCAAAACTTTCAACATTAAATATTTAATCGTAAACATTAAACAAAATTTGCTTGCCGATACAAAGGTCTCATGTTTTTCCGAGCAACCCGGATTATAATTATACAACTTTTTATGCCCTTTTTTTCTACGATACTTATTGATCTTTAAAGACTTTCTAAGATATAACTACTTCCTCGGTGTCACACATTCCTTGTACTAACTTAATCAAAGAGTAAAATGAACAATCCATTACACCCAATCTTATCCATAATCATCAAAAAGGATATTCTATCTATCTTATTCTCCTTCATTTATCCTTGTAGAATTACTAATGGTGATTTTTGTTACTCATCATACATGAGCCACATCCATGAGCAAATTAAATAAAATATCAACCTATTTTTATTTGAAGTGATCCACAAAGTACTCTTATAATTGATTAACCCCAAGTTATCTCCACATGTAAACAAGAGACAAAGTTATAAACAACCACCATCATAAACATGCCTAAGGTATTCAATTTAAAACAACCAAAACCGATATAGTATTTGAGACACAACATCAAGAGAGATATACATGAAGAATACATACCAAGAGAACATTTTCATGTGGTTCACCCATATCTTGGGCTACGTTCACCAAAGGGGTTGTGTTGTATTATTAAATCAAAGGAGGTAAAGACTACATTTTGCAACATAGTCGTTGCGATGACTATTCTCCTCTTTCTAGGGCTTTTTTTATTCTAAAACATTGAAACCATCAATACGAAACCTCATCAGAGTTGTAATAATACTGACCCTAAAAAGTCTATAAAATAATCAAGATATAATCTCTACCTATAACCAATATATAGAGCCAAACTCTTAATTGTTCATTAATAATAATTACGCATAAGACACTTACTTCTTGAGTAATTTTCCCATGGATTTTATCTTGTTTTTTTTTAAATTTTTAAAAAGGCATAATAGTATTTGAGTATTGAAATTATGTGCATAAGAGAGATCTATTTAAACTTTAGCAACCCATAAAAAGGATTGAACATACATTTACCCAAATGATAAGTTTAAGTTTAGGAGAGATTATATTTATTTACTTTATCCATACTTTCTATAAATTAATGTACTCATACAATACTTCTCTAATATCTCCAAAATGTATAATCTCCAAAATTTAAAGTTAGTATTTGTATGTAATCTTAGAAAAACTTTCATAATAACCACCTAAAGTACTTGACATAAACCTTTACCTTTCAGAAATGAAATCTTCTTATCCTATGATACCCTAACTTCCGTCCATGGGTTATCATTTTTAAATACCCATTGGCACGTATAAATATTCACCATTTAAAACTTTCATTAACATAAAACATATATATATATATATATATATATATATTATTAACTATCCTTCACCATTTAAAACTTTCATTAACATAAAACATATATATATATATATATATTATTAACTATCCTCTTGTTAAGGTACATATACATATCATCTGACTTTATCTCATCTTTGTATTTATCATATATACGAATAGAGATCTCTTAGAAGAGAAGGTAATAGACCTCACCAATAGTATCATTTGTACCTTTACACAATATAGTTTAACTCTTTAAAACTTACGGAAGGACCTATAAAATTCTATGCAGACAAAGGGAATAGAAACCCTCCCTTTTCTCTCTTATATTTCTAGAACTCCACTTACACATCTTACATGATAGGTCAACATATAAATGCTTTAATATTAAGTATTCTTCCTTAACACCCGTTTGTATTACCATCAATATTTCACTACATTCACGCCAAAGTTGAACCATGCTGCATGAAGATTTATAAGCGTAGAACACAATCTATTAACATTTAAATACTTACACATAATACTTCTATGCAATCGGCGGGGCAAGGAACAATACACCAAAAGAAGGCGCCGAAATCTCTTTATGCAAATCGACAGAGATATTTAAATCATAAACAAAAAGGGCACCGTAACTATGCACTCCAGAGAGATATTAAACAGTAACCCAACGAGGGCACCGTAGCTCTGCATGCAACCGACAGTGACTTTAAACCAGAAATCCAAGAGGGCACCATAACTATGCATTCCACATATATCTTATACTTCGGGGCCAGAGATCGTAAGTTTAAAAATGGAGATCTAAAGAAACGACTATGGTTTCTAGGATGCAATGCTATCAAATAAATTTTGATCTGAACCAATGTAGACTTTAATCATCTACAAAAATACACAGGGATTTCTAGCATGCAATACTATCATCCATCTCCTACGAACACACTCAATGCCATTCTTCATTCATATAAAATATTCCAACGAATAAATAATTGATATTCTAGGTTCTTCGTTCATATAAAATATTCCAACGAATAAATAATTGATATCCTAGGTTATAGATAAGCACATATCCGCCTCAAGAGCTCACACTCTGTCCTGGGTACTGTTCCTGAGGCCACACTTGTTTCAATACAATTTGTAAACAGCTCGAGAGCATACTGCTAGATAAAAAAAAAAACATTCACAAGGTATACTACTTCTATCATGAACTATCTTACACATGGTTCTGCGCAGCCTATGAATCTGGCACAGAGTATGAGAAGCAAACCTGTCACATAGAGCATCCTTCTAGATCTGCGATAAAACCCTTTAACTTACTGATAGTCCTTCATATCGATGGAGGCTTCCAAACGATAGAGATACACCCCATGCGATGGCAGCATTCCGCTTGCCAAGATCGCCAAACTCTCTTTCTCATCGCATAGTTTCCCCCTTCAACCACCATGCAGCCTAAAACATACAATCACCATTTTTTTTTCAACACCCATCACTTGGCCTCCTACTTAAGGTAGTTCGTAAGCAAGCTAACCCAACAGATGGCAACCCCCAGGTAGTTCTGAAGTTAAGGATTCACTCCACTCAAAATACAACGAGCAAAAATAGTTGGCATTTCACTCCCGTCAGGAATAAATTTAATAAGGAATTTATCTCAACAAACTCCCTATCAAGCAGGTCTTCTAGCTGCCAAGCCGATCGTGGGTTTTCGAAGAACACTCAAACTCTTAACGCCAAGTAGGTAGTGTAGGATGTGATTACAGCATTTGAGCACTTAATACGATCGTGGGTCATGGAGCTAACTAACTAGATCCTAACTGTAAATAAAAGAATTTTGAATGCTAAAAGGTTTTAAGAACTCTTAATTTACGCCAGAATTGTAAGCCATGATTAATTTACATTGATAACTATTCCTTGATACTCTCCTTAGCTTATAATATTTCTTTTGTGCCTTAGATTGTATTCAAAATTCCATAATTTCTTTTACAATTATTCTCGTAACTCATTCTATAATATTCATATACATAATTATAAAGATATATGCATACTCTTACAAATTTCCCATTTATTAATATGTTACATGGTTAACATAAGTATTATGTAATGCTTTATATATATATAATGTATACGTATAAAATTCCCCACTCATGATAAATTCTTACCATAATTGCTAAGATAATGTGTATATATATATTATATATATAAATATCTCGATCTTCCTCTTAAGGATACTAAATGAAAGGTCTTGAGCCTCTTATTAACAAAAATAATAAGTGTTTTAGTTAATAGTTAACGTTTTCTAAAATGAGAAATGTTAAGAGATAAGTGAGGGTTTGTGGCTAATAGCCCACATTGTTTGACGACAATATATGTTACTAAATGTAACAAATTAATCACTTCCACAAAATACCGAGATATTAAGTGGTTTTGTGCCCTCTAGTATAGTTTTCTCATGCATTGTCTCATCGTTCTCATACTCCTCATTTCTTTTAGTTGATTTGATCCCTTTTTCATTTAAGTTGCGTTAAGACCTTAATCTCCTAGGTCTATAATAATACTTATGCACATAACACTAGTTTCAAGGTCCATTGGTGGGGCATTGGCCTTGGGCTCCTTACCAAGGCCTTTTACAAAATTTCATTTACAATTACAAAAATAATAAATGGGAATTGAATTTTGAGCGATGTTACATGATCTCCCTTACAAATTTTAGAAGGGAACTTTAGCTTGCATCCTATAAGCTTAGGCTCTGTAACAACAACAGTACTCTCAGCATGACTAGCATTGGATGACAACTTGCCCCCAGCATGACTTGCATTGGTTGGTTGCTCAGAAGTAGAAGACTTTTGAACTATGGACCACACTCTTTGCACCTCCAGAATAGCAAGGCATCGGTGAGTAAGGTGGTCTCTCTCGCAAAACTTACAAGGGAACTTAAGCTTTTGTTTATTAGGTTGTTGACAATGTCAACTTTCTCAGCATGACTTGCAGTGGCTGATTCAGTGTCTCCAGTATGAATCATAGGAACTGGTGACTTGTCATTAATATGACTAGCAGTGATCATTGATCTGTCCTCAACATGAGCAACAGTGGTTGAAGACATGATTTCAGTATGATTTGCAGTGACTGAACGTTTTCTCCCAGCATGACCTCCAGAGGATGGGTAGGTGCCCCTAGCATGACTTCCAGAGGCTGGGTGGCTACCCCCTTGCTTTAGCATCTTCTTCATATTCTTCTTTTGTTTATTGCTTTTAGATTGCTAGTTACTAGTATTACTACTTTCGCCACATGAGGTTGAAGGAGGAGGAGAAGATGTTACTGGCGAAGCAGGAATAGGGTTCTGCTGCTCTTGATGTGAAGTGCTTACTTGAGAAGCATCAAGAGCATGCAAGGCGTTCAGAGTGGAAAACAACAAAACCAGTACCCCTACAGTGAATCCCGGAAGATTCAAGGTAGCCATTAAGGGAGTACCAATGTTCCCAATGAATGGAACAGCACAAGGAGCCCCTTGAACATGGGTCCCTTGATCGATGCTCACCGAGATACTATCCATAGGTTTCAACTCAACGGGCCAAAAAAATATAAGGACAACTAGAAACAAATGGCACAAAGACCACACCACTAAAAAGGTCCTATGTAATCAAACCAAGCAATCAATGGAAAATACTCTCGGGAGCAAGTCTGGGATGATCAGGGCCCAAAACAGACTAATAGAGTATCGACGGCCAGTTTCATGGCATCCACCGAAGGTCCACTGTGTGCAAGCGCTTGAATCACCAAACCGCTTTCCTGGGATTACTGCCAAAGGGTTACCTTCCACGGCTATCCAAGGTGAAGTGGGAATAACCGCCCACTCTACTTATGTAGAATCCTAAAGGTCTGACACTAAGGCTACCATCAATACAAAATAACCTGGGGGGACAATTGTCATCCTAGTCGAAACACATGGGCAGGGTAGCAAAGCTCGAAATCCGAAAGGATCCCCGTACGCGAATCGAATCTGGTTTATGGTCAAAAAGAAAGTGAGGGGATATCCTCAGCAATTCCAGTCTCCCACGGCCTCGTGCTTAGCTCTAGTTTAAGTAGAGTTTCCCAGGACTATTTGATATAGATGGGTTTACCTAAATGAAACTCTTACTACAATTTTTGAGTAATGAAGCCAGTTCCGAGCAGTTTAAGGTTTAAGCTCGAAACCCTATCCTAAGCTAGTTGATGTTGTGTATTCCTAAAAAGAAAATGTTGGTAATAAATTTTATTAATAATTTATTTTTAAGGGTTACTTGTTACTCAAAGGTTGTAGTGCGGTGTTTGGAATGATCTGTTATGAAGTAAAGTACTTGAAAAGATAACACTTTCAAATTCACAAAATTTTCTCTTTTCGTTTACAATTATTTCAAAACTTGAAACCTAAGCAATCCTAAAACATCTTTTTGTATTTTCTTTTTGAATATTTCAAAGCAAATAAGCTACCTTGAAATAAAGCAAGATCTTAGTACTGAGCTATTGAAACAAATTTTTTGTCCTTTTCTGATAACTATAAAAGAAAGAGAACTTTGTACAAAAGCAAGCAAGATCTAACTATAAAACATGTGCCATGCAAACATATAAATGGCTCAAATCAAACGAATCGAAAGGCTTGATGAAGACTTGACTTACCAAGTTTTTGCAAAATAAAAACTTGAGGCTTGGAAACGAAGTGAAAAGAAAACAGGGAAAAGAGACACTTGTGACGGAAAGGAAAACCTAAATACATTGCTCCTAAGTATCAAAACTCTAAGAAACACTAAGCCAAACAAAAGTAATCAAGTGAACCAAGAATGACCTAAACAACACATGGATTCAACAACCCGAAGACCAAGAGGCTTCGACTTACTTGAACAAACTAATAAAACAATCAGCAAATGACTGAACCAAGCAACCTTTCGGAAGCAACCCTAAGGACTCAAACTCGATAGTCAAAACCTAAAGAAGGATGAGACCAAGTGAAAGCATGCAAAACGTTGCAACAAACAACAAACAATCAAAGTGCAAGTCTGTAAGAATGCAACAACAACTAGGGTGAAGAGATGCAACTATATCTAAAAAGAATAGCGTACAAACTTCAAGAAAGGGCTCGTAAGCGGTAAAGACACTTAAACAAAGGCTCAAACAAGCAAAAACAAGCTCAAAGATATTGGAGAGGCTTACAAGACTCAAGAAAGGCATAAAAGGTCTCAGGGGTCAATGAAGACAATAAAGCAACAAACTAGAACAACAACCAAAGCTTTAAAAAAAAAACCCTAACAACAAAACAGGCCAATACAGGAACATACCCTACTGTGCAATGTTGCAACCATCGTACACCAAGACAGGTATGCTACTGTGCAGTGCAAGGAGGGACGTACATCAGCTAACAAACACCACTGTGTGTAGGGGAGACCAGCATACATGCTTCAAAAGGGGACAATCAGGCTTTGCAAACCAAAAACAGAGTTGAATCAAGCAAACATGAAAGATAACATAGACCTATAAGGCTCTCAGACAATCAAAAACTGAGAAAAGGGATGGAAGAAAACGAAAATTAAGTCTCCTAGAGCAGAACAACCAAGTCGTTACTCCCCAGCGGAGTCGCCAGTCTGTTGTTTGGGTTTTCTACCCTATAGTGAGGAGATGGACACTACCAACTGGGTGGGGTTGACAGGTAAACACATTGATTATACTGCATATGGTTATTGCAAAAGAAATAGATTGGTATTTGAGGACATACCTCTTTTCGATGTTTGATCCTAACTTTTGCTTGGTCCTTCACTTGATCTCCCGCTCGATCTTCTGCTTGACGAACCTGCAATACAAGAGATACCTTCCTCAGTGTATCTTGACCATATATGATGAAATGACAAAGCAATATAACATCAAATATAATCAAGAATTAAGCCAAATAGACATGCAATCCAATAGATATCATATTTGGGACAGGAAGGGTGTTTCGACCTCTTTATTGTCAAAGAAACATGAAATCAGTACAATATAGCTAACATGTAGAGATGTTTCTGCAACCGGATCTTGGGCTCATGCTCTTCACTTTGAGTTGGAACATTCCTGTAGCGTAACAATACTTCAAGCCTTCTCTGAAGATTTCATGAGAATTATGAGGATAATGATTGTATGAGTATATTGAGTAACCCCTCTCATGGATCCTCCTTGTATTTATGGGACAAGGTAGGTAGTTAAGATCGAGAGGTGGTTGGAGTGGGAGGTTGGGGAAGTTGCAAAACCAAATTCAACTAATCCCAATCCATCAAATTAATATATTTTTTGATTTCATCTTAAGATGTACACGAGTTTCATACAACAAGATTAGCATACAGGAAGCAACTTTTATGCTTTACAACATGCGTTTACAACTTTTTTGTAGGTGTATGCTAGTCTCCCTTTAGGAGAGTAGGGTGTAGTACGCAGGTCTTGTGTACAAAGAGGGGTGTACATGTGGAAAAATCAGTAGAAATTGTTAAATTCTTAGGTGAGAAGTGTACTTCTGGCAACAAGTCATCTAAGGCAATCATGCTATTCAATCCTTTGTGTCCTTTTGTGTGATCTACAAGGCAAGGTGATCACGAGACAGAGAAGTGTAGATTTGACCTATAACACCAGTGATGTTCAAGTGGTTGTTTCAAGTAACCCATCCAATGATGTCGAAGTAATGGTTGTAAGTAACACAGAAAAGAGGTAGAAGATTCAGACTCCTGCATCTTCCATACCTAGATTGAATATTGAGGACAGTGATGTGGAAGATGAAAGGCTTCCAGCAAGTTCTTTCTCTACTGTTGTGCCTATTGTACAGGAAGTCACAGAAACCTCCCAGGCTGTTACAGATTTACTTGACAGCGTAACGATGGATGACCCTATCACATATGAACATTTTCCTAAGGTCACTAGTGTTGTTCATACAATAAATTCTTCACTCCCATTTTCCTCTGTTGAAGTTCTTCTCACTTCATCCTCTGAGGTTGCACCACCATCCAGTTGTTACAACCCCTATTCCACTTCCTGAACTTATCACTTCAACTACTTCTCCAACCTCTATACCATCAGTTTATGAAATCATCCCTTCTTCTCGAACTACCTCTCAGATCACTATGTCAATACCCAATTCTACTTTTACCAAGATAGCTCCATTGATTGCAATAGGAGAGGTAGCTACATATTCTACTGAGTGGATAGCTGCTAATGAGGAGGATATTGTGGTCCCCCTTGGAGATTATTTTTATAGCAAATCACAAAAGGCAGTGGTGAAGAAAGGTAACAAGAGAAGTAGATATTAGAGTGTGTTGCATGCACCTTTCCCTAATCAAGTTATCTGGACAAAACAATCTGATGATGTCCAATAGGAAGCATTGGAGACTACTGCAGCTATGGGAGCATTCATAGGAGCTAACTTTGATTCAGTAACCTCGCTGAATAAAGAAATTGATATGAAAAAGGAAGAGTTAAAGAAGCTTCAGGAGCAGTTGTTAATGAGGAACATGAATTTCAGATTCATGAATTAAGAAGTCATCATGGAAATCAACTCAAAGAACTACAGGAACAAAATATTTCTCTTCAAGATGAACTGCAGGATGCACAAATCCTAAACAATGAAAATATGGAGAAGATTGAAATATAAGAATAGCAGCTGAGGGATGCAACTGCAAGTGCATCCACTCCTCCTTTCTCTATGTTTTCTCAGGAAGAGTTTAGGGATTTGGCTAATCAAGTAAATGAAGAGCATCATAAAATCTTAGTTGAATTGTTTAGTTTCCTCAATGAAATTCAGGAGACTCATATTTATTTTGAGCAGATGTCTGCTACTCTTGAACAACAGATGGATAAAATCCAAGAAGCTTCCAAAGCTTATGACGATATTGTGGAATGGCAGAGGTATATTAAAGATAAACCAACTGACATCCCAGTTTTGGATAGCTTCAAATGCAGAAGAATTAGAACAGCCTTGAATGCATGGAAACATACTTCTGAAATCGTTGAGGAAATAATCAAGAAAGAAAAAGCCATATGTTGTAGAAGGTGGTATGCAGTGGATAATATTATGTTCATCCTGCAATTTCCTACCATGGATCTCATTGAGAATTACTGTCCTCCGAAGTTAATGATTGAACAGGTTGAGACTAGATGCGAGAAATTCAAAGAACAAATTTGGAAGCTCGAGCACGTAGGGATTTCATAGGTTGACAAGTTCATCAGGAAGCCTGCCAGCTTTGAGGGCAAGATCCATATTTTCCTGTGCACTTGGCATAAGTTTGCAAAGAATGAGATCGATTCCTTTACTTGTGATGTTTAGTTGGGACTCGAGTTAGCCAATTATCAAGATATTGATGAGTTGTTGGTAGTTAGGACCAAGTGGCAAGCTGCCCTTGGTTATTCTTAGATTAGTTTATTTTGTAATCCCTATTTTATGCGAGGTCTATCCTTTGTAACTATTTTGTAATTATTATTTAAAGGGTAGAGGTCTCATGGGGTAAGGGGGGGAGAAAATCTGCAAAAGAAGACTGGAGATAATCTAATTAATGAATATATTGTAATTTCTTGCAATTTTAAGCTAATATAGTTAGTTTTCTCTTAATTCCTCTTTTGTCAATTTATCAAATTTCTTTGATGAATGTTGATTTTCACTTCAGTTTCTTAATCAATACTATTTAATTGTTGCAATCAATAATTCATGCACTAATCTACAGCTTGGATTTGTATCAATTGTTGATCTGTATGCATTTATGTTTTAAATGAATTTATTTAATTAAAACATTTATCTATTTTTGCAAATGATTAACATAAATTATTAAATGAATGTTAATTTTTCAATTATCATTAGAGATATAGGGTAACCTTGCATGTGCCTAATCTTTAAACTATTATCAGTTAATTTTCATTTCCTGATTGTATTTTGAAGCAATAAGAAAAGATCCAATTTAACATTTCTGTTAAGCTGGTGAAATGACTTATTAAAACTCAAACCAAGTTATCCTGCACACAATCAAAACTATTGCTTTAGATTAGATCTGAGTTAGTTTAGATTTCCTTTAAGGTATATTTGTTATAGGTTTAGATCCACTTTAGAGTTAGGACACTTTAACCTTCCCTCAGAGGAAGACTGATCCTTTCAGGATCAAACCCCATAAGTTCCAATGGAGGCCTTTGTATTCACGGGAGTAAATTACACCAAACAGCTTGGGGATAGAACTATTCCTGCGTAGAGTTTTTTGAAGCCTTTCAGGCTGTTTTTTCACCCTCTGTTGTTAGCCTTGGAACCCATTCCAGCAACCTACACATCTGGGGCTTCAACATGGCTCCATCAAGGGGTGTCCAGTCCCTTGAGAAGATGATCTAGCTCAACCATCTTGAATACCTAGGAGAAGAGGACATCACACATCATCATATAATCGGTAACTGACTGTGTAAGAACTCAAAAACCCTAAAGCAACCGAGTGTGAAGAAGGGGAACCAGAAAAAGAAGAGGTGCATAGGCCAATAGCAAGGTCTAAAACTATACCGAGACTGATGTCACAGCAAGTGAGGTACAACAAAAAGACCAGAATGCCAACAAGTAGCACTATAAAATAAAATACCATCTAAAGGGTATGATAGAAATCAATCTTCTTGACTAAGGTCTGGATACCTCAACAGATCGTGTCCTTCACAAGGTGATGAAATCCAAGTCAAACAATACAAAGTGAGAGACCAAAGTGGAAGGATATCCCTCTATCGAAGGGATCCTGAGTAAAAGAATCCTAGAAGAAAAGCCACTAAGATACCTCATTCATGACATATCTGAGAAGGTTAACCAGAGCTTTTTCCCTTGAGCCCTTGTATAACCTATACGGAAAATACAATGAAGACAATGGACAGGTCTCCTTAGGCGCTAATTGGAGTGCAACATTCCAGAAATTCCATTCGGAACTAGTCCTCGCTGCTTGCTCCCGTGGAATGGCGGGGCCTCTCGAAAAAATGGTCGATAACCATGTCAACAAACACTAGAGGATTTTGGTACCCTAAAGGACAACAACTATGTCTCAGATGAAAAGTGACAAGGGGGAATTATTCTGATTCCTATCCCCAGTGTCCTACCTAACTAACAATTTATTTTGTATCCTCAAGTGAGGTTAAAATGTGTTGTGTTAGGGAGATAAATTTTAACGGTTTTTTTTCTTCCTCAATCGGGTAGCGGAAGTGCAACTCAATGGTGTTATGAATCGACTCAAACCATGCATAAGTGAACGAATCAATGCACTTTTATTTTTGATGGAAAACTAGCTACAAGAAGGAGAGAGTTCTTTGATCTAAAAAGCAAAATAAACACAAGCACAAACTTTTCAAAGAGAAAAACTACACATTTTTGTATTTTTTCCTTTTATGCCAAACTAGAACTACTCTTTCAAATTAAATGAATCCAACAATAACTTTCTTCTACTTCCAATGAGTAAAGTGCATGAGAATGTGTATTCACATGAAATAAATAAGAGCGCACGTAAAAAATTATGACTATGAAAAGAAGCCTAAGTCTTACTATGAGAGCTATAAGTTTATATGTATATACAAGGTCATTAACATAACATAAGTATGAATAAGGCCTTGTAGTTGTACTAGTTTGAAGACCTTGCCCAAGAAGGTTATGTTTGGAGTATACTAGGTATGAAGGCATTGTGTTTCTATTTGGATGTATATACATCATGGCCATAATTTATTTGGCATTTTCATCACACATGTTAGAGGCATACACGTTGGTTTGATGGAGAACTTAGCTTAGTAAGGGGCATACCACTTGTGTACACTATCCTCGGATGCATCTCTTTTGAGAGTTGTATCTGCTGAACACTTTGTGGGTGTTGAGGTGTTTTAGTAAGTATGGTTCACTATTATACATGTTCACTTTTGTGTTGACCCTTACAACACTTCATCTTGAAGATTCTGCCATGTCTTTTTTATGGATTCTTCATCATGATGCATGGCATATATGTCAGAGAAGTCCTCATTACACACATTCCTAGATGTTCTATCCTTCCAATTGCTACATTTATTGACCTTCCATGTGATCTTTTCCATGATGGATGAGTTCCCTAGTCGATTTTTATATTTTTAACATGGGGTTGGCTTATTGAGGTAGTTGACTCATCCATTTGGTTGAAAATTTCCTTTATCATTACTCTTTGGCACATTTATTAAGGTATAACTAACCTGCATGCACATTTCTCTATATTGCTTACATTATTTTGTGAATTTAGGAGTTGTTTTTACACTTATGCACGTGGATTTATGGACATTGTTTGAGGTCTCCTTCATACATGGATATTGTTATAACAACTAAGAGTACCTTATTTGTTGGCTTCTTGGAGAAAATTCCCTAACTCATTGTACTATTTTAGACATGTTTGTTGTGGACAAGTTTGTTGGATTCTTAAAGAAAACATCCTAACTCATTGTACTAAAGAAACAGTGTAGATGAGTCGACCAACACAAATATTATTTGCATCATCAAGAAGACTATAGCTAAAAATGATTATGTGCCACTATTGGATCCAATTGAAATGTTGGAGCTTGTTTTTAATTTTGTCTATTTGTCTTTAGAGTTTCATATCTCTTGCTTGCTTGGTGTGAAGTATCTGATTATTACAGCAAAGTCTCGAAGAATTGATAGGGAGGAGATTCCCACTTTCCCGGCTTGCTTGCAACCCTGCCAAAGCACGTAGACTTCCACTTGGTTTTTTTTTTTACAAGTATAGCAAGTTCAGTGTTCACAAATTTTTTACAGTGTCTTGTTTGGAAGAATATAGGAGCATATCGTAACATGCCTCCACCTAGTGTTCCAAATAACTCTGTTCTTTTTTTTGCATACACAATACTACTGTGTTTTTTGTCCAAGGCTTTTGGTATGGATGATGCATGTGAGTTAATTAAGGGGCCAAGATAGAAAATATACAATGGAATGGGATTTCTTCACCCGGGGGAAAACAAAGTTTTCCTGTAGGATTATTTCTAAAAGCATATTCACATTGTATTGAATTTTCTGCATAGGGTGGGTATTTTACTCATCTTCCTAAAACTCATCCTATTGGTATTGAATATTTTGAGGAAATCCAATGGGGTGAAGGTGACTTGGATGTTGAGGAGAGAAGTGCTACACATTCTACAAGGAAAAAAACCTATTGTTCTTCAGGTTCTACTGCAACTTATTTGATCACTACCATGATTTACTATGACAATCAAGGTTGTATCAAAATCTCTGAGAATTGGGAATTTCATGATCTATCCAATATATTGATATTAATTACTAATTCACTAGAAATAAGGTCCATAAGGGAGCATTGGTTCTTTTATGCATTCCTACAAACTAGTAGGTTGTAGATATCTTGACCAAGCCCCTAGCAAAGCGGAAGAATGAAATGTTCAAGGAGAGGCTTGGATTGGCGAATAACACTTTCCTTGCTTAGAGGGAGTGTTAGTTTTTCCTGTGTGTGGCTTGGACTATGTTCCAGCTATGGAAATTTTCTCTTCCAACAAATTAGACAACAATAGTAGTACAACCTCCTTCAACAGTTCCATGCAGTAGTTAATGAGGGCATAGGGGCATCTATGGAGGAAAGAGAGATGGGTAGCATGCATACACCATTCTCAACTCAATTCCAATTTAGATGCTTCCCATATTTAGTAATTCAGTTCTAATTATGGGTTTTCCTTTAATTAGTAATTGCATGCACAACTAATTACAACATGTAGTGCATAGTTAGAATGAGGAACTCATGCATTTGGATTCCCATTTTCAGTTAGAGAACAAATTTTAGGAGGATGAATGCTTGCAATCCCTAGTGCATCATCAATAGAGGTTCACTCAACTTGGATCGTCTATCCATGCAAGGAAGGTGCACTAGGGTTAGAGTTTAATATTTTCAATTGAGGTGTTGTTTTGCATGTGTCCAAATTCATTGTACCTCCTCTTCTTCCTAGTCTAAAATGGATAAGCAAGCCACACCACTGAGGTAGTTCAAGAGTTTAACTTTTTGAGCTATATCATTTAGTTTATTGTTTTCAAATTTTAACTTAAAGAAACCGTGATGATGATTTGGAATTCCAGATTTGCATGTTTTCTATCCATATTATCATCATTATGTCTTTGTAGGTTAATGTACTCTATAGTCTTTTTTTTTTAATGGTGTTTTCAATTTTGAACTATCTAGAATTTTAGGTTGAATACCTAAGTCCAGAATCTGCTCACCATGGTCTAATTTTTTACACTTACAACTGTGAGATCATATATAAAAAGGGAAAAGATAATGCAATTGTCGAACACCATTTCAATCAATCAATCTGCTTAGCTACAAAACCTCATTGATGATTACATAGTCAATCCTCCCACAATCCAATTTCTACAATATTTTATAGATGGAAATAAGGGATGGATTTGGATGGTTAAAAATGGCATCATCCTTTGCAAAAAACTTACATATCAAGTAATAGATCTATCAACACCATTCAAAATTCCATTTTCAAATTAGGAGATCTAGTTATGTGTCTCCAAAATACAATCAAATAGCTCTTGGGAAAAAAGGTAAGAGCAAGATTCAACCCAAGTTTTATGGTCCCTATAGCCTACTACAAAATGTGGGTGCTGTGGATTATTCAATGGACTTCTTAACCAAGGAAGAATTGATGAATTTTTCCATGTCTCGTGATTAAAGAACAAACTGGCCAACTAGACAGCTACCCAAACAAATTTTCCTCAATGATGAAGGGGAATTGATACTAGAAAGAGAGGGTATCCTTGGGAGTTGGGACAATGGTGAAAATTCTCTGCAATAGGAAATTTTTTCATTAAAAAATAAAATGGTAGGTCCCTCCAGCAAAAGATGTAACATGGTAACCCTAACCAAAAAATATGCCTAGGAAACTAACCATATCTATGGACCTGTTGTTATAGAATGCTTTTGAAAATGTATGAATTCCATGAAACACAGACATCTATGCCATGACTGCTAATGCTTAGTTCTCTAGCTGGTAATTAATGCATTTCACAATAATCAACTATTTGATGTGGGTTCATAATTATGCCTAATGTAGGGTCTATAAATTGAATTAAAGTGGATGAAAATGTCTCATTTAAGGCCTCTAAATCTCAAATTTTTAATAAAAAACACATTTGAAATTATTTAGGGTATAGATTGAATGCTCCCTTGACTTGGTATCTATTGAATATGTTATAGATGGAAATAAGGGATGGCTTTGGATGGTAAAAAATGGCATCATCGTCTTCAAAAACCTTATATATATATGACATGGATCTGCTCTAATTTAGAATGCATTTGAGCATGGGAATGCATCACCCTCTACATGGCATGTGGAATTCCCCCCAAAAAATATAAGAATACCTCTTCCGAATTTTATTGGCACATAATGAACTCCAAAACTAAGAAGTTTGTAGAAAAATGTGAAAATTGTCAACTAAACAAGGTGGAAATGATCCCTTATCCTACTCTTGTCCAACCAATTTTCATCCCAAATTAGATGTGAGAAGAAGTATCTATGTATTTCATCACATGTATTCTAAATTCATAAGGTAAGGATGGTATTATGTGGTAGTTGATCATTTAAGTATGCCCATTTCAGCCCTATGACTACCAAGCTTATGACATCTAAAATTGTTGATGTATTCCTCAAGCATGAATTTTAAGCTTCATGGAATCCAAAACCACATAATTAGCAATAGGGATACCAATTTTGTAAGTCACTTCGAGAAAGAGTTTTTCTGAGTAACAAGAATCACTTTAAATATGAGCACTGACTACTACCCTCAAATGGAGAATCAAATTTAAGTAATAAGTTCCTTTAGGGGGATTTTGTAATGTACATGAGGAAAACAAACTAAAAGGATATGACGGATACATTTTGCTTAATATTGGCACAAAGTTACTTATCACTATGCAACCCAAATGACCCCCTTTAGGATTTAGTACATTATATAGCTATGGACCCCCATCTCAAAAGGACTTCGTTATCCAAAATGTTAAAATCTTGCAGTAGCTAATACTCTTCAAGAAATGTGTATAGCTTCAACATCCCAAAGGACAACATATCATGGAAATGAATAGGATCAAGTAATAGATATACCAACACCATTCAAAATGCCATTTTCAAATTAGGAGATGTAGTTATGTGTCTCCAAAATACAATCAACCAGCTCTTGGGAAAAAAGGTAAGAGAAAGATTCAACCCAAGTTTTATGGTCCCTATATCCTACTACAAAATGTTGGTGATTTGGCTTTTTCAATGGACTTCTTAACCAAGGAATACTTGATGAAGTTTTCCATGTCTCATGTTGGAAATAAGTAAAAACTACGTTGAACGAAAAATATAAATTTGCAAGACCTGGAACTTCTGCGGCAATGCACTTGCTTATCTTGTTGTATGATAGGTATAGGCCTTGTAAGCTAACACATTTCCCTAGATTTGCACGTATATTACATGATAATTAATTTTGGTTGAAGGCATAAAAGCATCCTTAAAACCTCATCAATCCCGTAGTGACAGCCTTTGAACCCAGTTTTAATTAAACATTTGAGCCAAAAGAGAGTGGCATCCTGTATTTTAAGGTATTTCATGCCTTGTTTCAACTAGCTATCAGCCCAAGAAAGGATGTGTCTAACATTCTAAGGAAAATTTCAAATGATTCTACTCCTCAATAATATCTATAAGTGGAAGGTTGAATGAACACATTCAACTGTTTTAATTTCATTATGGACATTGTTTAATGAAGGCGTTGACTGACATATGGATATAATACTTTGAATCCTTACTTGCATTATTTCTACATTTCTCTATGGAGACCACACCATTGAATGATAAGGATGAGTTTCAATTGGAGGATTTTTCATTAATTCATTATCTTTTTCCCCTTATTGAAGCAGGTACCTTCCTTGTTGCATGCATGTGCAAGCATCTTGCATTATAAGCTGAGGAAACATTTTGCACTTGTGGATTTAGTCTTCAACTATTTTGAGGAGTGTTTCCTGGGAGAGTCTAAAAATGGATCTTTCTCGGGAAAAGGACATAATAGCATAGTACATTTTTCTTGTTCAAACATTTTATCAACTAAGGCCAAATAACTTACCACAATGTTAAAAGAATTAAACTACCTTCTCACATAGCTACTATCATTCATCATATGAAAGTACAACCTTTTTTGCATAAGTAATTTGTTTATGAGGTACTTTGTTTGATAAAAAGTCCCTAACTTATCCCATAGAGCCCATAGCACTAGACTTTCATAAGACACTCCACAACACTTAATATGAAAGGAACATTGAGATCGTACCCTTATCATTTCTATCCATCTTCACTAGTCTTATATATTCATACTTGTGGGTTGGTTTCTATCTTTCTTCACCCAACAACTCACTAGTAATCTCTATGCACAAGAATATATTCATATTAAGATTTCATAACTTAAAGTTGTGGCCATTAAATTTTTCTATCCTTAAAGTGCTCCTCATTTTCCTTCACAAAGTGAAATCATATTTTAAAAGCTCCCACTCAATATATATATTTTTATTATAGAGACAAGATCCCTTTCTCTTCAATTAACACATGTCAAAATTAACAATATCATAGCTACTTCTAAATTATTTGAATATAAAAGAACTTTCCCATATCTAACTTATTAAGATATTTCCGATTTTTGGACTGTATATAGTGATATCAAAATAAATGTTACATCTAATATCCTCTAAATGAAAACCTAAGGAATAGCAAAGGAGAGAATAACCCTTTACAAAGTCTAGTGGACCCTCCAAAATGCTTGAAATAGGGCTATAAAGGGTGTGATAGTGTATCATTTATGGTTGGGTGTTGTTCATGAGATGTAAACCAACTATGCCCAAGCAAGCCTCATATTGCACCGAAACTCCCATAATGTAGGAAATATGCAGGAAAACACCTATAGGTGGATTTAACCTCCTCTAGGGTTGTCATCCTATACAAAGGAACCTTAATTACACAATGAATTTGGATCTTTAGGCTGACTATTGATGTATACTACTATTTTAGGGTCTGAAACTACCCAAAAATACTCAGAATCAGAAATTGAGTTCGTTGTCACATGCTCAGGAAGCCTTGAATGATTTTTATTTTTGTTGATGTGCTCTTAGATACTCAGAATGTCACTCTGGGATTGTTTTTTATGCCCAAATTTCACTCAGATTGCCAAATAATTGTAGATAGGTCTGTTTCATGCTTTTTATTTTCTCAAAATTCATGGCACTATTGTTATAAGGTGCAAAAAGGAGACTTGAAGATTGCTTTCATCTACAAAGTTTCCCAGAATTGAATAAAATGGATGAGGAGTCTAAGATGCACATAAGTGGTTGGATTTAGAGTTGCATCCTCAAGAAATCATTTCAAATTTGTACCCAGAACTTGCAATAGTCAATAGTCAAGAATCCATCTCACAATAGTCAATTTTACGGAAAATAGAAGGTTTTTGTACTTCCATAAAAATAATTTATATTGCAAATGCCACATAGTCCTTGGAAAAGGCCCATTTCCAAAGAGGATATCAGATATCTCACTATTATATGTCATCAAAAATGCAATACAGGATGCAATACTTCTTTATATGCCATAATCCACAAGTATTTTACATCTCCATACTCATGAATATCACAAATTTTAACTCACTCTGGGAATAAGAAGCTAAAGGGGAAGCCAACAGCTAAGCTGCCAGCAATATAATAGAGAGAAAGAGTGCCCCTAGAAGCCAAGAAGCTTTAAACAACAAATAGGAAATACCCCATTGGTTCGCAAACATAAAATAAGAAATAGAAACCTGTCATCGATCACGGGTTATAGATAATTTACATCCCCATACAATCATAATTTCAAGAAAAAATGAAGTAGGGTTAATGGCTGCAGGGGCCGTTTTTTCCCATGAAATTCCTGCACTAGTAGAGTTAATGGCCCCCTTACCGAATTCATTGGGCCCTGGGAATGCCTGTATCCTCTAGAATTCCCCCAGAATGACTCCCCTCTCCTCTACAATGGGAAACAAATGTATCTCCCCTCCTCTGCAACGCATGTAGGTATCGGCCTCGGCAATGTCGCAATGGAAGCTTTGGTTCGACTGGTTCGCTCTCACGGGAGGTTTTTTATGTTACCATGGGAGCTCATGGGAGGCCAATTGTTATGTTATTATATATATATATATTATATATTATATATTATATATATGTATATGTTATATATTATATATAATATATAATATATAATATATAATATATAATATATAATATATAATATAATATTATATTATATATTATATGTTATATTATATATAATATATTTAACATATATATATATATTATATATAACATATTAAACACTAAGGATGGATCTCTCAGCCGTCGACATGGTTATAAAGGGATGCAACCCATTCCTTACTCCATAAAGGAAAACTCTACCCAACTTAGACCAAGAATGATTCCTCAAACCACAAAACTTTACGCAAGGTGCCTTATGCACTAAGGTTCTTGCTTAACAATTACACACCACAAACACGTTCACATAGACAAGATGCAAACAACATGCCAGAAGTTAGCTTATATTACTTCTACCGAAACGGTTACAATGCAAACTGCAAGAATGTAAATAACTAACTAACTGTCGGCCTTAGCATTTACAATACAGAAGTGATTGTGTGTTATCTCAGTGTGTTGACCATCATCCTCTCTTGGTTCACTACAGAACTCTGAGCTATGGCTTGATCTCTCTCTGCATTTAGAATATGTGTGAATTTTCTCTCCAATCCACCACTCTTCTCCTCGAACTCTGCTTTGCCAAAATTCCAAGTGAACTGACTGAATTCCACTCCTTGTCCTTCTACTTTGCTGCTGATGTTCCTGAGATCACTCCCACCCCCAAGACACGCTTCCTCTATCTTTCAATCTCCTCAGATCCTGCAAACCTACAACTATGAGCGTCCTTATCATGCTGCACAATCTATTCCTGTGTTGACATCTGTCATGATCCCAACTACCTTCAATAACTTCCATTCAATTCCTTATCAACCCGGAATTGTTTCCAAGTACTCTACTTTACTTCTACGTGTCTTTCTGACAGGCTACAAAATTCTATCATGTTGTCCATATTGTCTGTCAGCTTCAACTTACCCATTGGATTCCTTTCCACAAACCAAGGCTTCGCCAGTCTGCCCCTTCCTCACAGCTTGGCTCATGCCCAAACCTGTCGGAGTCGCGGTTCGACGCATGTCAAGCATTGACGCCTCTGCTACTAACTTGTCGTCTATCGGCCTTTGACATGTCAAGTCCCGACCTCATACTGCTTCTGTCGGTGGCATACCAACTGCTCTTACTTGACTTATTGACTTAGACAACCAATCTGCTCTTCCGCACCAGTGGTCGTCGGAAATCCCTTTGGTCATCCTCCTTCACGTCGATCATATTCGACTGATCTTCCTAGGCCCCGATGCTCCTGCATCAGACTCCCCAAGTGAAAAAGAACTTGATTGCTCCGTCAATCTCCTGAACTCTTCTTTGGAAATCCATGTCGCCTCTCGCAACTCATCATCTTTCCATCGCACTAAGTATTCCTTCTTTCGCGAAATGCACATATGCCCGACTTTGCGTTCCTCTATTAATTATGTGATTTCTTCCTTCTATCGATTTGGAATCCGCATTGTCCAGTCGATGTCTGACACTTCCATGCTTCTGTTGCTTGAACCTTCTTCAAACTTGTACAGATCTGAGACATTGAATTTTGGTGAAATGCTCGATTTATTCGGCAACTCCAACACATAAGCGTTGTCCAAAATCTTCTTCAAAATCTTACATGGTCCAATCTTCTTTAGCTTCAGCTTGTTATATGTCCCCATCGGAAATATATCCTTCCGTAAATGTGCATAGACCAAGTCTACTTCGTTGAACGACTCCAGTCTCTTCTTCCTGTCGGCTCTCAACTTGTATGCCATGTTACTCTTCTCTATGTTCTTTCACATGTCTTCATGCACTTCTTTCATATGTTCTGCAAATGATTCTGCATTTGTGCTTTTCCTTGTTTCTGTCGGTAACTCGACCAAATGCTGAGCTAAACTGCAACCTCGTGTCCAGTTTCTTCCATAGGGTTCTCCAGAAATGTCCCATAAACTTGGTATCTCTGTCCAATGTCATAATCTTTCTAAACCCATGCAATCCAACTACTTCCTTGAAGAATAGTACAACAATGCCTGTGGCGTCACTTGTCTTCTGACACGGAATACAGTGCACCATTTTTGAAAATCTGTCGACTACAAAAAATCATGAGTCGCTCCCTTGCTGTGTATTTGAAAATCCTAGCACAAAATCCATGCTCAGGTGCTCCCATGGGGTATCCAGTACAGGTAATGGTGTATACAACCCCATGTTATGACTTCTCCCTTTTTCCAACTGGAAAACTCTACATTGTCGAACCCACTTTTCGACATCTGTCGTCATTACTAGACAATAATACTTTTCTTCTACCAATGCCTTAGACTTATCGATGCCAAAATGACCTACTAATCCACCACTATGCAACTCTCAAATTAGGTTCTCTCTTATGGATCCTCTGGGAATACACAATTTTTATCCCTTGAATATGTATCCCTCTTGGATAAAGTAATTCAAGTATGGAGTCCTGTCGACAGTCCATGGTTCACAACAAGCCTCCCATGCTTTTGCAAAATCCTCGTCGGTCTCATACTCTACTTTCAGCGACTCTATTCCTGTTTCCTGAACGGTCGTCGTGTTCAGCAATGCAACTTTTCGACTCAGCACATTGACAACCTTGTTCTACTTGCCCGACTTATGTCGCAACATGAACGTATATCCCTGTAGGAATTCGACCCATTTCATGTGTCGCTAGTTCAACTTCGATTGATTATTCAGATACCTCGGTGCTTGGTGATCTGTGTATAACACAAATTCCTGATCCAAATTTTATGAGCAGAACAAAATGAACACAGACTATTATCATATGCTTAACACAAAA
Source organism: Larix kaempferi (assembly GCA_027924585.1). Classification (NCBI taxonomy): domain Eukaryota; kingdom Viridiplantae; phylum Streptophyta; class Pinopsida; order Pinales; family Pinaceae; genus Larix; species Larix kaempferi. The sequence goes on from BSBM01000249.1 coordinate 4,125,977, forward strand.
TAACAGAGATACAGTAAAACTGGTTTCCTATTCAACAAGGGAATAAGCTAAAACTGTAAAATGCAGCGGAAAACAAGCTTGCTGGAATGGCGGCGGCTTATCTCTGAGAAGAGATGTGACGGCTGCGCTCATTCACAAGAAGATGAGTACAAAGAGAGGCCCAAGGAGGCCTATTTATCATAAGCATGAGGGAAAGAATTAAAAAACATCCAAAAACCTAACCCTAGAAGATGAACCGTCATAATGTTTGCGGCCCCAAGGTGGTTAGTTGAGCAATCAACTTCCCGGGGTCATAACTTTTGCATACGATCTCTGTTTGGGGCGCTCAGTAGCCCGTTGGAAAGGTCTATTCGAGATTTACAACTTTTGATTAGGACCTAATGCATGCCTAAGGAAACCATCTGGCCCCCCAAATCACCAAAAAAGGTCGTTTAGGGCCTCAAAACGGCTTCGGAAGTTCAAGACCCGAAAAACTACTAAAAATAGTAAATTACCAAAACTACCAGAAAACTGTTTTGAGTTAGTTGGAAAGGTGGGTGGCCACCAATATCCACCTAGATAAATCCTCCCTCATTAGGAAGCAATGGTCTCCATTGCATTGAGTTCCCTCATCAGATGAGGAAATTTCTGTTGAATTTGGCCCTGGGTGAGCCACTTGCCTTGGTGCAGGAGCTGCCGTGCTTTGACAACTCGATAAAGCTAGATCCTGTTAAAATTCAATATGCTAAGACAGAAAATAGCAACATTACATTCCATTTCACAATAATAGCATATACAGGATCACTGAAGAAACAATAAGCATAGCATAAACACAAGAGACACAGATTTATCCTTGGAAACCCTCATGGGGTAGAAAACCCAGTAAAGCTTCCTCAATATAGATGACCAGCAATATACAAAGATGCAAACCAAAGACATGATCTCCTCCTACACCATAGCAGACCTCTCCTCCACAAGTGTGCCTCTCTTAAGTGAGGGAATGTATCAAATGAGGAACACACCTCCTCTATTTATACACTACTCCGACTTTTCTTTTACACAAGACATGTAGGGTCGTATTTAACCAATGGGTTAAATACCCCACTACAACTGACTGGGCCGACCCGTCTAGGGTGGTCTAATAACCCTTTGACCCACATAACACATACAGGGCCGACCCCCCACTAGGGAAGTCTAATAACCCAAGTTACCACATTCTGACGGAGGAATAAACATCTCCAAATATACAATTAGATCTTCATGGAGGAATGAATCATCTCCAGAATAATAAAGTACAAATATAATATTCTTTGAAGTTACAATATCTCAACACTCCCCCTTAACGAGAAGGATATTATAACAACATCTGCACGAGCAAGGAGTCATCAACATCATACATGATACATCTATAAATCATCGGAAGCCTTCTTCAATTTATCATCATCAGTAACTTGACTAGTTACTGGAGCATCAACATCATCAAAGTTGATAGTACTCAATCATCAACATCGTCATCACACGATCATCAGCATCGTCATCACATGATCATCAGCATCGACATCACATGATCATCAGCATCGTCATCATACGATCATCAGCATCATCATCACATGATCAACATCATAGTCATCATACGATCATCAGCATTGTCATTACACGATTATCAGCATCGACATCACACGATCATCAGCATCATCATCATACGATCATCAGCATCGTCATCATACGATCATCAACATTGTCATCACACGATCAAAAGCATCATCATCATACGATCATCAGCATCGTCATTACACGATTATCAGCATCGTCATCACACGATCATCAGCATCGACATCACACTATCATCAACATCGTCATCATATGATCATCAGCATCGTCATCACACGATCAACAGCATCATCATCATACGATCAATCCTGTTCTCTTTAGGACCTATGTCCATGGATGATGCAATCCTGTCATGTACCTTTTGAATCGAAGTCCAGGGACGATCCAGTCCTATCAATTCTCGGAGACCTCATGTGTACGGCTCAATTCAAAAGACCGAAGTCCAAGGATGATGCAATCCTTACCGTATATTTAGGACCACGTCCAAGGATGACTTAATCCTCAACCATACATTTAGGACTACGTCCAAGGATGACTTAATCCTCCACCGCACATTTAGGACTATGTCCAAGGATGACTTAATCCTCCACTGTACATTTAGGACCACGTCCAAGGATGACTTAATCCTTCACCGTACATTTAGGACCATGACCAAGGATGACTTAATCCTCCACCATACATTTAGGACCACGTCCAAGGATGACTTAATCCTCAACCGTACATTTAGGACCACGTCCAAGGATGACTTAATCCTCCACTGTACATTTAGGACCACATCCAAGGATGACTTAATCCTCCACCGTACATTTAGGACCACATCCAAGGATGACTTAATCCTCCATCGTACATTTAGTACCACGTCCAAGGATGACTTAATCCTCAACCGTACATTTAGGACCACGTCCAAGGATGACTTAATCCTCCACCGTACATTTAGGACCATGTCCAAGGATGACTTAATCCTCAACCGTACATTTAAGACCACTTCCAAGGATGACTTAATCCTCAACCGTACATTTAGGACCATGTCCAAGGATGACTTAATCCTCAACCATACATTTAGGACCACATCCAAGGATGACTTAATCCTCAACCGTACATTTAGGACCACGTCCAAGGATGACTTAATCCTCCACCGTACATTTAGGACCACGTCCAAGGATGACTTAATCCTCCACCGTACATTTAGGACCACGTCCAAGGACGACTTAATCCTCCACCGTACATTTAGGACCACGTCCAAGGATGACTTAATCCTCAAACGTACATTTAGGACTATGTCCAAGGATGACTTAATCCTCAACTGTCCACCAAGGACTTCATTCTCGAAGACATTCGTCTACGGCTCTTCTTTCGGACTGAAGTCCAGGGATGATCCAATCCCCTCACATGTTCACCAAGAACTTCATTCTCGAAGACATACATCTACGGCTCTTCTTTCAGACTGAAGTCCAGGGATCATCCAATCCCCTCACATGTTCACCAAGAACTTCATTCTCGAAGACATACGTCTACAGATCTTTTTTCAGACTGAAGTCCAGGGATGATCCAATCCCCTCACATGTTCACCAAGAACTTCATTCTTGAAGACATACGTCTATGGCTCTTCGTTTGGACTGAAGTCCAGGTATGATCCAATCCCCTCACATGTTCACCAAGAACTTCATTCTCGAAGACATACATCTACGGCTCTTCTTTCGGACTGAAGTCCAGGGATGATCCAATCCCCTCACATGTTCACCAAGAACTTCATTCTCGAAGACATACGTCTACGGCTCTTCTTTCGGACTGAAGTCCAGGGATGATCCAATCCCCTCACATGTTTACCAAGAAATTCATCAAAACATGTGTCAATCATGTATCCTCATCATCAAAACATGTATAACAAAGCATGTATCCTCATCATCAAAACATGTATAACAAAACATGTATCCTCATCATCAAAACATGTATAACAAAACATGTATCCTCATCATCAAAATAGGTATAACAAAACATGTATCCTCATCATCAAAACATGTATAACAAAACATGTATCCTCATCATCAAAACATGCATAACATCTATCATCAAAAGCATGTATACATCTATCATCAAAAGAAAAAATATAGGATTCCTAAATCTAAATAATTCTAAGTAACTAAGTGCAGCAAATTGATGGGATAGACTTGTTATCAGATACTATACTACTCCCCCTTTTGAGGAGGGTCCTTCTGGACTATACCAAGCTTGTCTCGGAAGTATTCAAACTTTACTCGAGACAGAGGTTTAGTCAAGATATTAGCAATCTGATCCTCAGTGCTTATATACTCGAGCTTGATAGCTCCTCTCTGCACCATATCTTGTATATAGAAGTATCGGATCTCTATGTGTTTTGACTTATCGTGGAATACAAGATTTTCTATCTTGATGCAGTTTTGAATGTCACACATAATCACAGTGGAATCCATTTCTAAGTCAAACACTCCATATAATAGCTTCTGAAGCCACACTGCTTCACAACTGGCAGAGCAGACAGCTATATATTCTGCTTCAGTAGTACTGAGAGCCACACTAGATTGTTTCTTGCTAAACCATGAGATCATGGCAGATTCAAGACTATAACATCCACTTGATGTACTCTTTCTGTCTGAGGCACTTCCTGCCCAATCAAAATCTAAGTAACCATGTAAACGAAATTCATGACCTCCAAGATAATATAGACCAAAATCTAATGTACCTTTTAGGTACCTCACTACATGCTTTGTAGCTATTAAGTGAACCTTTCTAGGTTCTACTAGATACTGACTTAGGGTATTTGCAACAAAGCATATATCTGGCCTAGTATTTGTTAAGTACATCAATGACCCAATGATTTGTCTATATAGGGTTAGGTCCACTAAATCCGATGAGTCATTAACTAATAACTTCAAGTTGGGGTCCATGGGAGTGGCCATGGATTTATACTCCACCATATCAAATTTTTTTAGAAACTTCACAGCATACTTACCTTGATTTAAAATATTCCTTTTGGATCTTGCCATACTTCTAGACCTAAGAAGTAGTGCATTATTCCGAGATCTTTCATTTTCATTTATGCAGCCATTTTCATGATCTGTTTCTCATTCCTTGTCAGAAAGAGATCATCGTCATACAATAATGGTATGATAGGCTCATCATCCACAACCTTAAGGTAAAGGTTAGGATAAGCTTTACTTCTGGTAAAGCCAAAGCTTTGTCATGAAGCTGTCAATTGTCCATTATTCACACTCTACATTGAGTCATGTTCTGCATATCTATCTGTGCCATCTCTCATCAGATGGGTCTACTAATATGAGCCTCAAAATCATTCGAACTCTGTGGTGAGTTCCTTCTTGCATCCATGTCATATGTGTATAGAAGCCATATTCAACCTTGTAGCAAAGGTTGAGATCCACATCACTCATGATGATCGTTAAGCTCATCAATTGACTACCAATCCTGGGTACCCATACAGAACCTGATTCACACTTCTTCTTTAATTACACCATTAAGAGAATGGTCTTATCTAGACACTTGGAGAAAAACATCTCATCATGATTCTCTTCTAGCCACAAGCCTTATATAGTGTGTTTGATTTGTAAGTCGTTTGTTGAACATCCATCGCTTGTTTAGTGTTCATCATTCATCATGATCTTTCCTACAAATCAAAATTAAGTACATGATTAGTAATACTTCATAATCATTAAATCATATTGACATGATAACCTATTATGCATATAGCTATCATTTACATAGTTATGCAACTATTTTGACCAATACTTTGGCACAACACTTTCCCATATCCTGTATGCACACAGTGGCTATCTAGATGCCTTCCATCTCTACCAGAACATACTATCGAGAGTGTGCACAACTCTCAGCATGTCAGCAAAGAGGTTTCATTCTAGACAAGCAACAATGGAATGTTTGTCCAACTTACCAATCATATGCATATTAGTAGCATGATATATTCTAGGAATACAAATATGCATACAAGCAATATCATTTACTATTTCTAAGAACAACTCAAATACTTATCTTTTATGTTTGTGTGGTTGCCTCCCGCTTGATCTTCTGTATGTCTTCTGAACTTCTATTCATTCTGTACCACTGTGCATGCTCAAGTGTGCACTAGTGTCATTCTCATGATCTCATACACAAACATACATTCATTAGTATATTCTCAATGTTATCAAAACATTATAGTTCTAAATAATCTTGAAAATGTATAGTCATGATTATAGATAATATTCAAGGTATCAGGGAAGTCTTCTTTTACTCATGCATATTCTTGTTTGATCTAGTTAGTTAAATCATCAACCAAGATAAGAGACATAATATGCATAAACCCTTGATTACTAACTTTATGAATAAGCATAACCAATCATACCAAGTATACTTATATAAGGGATCCTAACACAAGGTAAGATTCTAACTTGACATAGGACAACATACCTGGATTAGTATACCTGCTTAGTTATGTACAACATACCTAAACAATCTCTTCATTGATTTAGAGATCCTGAGCTAGAACCTGCATGTCTCATAGGTTAAGCATAATATAACAAAGTCATACATACCTTGTAAGTAGAACAAAGATTATGGATGAGTCTTTGTCTTCATGTTGTCATGGTCATGGAACTTGATTTGTCTTTTGTGATGTACCTGTATCTTGTTAGCAGACAACATCAACCTCACACAACACCATAATGCATTCGTACAATCATATAGCCCTAATTAATGAATGTCTTCGATCGTTCACATGCATTCATATTGTTACTAGGGTGATAACACAATTCTAACATTAATCAAGATTGTACTAATAAATAATATGAAGACAAACACATTATGAACTTAATCAAGAATCAAATTTCAAGGCATACCTGAACCTCTTTAAGTCATACCTGTCGAGACTTCTTGTAGTCTTCTTATGTAAGGCCTTAGCCTCAACTCCCCCTGAAACTTGATCTGGAGCTTGATTAGGGTTTTCTAGAGAAACCCTAAAAATTCAATCTTTGACTTTCACACTTCTGAATGGATGGAAGGATGTGTAAGGCCTTAGCCTCAACTCCCCCTGAAACTTGATCTAGAGCTTGATTAGGGTTTTCTAGAGAAACCCTAAAAATTCAATCTTTGACTTTCACAGTTCTGAATGGATGGAAGGATGTGTCTTGCTGAGCTGATCAAACTAGCATACTTCAATTTTGAAATCTCCAAAATTTGACTCCTCAAAATTGCCTTCGAAACTTCTGGATCTTCTAGACAGGAACCCGAAATAGGGTTTGATGAAGCCCACCCTTCTATCCAATCAAAAGGTTGGGTCCAAGGCTCTAAACTCTTATTTTTCTGAGTTTCTAGCCGTGGTTACAGACTTCAAAAATTCCAACTTTTGCTGAAGCCCTAATTTTCCATCTTTCTGATCAAAATCCCGAACTAGGGTTTGATCAAGCCTGGTCTTCTACCCAACCAAATTTTTTTATCTTGGTCTCTAAATTTCAATTTTCCTGAGTATCATTCAGCCGTGGACTCCAATTCTAAAAATTATGACTTTCTCCGAAACCCTAAATTCCGGAAGCCATGAATGAATGTGCTCAAAAAATAATTCTGTTTTGACAGAAATATGTACCTGATTGTTTCTACTGTAACTCTTACGTTTTCGATCCACAGGGTCTGAAAACGTTTCTTGAGATAGCCTGACCTGTTATCTTTCCATCCTGATAGGTCTGACCTCAATTGGACTTTCTGAGAAAGAGTTATACCAAGTGTCGCAACGTGACCTGTTTATGGGATAAAACATGAGAGTAAACTTGTACGGTGTGCCACGTGTCACTATTTGAACTTCCGACTCTAAAAAATTTTCCTGATGTAGCTCGCCCTATTATCTTTCCATCCTGATAGGTATGACCTCAATTGGACTCTCTGAGAGAGAGTTATGCCAAGTGTTGCAACGTGACCTGTTTATGGGATAAAACAAGAGAGCGAACTTGTATGGCGTTCCACGTGTCACTGGTTCAGTTTCGGCCTCTGAAAATGTTTCTTGCGATAGTACAGTCTGTGTACTAGCTTTCACTTTTGATGAAATTTCATTTGGAGCTTCCTAGCCCAAGTTATGACCTTTTTTCCTAGGTCACCTGATTTTGACTGAGATCTGGAAGAGGCAAAAACCCTAACTTGTACTGATCATAACTCACAAAGTACAACGAATATAAGGGTTCCCTTTGGACACAAGGTACCTGGGGATGTTATCTACGACCTGGAAACTTTTCAGATCCTGAAACTTTGCATAAATAGATTTATAGCAAAAGTTCCATGATGACTGGTTTTTTCTACATAAAACCCTAACCTTCAAATTGTCGCAAGAGGAGCAAGTGTCATAAGTGCCATACATTGCCTTCCTTTAGGTTAGCTCTGATACCATGTTAAAATTCAATATGCTAAGACAGAAAATAACAACATTACATTCCATTTCACAATAATAGCATATACAGGATCACTGAAGAAACAACAAGCATAGCATAAACACAAGAGACACAGATTTATGCTGGGAAACCCTCATGGGGTAGAAAACCCAGTAAAGCTTCCTCAATATAGATGACCAGCAATATACAAAGATGCAAACCAAAGACATGATCTCCTCCTCCATAAGTGCGCCTCCCTTAAGTGAGTGAGTGTATCAAACGAGGAACACACCTCCTCTATACATACACTACTCCGACTTTTCTTTTACACAAGACATGTAGGCTCGTATTTAACCAATGGGTTAAATACCCCACTACAACTAACTGGGCCGACCCATCTAGGGTGGTCTAATAACCCTTTGACCCACATAACACATACAGGGCCGACCCCCCACTAGGGAAGTCTAATAACCCAAGTTACCACATTCTGACGGAGGAATAAACATCTCCGAATATACAATTAGATCTTCACGGAGGAATGAATCATCTCCAGAATAATAAAGTACAAATATAATATTCTTTGAAGTTACAATATCTCAACAGATCCTTTGATGTCGAGTGCCCTTGATCTAGGTGTCTACAATATGATCACTGGATGCCTATTACAGGAAGTCAAGGTTGAACTGTGTTGGTGTCAACTGCTCTACTATCTCTAAGGTGTCTAATAATGGTGGGAAATATGGCCGAAGGAGAGCCACGTTGAAGACTAGATGCAAACCAAGGAAAGGGGGAATGTTGAGCTCAAAAGCATTGCCACCCACCACCTTGGTGATGGTGTATGGCCCATAACAGAGTGGGTGAAGCTTCCGATGGGGCCGCATAAGGATTTCTTTATGCAAATGCAACAAAACTTTGTCACCCAGCTGAAACTTATGTGGCACCCGATGTTGATCATGGTGCTGCTTGTACATGGCATTAGAATTCTATAGAATATCTTGAACGTGTTGGAGGATATGCTAGATCCATTCAATGAACTGGGTGGCTTTGTTATCTTCTGGGGACGAGTCAGTCGAGGTGGTCGCAAGGGGAATTGCAACATCCATGGGGCTGAATGGTTGGAATCCCAACCCCACATGAAAGGGGTTGTGGCCAGTTGAGCTATGCAGGGCTCGGTTGTAGCTATGATGGACATAGGGAAGACTCTCATCCCATGTGCAGGGGTGTGTTGAATTCTACATGCATAGGATATGTACGACCATCTAGTTGATGACCTCGTTTTGGTTGTCTATCTTGGGGTGGAAGGCAGTGCATTTGGTGAGCTTGGTATCCAGCAATGACCAAAGGCTCGACCAGAATGAGCTGAGGAACCGACTGTCATGGTATGAGATAATGGTCTGTGGGATCCCAAAATGTACCCATACTTGTTCAAAGAAGAGCTTGACAGTGGCTTATGCTGTGATGTTCTTCTTGCAGGCGGCTACAATCGCCACCTTGGGAAAGCGATCAACAACAACAAAAACATAGTCATTTCCCCTCTTGGTGGACGGGAGGCCCGACAAGTAGTCCATTGAGATGGATTTCCATGGCCTATCAGGAGTAGGAAAAGGGGTGTAGAAGCCCTATTTCTTAGTGGTGGGTTTGGCAATAGCACAAGCGGTGCAGGACTTGATATACTTGCCGACATCCTGTCGAAGTTTTGGTCAGTAGAAATGTTTCTGCAACACTGCCACTATATTTTCGACGCCAAAGTGTCCTGCCACCTGACTGTAATGAGCTTCCCAAATCAGCTTCGCGTGCTTGCTTGATGGAACACATAGATGGCCTAGATGGCACAACAACCCGTCTTGAAGATGGAAATTAGAGACCACTGAGTTGGTCCCCAACATTTGGTAGGTGGTGTAGAAGTCAAGGTCTGTCTCCTAGAGGTGGGGCCATCCAGAGGTCTCGTGGCCGCAAGAGTCTAGCACCATAGTGAGTGCCGCGACTAGAGGTCGACTGAGGCAGTCAGCAACTTGGTTGGTACTCCCTGTTTTATATTTGATGTTGAGGTGGAACTGGTGTAAGTAGGTTGAACACTTCTGATGGCGGTCATTCTGCAACTTTCCTTGGGTCTGCATGAACTGTAGGGGCTTGTGATCAGTGTGGATGACTGTCTCCTTCCCAAGAATGTAATGTCTCCACTAGCGGTATGCTTGCACAATGGAGTACATTTCTTTGTCGTAAGTAGGGTACTTACATATAGCATCTAATAGTGTCTCACTATGATATTCCACGGGGTGGCCATGTTGAGTGAGAACGGTGCCCACATCATAATCTGAAGCATCTGTCTCGATCTAAAAAGGATGTTACAGGTCCGGTAATGAGAGTACCGGCGATGAGCACAAACGCTTCTTCAAGTCATCGAAGGCTTGTTGTTGGGACAGGCCCCACACAAATTTTGCCTTACCGCCACCCTTGTTTACTTGGCTGAGGGGCCATGCGATATGAGAGAATCCCAGCACAAATCAGCGATAGAAATTGGCATGGCCCAAGAGGCTCTGAAGTTCAGTGAGTGTGGTTGGGGCGGGCCAGTCACGGATGACATGGATCTTGGCTGGATCCACATGCACACCATGTCGATCAATGATGTAGCCTAAGTAATGGACCCTGTCCATGCCGAAGGAGCATTTTTCCAAGTTTGCATATAGTTTGTGCTACTGCAAGGTGTGCAGAACCTACTAAATATGCTGCAAGTGTTCCACCCAAGTCTTGATGTAGATGAGGATGTCATCCAGATACACCACTACAAAATTATTGGTGAAAGTTCGTAGGATATCATCCATCATCCTCATAAAAGTTGTTGGATCATTTGTCAAACCAAAGGGCATGACCAACCATTCAAAAAGACTTTCTTTTGACTTGAAGGTAGTCTTTCATACATCTGTATGTTCTATTGGGACTTGGTGGTAGCTAGACATTAGATCAATCTTACTGAAGTATTTGGCCCCCGTGAGCTGATCAAGCAGGCTGTCGAACCTGGGAATCAGGTACCGGTTGCGGACTGTGATTTTATTCAGGGCTCGGTAATCAATGCAGAGTCTCTAGGTCCCATCTTTCTTTTGCACCAGCACAATTGGGCTCCCACAAGGTGATGAGCTGGGATGGATGTGCCCCTTGTGGAGCAATTCTTGGATCTGCCTCTTGATCTCCTCGTTTTCCGATAGAGAGTAGCGATAGACTGGCCCATTGGGTAGCGGTGTGCCTGGGGTCAGATTGATGGGATGCTTGACCTGGAAATGCAAAGGTACCCCGGTAGGAGAGGAGAAGATATCTGAGTATTCTTCCACCACCTTATCTACTTACTTCTGATGTGTTGAGAGATCGGTAGCGGAGGCCCTAGATGTGCCTACGATCTTTCTCTCACTCTGAGAGCGAATCACAAAGAAGACAAATTTTCTAGTCTGAGAGATGACCTTCCTGCATTGCTTGGCAGAGATCAAGGAAATAGCACTAGGAGGGATTGCCTTGGGTATCATGTTCAAAGAAATAATAACACTATGAGGCCTAGACTCATATACAGAATGACATTTCCATAAATAAGTTTGGCCCAAAAGAACATCTAAAACATTGGGAGGAGCAACATCACACAATAAATCTTCCTTGAAAGGCTTGATGTCATACAACAGTCGGCACTGTTGGCTGATGCGGAGATGGCTTCCTTTGCGGAGCCATCCAATGGTGTAGGGTTGTGGGTACAGCGTTGTCAGCAGGGCTAGGTGCTTGACGACCTCTACTGAGATGAGGTTCTTCTGGCTACCGCTATCAATGATAAATTGCAGCAGGGTGCCTTTTACCCACATCTGTGAGTGGAAGAGGTGTTCTCCTTCTTCTAGCTTGTTAGGTTCATCAGGATGGAGCTTGGTGAGAGCAATGGTTGCATTGGGTTCTGCGTCGATGATCGTTCTTCCCCTTTCTGGTTCAGACTCAGAGTCAGAATTCACATATGATTCAGATGCTTTCACTTCGGCCACTAGCGACTACTTTGAGCGACAGTCAGCAGTGTTATGCCAAGGGCTCTTGTGGAAGTCGCACCACTTCCCAATATCTTTCTTTGTCTTTCTGATGCCCTTCTTTGCTTGCTACTTGGATTGGTTGTCCTGATACTGTCCATCTTTGCTCTGTCCTTTATTCTATGGGTTGGGGCCGCCTTTTCTTGTCTTTTGCTGTGAGGGGTTCCCAGGCCCAAATTATCATGTCTTTTGTTTGAGCTTCTACTTGATTTTGATGGCATATCGGTAGGCTGCACGCAAGGAAGAGATGTCCAGAAATTCCATTTCGGTCTGGATGTATCTATGCAGACCGCCGGGATACTTGAGCAACAAATGTCGCTCTAAATCTTTGATACCCAGCTTGGTGTGCAAGGTATGGAACGTATTTGTGAACTCTGGCACTTCTTGGTCTCTTTCTTGTTGCAGTGTGGTCCATTTGGTATACAAGTTGTCATAACTTCCAACAAGGTAGTATTGTTCTTTAATAGCATCCCTAAAGGAATCCCAAGTGGATGTGACTGAAAATAAGGAGGTTTCCTCTGTGTCCTTTTGCTCGCAGAAAGTTTCCCACCAATCTTTGACATGGGGAACGACTTTGAGGAGCGCAAAAGTAATATGTTCTCTATTCGAAAAATTATGGACAGAAAATACCCTTCTAGTAGATTCAACCACTTATCTACAACATCTGAGTCTCTCTAACCTTCAAATATAGGAATATCGAAGTTCATTTGTACCTTGAAGGGGGCTACGCCTCCACTCGAGGAAGATGCATCGCTTGTTTGTAGCCGCCGAACGATTTGCGCAAAACTATCCATCATCTCGTTCCTCTATTGCGTGAGGTCTTCCTCAAGCAACATTTTGAAGGATCTCCTGTCCCATCATCTTTCTTTTCTCCTGCCATGATACATCACTTGGGTGTGCCAGAGCTTTTGTCCTCAAGAGAAACAATCTTGAGACCCAATTCTTTGTACCCTGACCTCGTTGGGGACATGCATTAAGATGACAAGGAGAAGACCGCTCTGATACAACTGATCCAGATTTTATGAGCAGAATGAAATGAATACATATTATTATCAGATGCTTAACACAAAATAACAGAGACACGGTAAAACTGGTTTTCTATTCAATAAGGGAATAAGCTAAAACTGTAAAATGCAGCGGAAAACAAGCTTGCTGGAATGGTGGCGGCTTATCTCTAAGAAGAGATGTGATGGCTGCACTCATTCGCAAGAAGATGAATACAAAGAGAGGTCCAAAGGGCCTATTTGTCATAAGCATGAGGGAAAGAATCCCAAACATCCAAAAACCTAACCCTAGAAGATGAATCATCATAAAGTTTGTGGCCCCAAGGTGGTTAGTTGAACAGTCAACTTCCCGAGGTCATAACTTTTGCATACGATCTCTGTTTGGGGCGCTCGGTAGACTGTTGGAAAGGTATATCCAAGATTTACAACTTTTGACCAATGTAAAAGAAATCCATTTGGCCCCCCAAATCGTCAAAAAAGATCGTTTAGGGCCTCAAAATGGCCCTAGAAGTTCAAGACCCAAAAAAACTGCTAAAAATAGTAAATTACCAAAACTGCTAGAAAACTATTTTGAACCAGTTGGAAAGGTGGGTGGCCACTAATATCCACCTAGACCAATTACTTAGGCAACAAATAATTCCTCCACTTCTTCAATGCTTGGAAAATAGCATAAAATTCCTAGTCATAAACCAAATATTTCCACTTCGCGTCATCCAACTTTTCACTGAAGAATGCAATTGGTCAGCCCTCCTGATTCAACACTGCTCCTATTTCCATTCCACTCGTGTCGCAATCGACCTGGAAAACTTTGTCGAAATATAGGAGCACTAACACTGGGCTCTTAGTGACTTTTTTCTTCAACTTGTCAAAAGCTCGCCGGGCTGCTTCCATCCACATGAATTTGCCCTTTCTCATGCACTCTGTCAAAGGTGCACAAATATGACTGAAAAACCGAATGAACTTCCTGTAGAAATTGGAAAGTCCATAAAAGCTCCTTACTTCAATCGTACTTGTTGCTTCCAGCCAATCCAATATTGCCTTTACCTTTTCTCGGTCCATCACCAACCCTTTACTCGAGATTAGGAATCCAAAGTACACCGGTTCTTCCTTCATGAAGAAACACTTTCATAGGTTCACCATTAGCTTCTCTTCCTGCAACTTCTACAATACTTGTCGAATGTGTCTCAAGTGTTCCGTCTTGGTTCGACTGAAAATCAGAATGTCATCTAGGTAGACTACGACAAACTTTCCCAAGAATGGTTTTAGTACCTCATTCATCAACCGCATGAATGTACTAGGTGCATTAGTCAATCTGATCGGCATGACTAACCACTCATACAGCCCTTCCTTTGTCTTGAATGTTGTTTTCCATTCATATCCTTCTCTAACTCGAATCTGGTGATAACTGCTCTTCAGGTCTATCTTTGTGAAGTACTTTGCTCCACCCAAACAATCCATCAAGTCATCCATCCTCGACAATGGAAACTGGTACTTAATCGTGATCTTGTTAATAGCTCCGAAGTCTGTACACATTCTCCATTCTCCACCTTTGTTCGGTGCTAATACTGCTAGTACTGCACAGGGACTCAGACTTTCTCTGATCAATCCTCTGTACAACAACTCCTGGACTTTTCGATTGGTTCATAACCTTCTCTTGGACTCATCCTATGTAGTGCTTTGTTTGGCAGACTTGACCTTGGAATCAAGTCGATCTTATGGGATATGCTTCTCGTTGGTGGAAATCCCGTCGGTGCCTCATCGAATACTATGCTTCGAAACTCTTCAATCATCTTTCCAACTTCAACTGGAATCTTCTCCATTGTTGACCTCTCAACACATGGTCCTTTCGGAATGATAGAAAAACATCTCGACTACTTTTCCTCTTTCATGAGGAATTCTTTCACTCAGCACATCAACAATCGCTTTTCCCAAAAGTTGCTCTCGTCGTGCTTACCGTCGGCTTGCTCCTCCGGCCTTGGATTAAGATTCCTTTCCAGACCATTCTTCCACACTGTGACTGTGTTGGCTCGACCATCATAGATCATTCTCCGATCATATTGCCATGGTCTCTCTAACAACAGATGTCATGTGTACATTGGGATTACGTCGCATAGTACATTGTCTTCAAATCCTTCAACTCTGAAGTTGATCAGGCACTATCTGGTCACCTTCACATGGTGTCCTTTCTGCAACCATGAGATCTTGTAAGGGTATGGATGTTCTCGACATTTCAACCTCGCATTGTTGATCAGCTCTATCGACACAAGATTCTCAGTGCTTCCACCATCAACTATGGTCTTGCAACACCATTCACCGATTCACACCTTAGGTCGAAAGATCTCCTTTCGTTGTGTTGGCTCTTGCTTGTCGCGTCGGTCGTCCAAAACCAGTGTCTTCTTGGATGTCATGGCTCGACTTTTCTTCTTACCATCCTCACTGTTGTCGGATGCCGATTCTTCCCTCTCGTCGACTTCCTCATCCCTTCGATGTCTGGGCTTTGACTCCCCTGTAACATGTAGGTTCTCTGGGCATTCATATGCCTTATGTCCTGCTCCACAATAGTTGTAACAGATTATGGTTGGTCTGTCAGTTCCTTTTTTGTCGGATTGACCACTTCGACCATATGCACCTCAACCACATGTTCCTCGACTATCACATCAGTTTTCTTGCACTTTCTATCTTGTCGATGTCCCTTCCACATGTCGGTTGTCTTCGACATATTCCCTCCTGTAATGGTTACTTTTGTATTTTGTGGAAACCATCTTTGCACCCTGACCAGTCATTCTGCCTCTGGTTGCTGCGGATTTCCTCGATAGTTTCTCTTCTGCCTTCAGCATGTAACATCCCAAAAATCGCAAAATAATTTTTTTTTTATGTAGCCTAATTTATAAGATAAATGCTAACTGCGGAATGATAATAATCAGCTAACAATGACAACTGTCTCATACAATTTGTCTTAATTGTTCTAAACATGATTATGTACTTAGTTATAAGTAGGATGCAATAGAATGAGGTTTTTATTTTTTTATGTGTAAGGATTTGGTACAATACTGATGATGTTGTTTGCACAATTCTGAAGGGGTTCCTATCGGGTGCCCTTGGGTTTACTTAGCTTTGAAAGCTAAAGCATTGGATTCTTCCTTCGCAGATCTGTAGGTAAGGTTATAGAGTAATTCTAGTTTTTACAAGACAAGTTTAAAGCTTCAGCTTGTCATCTCTATGTTTAAGATAATTATAAAATCTGTTGTGCATGAATATGTCAATGGTATGTATCTTCAGTTTAACTTCGTCACTTGTATCATCTTTTATGGTTATGATTGCACGTGTCGTCAGTAATGTTTAAGCACTAACTCGTTGTATCTGTTGGTGAGATTAGTGGTAATATAATCTAGTTTAACTGTCTGAATTTGTAACATGTTTGGTTTATGTGAAAGATGGTGTCATCAATATAATAATTGATCCTCCTGGAATGATGGTGGCAATGTAATACATTTTGTAATATTAATGCTAGCGTTGGTATTACGTCCATAAGTAAATCCAGGTGCTATTGATATGTAGTATACATCATAGTAGAGTTTACATCAAACCCTAGTTTTCAATATGGTGTAAAAGTTAAATAGTACTCTACCCTATCGTTAAGCAATTAGCCTAGCTATTTAAATATAATATGTAAACATTTACTATGTGGTAGTCCAGACTATACTATGGCATAGTTGATTTATAATATAATTGATATATTCACTATATTGATTCTACATTGGATATCCTATGGGAACTATGTTAATAGCATTGTTGTAATGTTATATGGCGCGAGTAAGAAAATGGCATGAAATGTTTAAACTCCATAGTTCGGTGTGTATTGCATATATGTGTTATATAAACTTGGGATAAGGTTTTTGCATCTACCGTGAATGGTATTGTAATAACTTATGGAATGAACCATGTATCAATGTTTATGGTAATATGATACCTCTATCCTATGTTTGTAACTTATACACGGTTGTATGCAGCTGTATGGCATTGTTAAAACCCCGAGGCCTTCGTTGTCACAAGACTTGAACTCTGCTATGTATTAAATATTTATGCAGTCGAGGTTCTGGCTAAAATCTACGTGAGATCTTCAGCATTCAATGCGATCCTATTGTGGTGTTGTGGTTACTACGCTGGCATCTATGTGTCTGGCTCCATGTGAAAATCTTGATGAGGAAAGGTGATGTGTCACCACGTTGTGAACTCAGCTTTAGTGATATGGCATCCAATTGTCCTACAAATTAATGTAGTTATTGAATGCTATTAGGTCGTAACTCTGCCTTGGTTTCTCTGTAGCTCGCTGGCTCAATCTTGATAGTTGATCTTTGTGGTTTTCGGTAGATGAAATGTGTACACCCTAAGAAGACTTGCCTTAACATTATTTTCCTTCATGCATTCATTTTGTGGTTCTGTTTTGGTGGAAGAAGGCCGACAGGCGGCTAGTTTACAGGGCTTGACCCTGGGCGCTTGTGGATGGCACTGTGCTTCAAAAATTCTGTAATTTTTGTTGTGCAATAATGTATAAGTGCTTAAGTGTTTGCTGAGAGTGTAATATTGAACTCTTGCGGCTTTCTTTCGATGGAAAATAAGTTAATAGGGAGGTATTGACTTCGAGTTCGGTTATGATTCAATTGCATGGAAACTTTGTTGCATTAGAGAAAGGATTTGGAAGCTGAACGCATTCTAATTGGCTGTTTAACAACTGGGTAAGTTTCTCTGGTTTATACGTTCTACAATGTATTTCTTTGTTTTTAATAGTCAAGTGATAATAATACTAACTCCTCATAGTTTTATTTTGGTAGAAAATGTCAAGGTTCTGTACTCCATGCTATGGTTTGGTGGCAATAGGGTTCGGTGATCAATGGATAGCAATGAAGCTAAAACGGTAAGCCCGATGGCTAAGCCTCGTAGGTTCTCCTAGCAGAAGTCATGGAAAACAGTGTATCGACAAACCTGGAAGTCGTGATTGTAAAAACCTGGGTTGTTGTTTTAGTTTGTACAGTCGATGTAATAGCTGGTAATTGCATAGGGTTTTAGTTTAGGATTTTGATCTTAACAACGATCCTTTGTTTTGAATTTAGGGTTTCAAACACTGTTGAGATAATAAGATAAATGTTATCAATCTTGTGTTATGATAGTTGTTTTTGTTTCAATGTGTTTGGACTTGGCCCGTGAACAAAACTATGTCTCGTCTATTCAAAATATGGATGTGATACTACGTATTTCCAATAGACCTCTGTGTTTGAAAACAATGTGATACGATTTGTGCAACTGTGCAGCTAAATTTATGGATACCTTGACATCGTTTTATTTAATGTCTGTGAGGTTATGAAAATATATGATGAAGAATTAAAAACTGGGTTTCGATATCACTACTTCTATTGTTTCTTTAGGAAATGTGAGTTCATGAAAATGTTTATACAATAGGGGAAAAGAAAACGCATGTTACTATCATTTGATCTTTATCCAAGTGTTGAAACTATGTGATATGTTTGGCCAAATGCCTCATCTTCGACTATGTAAATGATTAAGTAATACAACTATATGTTTGTCAAGATTTAGGGTTGTAGTTAAGTTTAGATTGGATGAAACAATGATGACTATTGACACGTCCGGCATCAAATGAAATTTGTGTGTACTGTTTGACTTTTGCTCCTACATTCATTGAAATGTCTTAACTTTGTGATGATGTTTGAAATCAAAGAGTTCAATCTACAGTAATGATTTGTAATGTAAAAAAATTACTTAATTTGTCTACTGTGAGTAAAACAACAAAATGACAGAGAGCTTATTCATTTAGCTAGATCCTGTAACAGTATTTCAATTGTGTGTTCAGGATTATATGTGCATGTAAAAATAAAAATATTAAACCCTAACTATATAATAAAAACTTTGTTTGCTTAACTACTCTATGTGTACAGTAATAGGAATATTAGTAATAATAGTAATCTTTGAAAGTATTTAAATGTAGAATTACAAAACCTAAGTTAGTAATGTGATGCTTCTTATTCATCTAACTGTCCTATATATACAATAATGAGATTAACAGCAAACTATAGTTATTCTTTTGAAACTAAACTTTGGGAAACACAAATGAAAGGAATGGAAATAAAAAAATCGTGCTGTGAGTAGAATACAATAGATATTGCTAAATAATAACACCATATAATTTTAATAGAATATAAAAAAAATAGTACTTCCATCGCCATGGCAGTTTGCCTATCTTATCGTATCTATCTTAATCTGTTTTTGTACTGGAGTACGATGCTGTTCCTTTTTGCATGGGGAAAATTACATAAACCATTTTATTTAATCATTTCATAATTATACAAAATTATTAACTTATACAGGAAACTAAAATAACTTATAAATTAAACAGTGAAAGTTTAATAAACAACAGAACTGTAATATGAAAAATAGATAACATAACTTAAAAATAAAATAGATAAGACAATAGAACCTGTAACTGACGGTAGGGCCGACAAGCACCCAATGAGTCCTATTCCTCCCAACCTGCTTCAGAAGAAGCAGCTCAACTGCTGACTTCTAATGAACCCCCAAGCCTGCTTACTGATCTAGTCAGTGGGTGGAATCTGTGTAGAAGCAAGGCACTAAAAAAAGATACTTTCTCCACTCAGTATCAACCTCCTGATACAAATGCCTTCTCCACTCAGCATCAAACTCCTGAACTCAATAAGAGTTTGGCAAACTCACAACATTATCAAAAACAACATATCCCCTCATCAAATCTCTTGGGTGCAAACACAGCAAAACCCCAAGGTAAATTTCATCATCTGGAAAAGTGATGAACCTTAGTTCAATATTTGATGGCTATTATATAGACTGCCTAGGTCTTTTAGTGGTCAGTTTGGAATAAATGAGCCTCAAGCTCCAGTCCCATCTTTCAGGGCACTATGACCACATTTCAAGGGAGTTGTCCCATACCAACAGCTAGTTAAGTGCATCATCATGCTGCCATTTGTCCATTGCCTTCTACCCCAGATTCCATTCCACCTAGTGGATCAGTAACCACTCTTTCAATAGTCCTCTTAGGTGTTTGTCTCCTATTTTATTTATTAAGTAATAATATATTGTGCAAATTGTAGTCATCCTTGGACACCTATCCAATACAAACTTTACAATAAAAGTTATCATAATTTTTCTAAAAATAAAATGTTTTCCATCTTAAAGGATATGTTACAAACACCCCCTCTTAAGCTCAACATCGTCCTCGTTGTTGTTTATTCATCATCAAGTTCCTCATGGAACAAAACTGGATATGCTTCCCGCATATTACTTTCCAGTTCCCAAGTAGCTTCATTAGGGATAAGGTGCTTCCATTGCACCTTTACCTACCCTATGGTGCGATCTCGAAGCATAATTTCCCTCCGGTCTAGAATACAGTCTGGTTCCACCTAAAAATCTCCTTCGGGTTCCACCTGTATGTCATTCCAATTTAGCACATGAGTGGCATCGTGCACATACTTCTTTAAAACAGAAACATGAAAAACATTGTGGATTTTAAAATTGTATGGCAATGCCAATTGATATGCAACATCTCCTATCCTTGATAGGATTTCGAATGGTTCACATTACCTTGGTGCTAATTTAGCACAACTTCCAAGCTTCAAAGAACTTTTCTTGGGCTTTACCTTTATGAAAACATGGTCTCCTACCTGAAATTCTCTTTCTGTGGGTTTCAAATCAGCATAGCTTTTCTGTCGATCTTGGGCAACTTTTAAGTTACCTTGAACCTGTTTCACGGTTAGTTCCATTTCTTTCAATAGATCTGGTCCTAACATCAACCTGTCTACAGGATTATCCCACGAAATTTGAGTACAACATTTTCTTCCATACAAAATTTCAAATGGGCTTAACTTAGCAGATGCTTGATAATTATTATTGTAGGAAAATTCTGCTAAGTGCAAGTAATCTTCCCACTTATATGGTTGATCTTTAACATATAATCTCAACATATTTTCCAAAATCTTATTTACTCTTTCTGTTTGACCATTAGTTTGTGGGTGGAAAGAAGTACTGAAATTCAACTTAGTATTTAATCCTTTAAATATTGCTGTCCAAAAGTTACCAGTAAACTTAGAGTCTCGATCTGAAATGATTACCTTTGGGATTCCATGCAAGCGAAAAATTTGCTTCATGGAAATATCTACAATGTTAGAAGCCTTAAAAGTAGTTTTAACATGAATAAAATGAGCAGCTTTGCTAAGTTTATCTATAACAACCATAATTGAGTCATTATGCTTCTGATTTTTAGGCAAACCTATAATAAAGTCAATGCTTATGATCTCCCACTTCCATTCTGGAATTGGTAAGAGCTGCAATAGCCCAGCTGGATGTTGATGTTCAGCTTTAATAGTCTAACAGTCAAAGCATCTTTCTATATATTCAGAAATTTCACTCTTCATGTTAGGCCAAAAGTACTCCTTTCTTAGCATAGTCATCATTTTCTGATAACCGGGATGCCCTGAATAAGGACTCTTGTGAACTTCATCTAAAATCAACAACTTAACTTTCAAAAAATTAGGCACATAAATTATGTTTTTGTAAGTTAAGAAGCCTTTTTCATTAATACTATAATCTGTTATAACATTTTCCGATGAATTTTCTACCACTTTATCATGTAATTTTTGGTAATTTTCGTCTTGCTTAATTCCTTCTTCAATCTGATTTTCCAGATTAGTTTTAAAAGTACTGATTGTTGCCACAAAACTTAATCTAGCGTTTCTGCTCAACGCATTAGAAACCTTATTTTCCTTTCCATTAATGTGATGGATCTCAAAATCATACTCGCTAAGGAAAGCTAACCACCTAGCTTGCCTTGCATTAAGATTTGTTTGATCCAGTAAATACTTTAACCCCTTATTATCAGTCATTAAAATGAATTTTCTTCTGATCAAGTGATAGCACCACATCTTTAAAGCATGTATCATGGCTGCCAACTCAAGATCATATGTTGCATAATTATTTTCATGTATTTTTAACTTCCTTGACTCAAAAGCAATTGCATGACCCTCTTGACTTAAGACCCCTCCAAGTCCTTTGTTGTATGCATCCGTGCATACGACGAAATCCTTATTAGGATCTGCAATTTTTAAGATGGGTGCAGTAGTTAACAATTCTTTTAACTTATTAAATTTGTCTTGACACTTTTGATCCCATATGAATTTCTCCCCTTTCTTCTGTAAAGAAGTGATGGGGTTAGCAATTCTAGAGAACCCTTCAATAAACTTTCTATAATAACCCGTTCTTCCCATGAATGACCGTACATCTGTTACATCTTTATGGACAGGCCATTCATTTATTGATTTTATCTTATCAGGATCAACAGAAATACCATCCTTTGAAATAATATGACCCAAATACTGAATTTTATCTTTATAGAAATCACACTTACTGAACTTAGCGTAAAGGTGATGATTTCTAAGTACTTGTAAAATGATTTTTAGATGTTCATCATGCTCTTCTTTAGTCTTTGAGTAAATCATGATATCATCAATGAATACCACTACAAACTTATCCAAATATTTATGCAGAATGTTGTTCATTAAACACATGAACACTGTAGGTCGTTAGTTAGCCCAAAAGGCATAACTACGAACTCATAGTGTTCATAACATGTTCTGAATGCAGTTTTGAATATGTCCTCGTCTTTTATCTGGACTTGATGATAACCCAACCTTAAGTCAATTTTAGTGAATACCTCTGCTCCGTGTACTTGATCAAATAGATCATCTATGCGGGGTAAAGGATACCGGTTCTCAATTGTCATTTTATTAAGCTGATGGTAGTCAATGCACAAATGCATGGTACCATCTTTCTTTTTAACAAATATTACGGGTGCTCCCTGAGGGGACACACTGGGCCTTATGTAGTTTTTATCTATTAATTCTTTCAGCTGAGACTTTAACTCATTTAACTCCATAATATTCTTCCTATAGGGGGCCTTTGAGTTTGGTACCGCACCAGGTAATAACTCAATGGTGAAGTAAAGTTCTATTTTCGGAGGTAATCCTGGAATTTCTTCCAGGAATACATCAGAAAAGTCCCTAAGGATGGGAATATCCTCTAGTTTTAACTTGTCTTCCTTAGATGTACATTATTTATTAACAACATTAACAACAAACAATTTACAACCTTTTCTAGCAGCTCTCTTTACTTGTAAGGCAAAAATATGCCTTACTGAAATCTGCCTATGAATTCCTTTCACTGTTTCTGAATTACCTTCATTATTTATACAAGTAAAAGATTTATCATAACAATTCAATATAACTCTATGTTGTTCAAGCCAATCCATGCCAATTAACAGATCATATGAACCTAAGGGTAAAACATTCAGATTAACTTTCGTTTTCAGCTGATTTAAAAATACATCACAATTCTGAACAAAATATGTAACATTTCTTTTAGTTCCTGTTGCAAGCTGAACTAACCATGCATTATCGAATGTTTCTATTTTTAGCTTGCAACAGTTTACTAAAGTAGGTGAAATATAACTTAGATTTGCACCAGGATCTATTAAATTAAAAATAGACTCGTTTTGTATCATACCTTCAATTTCAACCATGGATGTTTGATGGTTCGCTTGACGATTCTCCAATGCTGTATTTATCCTGGGCATTTCTCTTGTGATGTCTCTAACTGTAGGTTCTACTTACATAGTATGTATGTTGTTGGTTGTCCTCTTGTTGCGTGGGCAATCTGCTCTATTGTGTGGTCCACCACATTCATAGCACTTTATGGGTCCTTTCTGCTCAGTGTACCTGTTGTTATTGTTGTTATTATTATTGTTGTGATTATTAGGTACATTTCTTGCAGCAGTAGTGTTCTGAGATGTATTATTCCGATAATTATTAGGAAAATTTCTGTTATTAAAGTTTTTCTTAAAACCTCCAGCATTTTGATTAAAGTTCTTCTTTTTATAGTCATACTGATTAGTTTTACTGTTCTTACAGCTAGTTGTTCCTTCTCTTTTTTTGTTTTGGTCAAAACAAAAATTTGCCTTCCTCATGGCCTCTTCCAAAGTGGAAGGATTATCATACTCAATACGATCTTTTATATTAAACGGTAAACAACTAAGAAACCTTTTCACTTTAGGATTTTCCTCAACCATGTAGGGTACATACCTTAGCAAGCTAAGGAACTTGATGCACAGTTCTTTTATGTTCATTGTACCCAACTTTAAGTCGTAAAACTCCTTCGATTTATCCTCAAAATATTGTTCAGACAAGAACTTTTTTTAAACAAACTTTTAAACATAGTCCAAGTTACTTCTTTTTCTTTTATGCTCTTGATTATTTTAAGATCCTGCCATCAGATATCTGCCTTTCTGGTCAGATTGTAAATAGCCATCTTGGCTTTCAGTTGAGAATAGTAGTCATAAATATTAAAGTACTTTTTCATCCCAAACAGCCAAGCTTCTGCTGTCTCACCCTTCTCACTTTCGCCATTAAAAGTAGGTGGCTTAATCTTTTTAAATTCACCGGTAATCTGTTCATGATGTTTATGTTTTCTCTTTTTAGAGCAGCACTCACTACTGCTATTGTCATAATTTACATCATCATTACCTAAATCAGACTTAGAAGATGAGTGATTGTTCCTTTTATCGTTTCTTGTTTTCTTATGCTTATCTTGGTGAGACATTATTTCAGAATCAGCTCTAAATTCTGATTTTCTGCCTCTTTCATCACTGTGATAGTTTCCTTTCAAATTATGCTATAACTCTTCCTGTTCCTTTAGGATTCATTCATTTTCTTCTTTAACAGCTTTTAACTCAGATTTTAAATACTGCACAGTTCATAAAATTTCAGAAGACTGGTTGTTTAACTCAACATAAATTCCTTCAGTGTTATTATGATTAATTCGTTCATTACGAGGAGATCTATCCTCTGCTGATTCCTCTAGTATTTCCATACCTGCAATTAAAAGTAGATTTGTTCTGTGCAAAAATGAAATTAAATTGCAAAAGTTAGTAACATAAACTTTCTGATTTATTTTTCTGTTTGCGCGCATGCCTCATTCAGGCCTAGAGTTTGAACTTGCGCTCTGATACCACATGTAACATCCCAAAAATCGCAAAATAAAAAAAATTTGATGTAGCCTAATTTATAAGATAAATGCTAACTTCGGAATGATAATAGTCAGCTAACAATGATAACTATCTCATACAATTTGTCTTAATTGTTCTAAACATGATTATGTACTTAGTTATAAGTAGGATGCAACAGAACGAGGTTTTTATTTTGTTATGTGTAAGGATCTGGTACAATACTGATGATGTTGTTTGCATAATTCTGAAGGGGTTCCTATCAGGTGCCCTTGGGTTTACTTAGCTTTGAAAGCTAAAGCATTGGATTCTTCTTTTGCACATCTGCAGGTAAGGTTATAAAGTAATTCCATTTTTTACAAGAGAAGTTTAAAGCTTCAACTTGTCATCTCTATGTTTAAGATAATTATAAAATCTGTTGTGCATGAAGATCTCAATGGTATGTATCTTCAGTTTAACTTCGTCACTTGTATTTTCTTTTATTGTTATGATTGCACATGTTGTCAGCAATGTTTAAGCACTAACTCGTTGTATGTGTTGGTGAGATTAGTGGTAATATAATCTAGTTTAACTATCTGAATTTGTAACATGTTTGGTTTATGTGAAAGATGGTGTCATCAATATAATAATTGATCCTCCTGGAATGACGGCGGCAATGTAATACGTTTCGTAATATTAATTCTAGCGTTTGTATTACGTCCATAAGTAAATCCAGGTGCTATTGATATGTAGTATACATCATAGTAGAGTTTACATCAAACCCTAGTTTTCAATATGGTGTAAAAGTTAAGTAGTACTCTACCCTATCCTTAAGCAATTACCCTAGCTATTTAAATATAATATTTAAACATTTGTTGATATATTGTAACTTCAAAGAATATTATATTTGTACTTTATTATTCTGGAGATGATTCATTCCTCCGTGAAGATGTTATTGTATATCCGGAGATGTTTATTCCTCCGTCAGATTGTGGTAACTTGGGTTATTAGACTTCCCTAGTAGGGGTCGGCCCTGTATGTGTTATGTGGGTCAAAGGGTTGTCAGACCACCCTAGTGGGGTTGTCCCAGTCAGTTATAATAGGGTATTTAACCTAATGGTTAAATACGAGCCTACATGTACTTGTGTAAAAGATATGTCAGAGTAGTGTATAAATAGAGGAGGTGTGTTCCTCATTTGATACACACACTCACTCACTTGAGGATAGCGCACTTATGGAGGAGAGGTCTTCTATTGTGGAGGAGGAGATCATGTCTCAGGGTTTCATCTTTGTATATTGCTGGTCATCTATATTGAGGAAGCTTTGCTGGGTTTTCTACCCCATGAGGGTTTCCCAGGATAAATCTTTGTCTCTTGTGTTTATGCTATGCTTGTTGTTTCTTCAGTGATCCTGTATATGGTATTATTGTGAAATGGAATGTAATGCTGCTATTTTCTGTCTTAGCATATTAAATCTTAACATGGTATCAGAGCTAACCTGAAGGAAGACAAGGTATGGCACTTAGGACACTTGCTTTACTTACGACAATTTGAAGGTTAGGGTTTTGTATAGCAAAAACCAGTCATCGTGGAACTTTCGCTATAAATTCATTTTGGCGAAGGTTCAAGATCTGAAACCTTTACAGGGCGTTGATAACATCTTCAGGTATCTTGTGTCCAAAGGGAATCCTCAGATTCGTTGTACTTTGTAAGTTATGATCAATACAAGTTAGGGTTTCTGCCTCTTCCAGATATCAGTCAAAATCAGGTGACCTAGGAAAAAAGGTCATAACTTGGGCTAGGAAGCTCCAAATGAAATTTTGTAAAAATTTGCAGGTATTACACAGACTATACTATCTCAGGAAATGTTTTCAGAGGCCGAAGCTGAACCAGTGACACGTGGCACTCCGTACAATTTTGCTCTCCTATTTTATCCCATAAACAGGTCACGTTATGACACTTGGCATAACTCTCTGTCAGAGCGTCCAATTGAGGTCAGACCTATCTATATGGAGAGATAACAGGTCAGGCTATCTCAAAAAAAGTTTTCAGAGGCCGAAGTTGAAACAGTGACACGTGGCACGCCGTACAAGTTCGCTCTCCTGTATTATCCCAAAACAGGTCACGTTGCGACATTTGGCATAACTCTCTCTCAGAAAATCCAATTGAGGTTAGACCTGTCAGGATGGAAAGATGACAGGTCAGGCTACTGCAAAAATAGTTTTCAGACCCTGTGGAGTGAAAATTTTGGAGTTATAGCAGAAACAATCAGGTACATATTTCGGTCAAAACAGAATTATTTTTGGAGCACCTTTATTCATGGCTTCCGGAATTTAGGGTTTCGGAGAAAGTTAGAATTTTTGGAATCAGAATCCATGGCTGAATGCTACTCAGGAAAATCAAAATTTAGAGACCAAGATCAAATTTTTTGGTTGGGTAGAAGACCGGGCTTGATTAAACCGTAGCTCAGGATTTTGATTAGAAAGATGGAAAATTAGGGCTTTAGCAAAAGTTGGAATTTTTTTAAGTCTGTAACCACGACTGGAAGCTCCTCAAAAAAATAAGAGTTTAGAACCTTGGATCGAACCTTTTGATTGGACAGAAAGGTGGGCTTCATCAAACCCTAGTTCGGGTTCCTGTCTAGAAGATCCAAAAGTTTCGAAGGCAATTTTGAGGGGTAAAATTTTGGAGATTTCAAAATTGAATTATGCTAGTTTGATCAGCTTAACAAGACACATCCTTCCATCCATTCAGAAGTGTGAAAGTCAAAGATTGAATTTTTAGGGTTTCTCTGGCAAACCCTAATCAAGCTCCAGATCAAGTTTCAGGGGGAGTTGAGTCTAAGGCCTTACATAAGAAGACTACAAGAAGTCTCGACAGGTATGACTCAAGGAGGTTCAGGTATGTCTTGAAATCTGATTCCTGATTAAATTCATAATGTGTTTTTCTTCATATTATTTGCTAGTACAATCTTGATTAATGTTAGACTTATCTTATCACCCTAGTAACAGTATGAATGCATGTGAATGATCGAAGACATTCATTGATTAGGGCTATATGATTGTACTAATGCATTATGGTGTTGTGTGAGGTTGATGTTGTCTGCTAACAAGATTCAAGTACATCACAAAAGACAAATCAAGTTCCACATGAAGACAAAGACTCATCCATAATCTTTGTTCTACTTACGAGGTATGTATGACTTTGATATATTATGCTTAACCTATGAGACATGCAGGTTCTAGCTCAGGATCTCTAAATCATTGAAGAGATTGTTTAGGTATGTTGTACATAACTAAGCAGGTATACTAATCCAGGTATGTTTTCCTATGTCAAGTTAGAATCTTACCTTGTGTTAGGATCCCCTATATAAGTATACTTGGTATGATTGGTTATGCTTATTAATAAAGTTAATCAAGGGTTTATGCACATTATATCTCTTATCTTGATTAACTAACCAGAAGAGTACTATGATCAAACAAGAATATGCATGAGTAAAAGAAGACTTCCTTGAAACCCTAAATACTAATGATCATGACTAAACATATTCAAGATTATTTAGAATTAGAATGTTTTGAGAATATACTAATGAATGTATGTTTGTGTATGAGATCATGAGGATGACACTAGTGCACACTTGAGAATGCACAGTGGTACAGATTGAATAGAAGTTCAAAAGACATACAAAAGATCAAGCGGGAGGCAACCACACAAACATAAAAGATAAGTATTTGAGTTGTTATTTGAAATAGTAAATGATATTGCCTGTAATAGGTTGTATGCATAAGAATATATGATGCTGAGTGTAAACATTCATAGAGCATTGAACAGTATACTACTAATATGCATATGATTGGTAAGTTGGACAAACATTCCATTGTTGCTTGTCTAGAATGAAACCTCTTTGCTGACATGCTGAGAGCTATGCACACTCTCGATAGTATGTTCTGGTAGAGATGGAAGGCATCTAGATAGCCACTGTATGCATACAGGATATGGAAAATTGTTGTGCCAAAGTATTGGTCAAGATAGTTGCATAACTATGAAAATGATATTTGTATGCATAATAGGTTATCATGTCAACATGATTTCATGATTATGAAGTATTACTAATCATGTACTTAATTTTGTTTTGTAGGAAATATCATGAAGAATAATGAGCACCGAACAAGTGATCGATGTTCAACAAGAAGATTTACAAATCAAACAAATTATAGAAGGCTCATGGCTAGAAGATTCTCTTAGAAAGAGGAAGAGAATCATAACAATATGTTTGCTCCGAGTGGATAGATAAGACCATTCTCTTAATGGTGTAATTAAAGAAGAAGTGTGAATCAGGTTCTATATGGGTACCCAGGATCGATAATCAATTGATGAGCTTAATGATCATCATGGGTGATGTGGATCTCAACCTTTACTACAAGATTGAATATGGCTTCTATGCACAGATGACATGGATACAAGAAGGAACTCACCTCAAAGTTCGAATGATGTTGAGGTTCATATCAATAGAACCATCTAACGGGAGATGGCACAGATAGATGGCTGCATAAAAGAAAATGAAAGATCTCAAATTAATGTATTACTTCCTAGGTCTGGAAGTATGGCAAGGCTTAGAAGGAATCTTTCTCAACCAGGGAAAGCATGCTGAAAAATATTAAAAGGACTTGATGTGTTGGAATGGCCACTCTTGAAGTTGTTATTAGATGACTCATCAGAGTTAGTGGATAGAACTCTGTACAGACAAAATATTGAGTCATTGATGTGTCTAACAAATACTAGGTCAGATATATGCTTTGTTGTGAACACCTTGTGTCAGTATCTAGTGGAAAACTAGATGTGTTCACCTGTTAGTTGCAAAGCATGTGTTGAAATACCTAAAGGATACGATAGATTTTGATCTATGTTATCTTAGAGATCATGACTTCAGATGGCTACACAGATGTTGATTGGGAAAAAATTGTATCAGACAGGAAGAGCACATCGAGAGGATGTTACTGTCTGGGATCAACCATGATCTCATGGTTTAGAAGGAAGCAATATAGTGTGGCTCTTAGCACAAGCAGAATATATGGCTTCTTACTCTGCTAAGTTATGAAACAGTATGGCTTCAGGATTGTTTGACTTAGAGATAGACCCAACTATGATCCTATGTGACAAAAAGAGTTGTATCAAGATGGCAGAGAATCTAGTGTTCCAAGATATGGTGCAGAAAGGAACCAAAAATTTGAATTTTTAACAAGTTACCAATGTACTAACCAAACTTCTACCAATCCGATGTACTAACCAAACCTCTACCTCAAGTAAATTTTTCTGAGACAAACTTAATATAGTTGAGAAGGACCCTCCTCGAAAAGGGGAGTGATGTGATCACTTATGATGAAATTGCCTACATCAACAATGAGGTCAATGATGTGGATACCTATATTGGTGATGCCGACAGAGAGGTTGGTGGATGGTCCTGAGACAGGGTCTAAGGTGACAAGGGGATTGCATCATCCTTGAACACATGTTCTAAAGAGATCCGTAGACGTATGTCTTCGAGAACGAAGTCCTTGGTGGACATGATAGGATTGCATCATCCTCAAGAGAGCCATAGACATGATGTCTCCGAGAATGAAGTCCTTGGTGGACATGATAGGATTGTATCATCCTCAAGAGAGCCGTAGACATGATGTCTCCGAGAATGAAGTCCTTGGTGGACATGATAGGATTGCATCATCCTGAAGAGAGCCGTAGACATGATGTCTTCGAGAATGAAGTCCTTGGTGGACATGATAGGATTGCATCATCCTCAAGAGAGCCGTAGACATGATGTCTCTGAGAATGAAGTCCTTGGTGGACATTTGGGGATTGAATCATCCCTGGAATTCAGTCCTAAAAGTGAGCCGTAGACAGATGTCTCCGAGAAAGAAGAAGGATTGGATCATCCCTGGACTTCAGTCTTAAAGTGAGCCGTAGACAGGTGTCTCCGAGAATGGAAGATAGGACTGCATCGTCCCTGGACCTTGGTTCAAAATGCACGTGATTGGATTAATCATCCTTAGACAGTAAATCCAGTAATTCCGAAAGGAAGGATAGTCTTAAATGTGATTGTGTTTGGACTAATCATCCTTAGACAGTAAATCCAGTAATTCCGAAAGGAAGGATAGTCTTAAATGTGATTGTGTTTGGACTAATCATCCTTAGACAGTAAATCCAGTAATTCTGAAAGGAAGGATAGTCTTAAATGTGATTGTGTTTGGACTAATCATCCTTAGACAGTAAATCCAGTAATTTTGAAAGGAAGGATAGTCTTAAATGTGATTGTGTTTGGACTAATCATCCTTAGACAGTAAATCCAGTAATTCCAAAAGGAAGGATAGTCTTAAATGTGATTGTGATTGGACTAATCATCCTTAGACAGTAAATCCAGTAATTTCGAAAGGAAGGATAGTCTTAAATGTTGATTGTGATTGGACTAATCATCCTTAGACAGTAAATCCAGTAATTCCAAAAGGAAGGATAGTCTTAAATGCTGATTGTGATTGGACTAATCATCCTTAGACAGTAAATCTAGTAATTTCGAAAGGAAGGATAGTCTTAAATATTGATTGTGATGAGATTGATCCCGTAATTCCGAAAGGAAGGATCATGTGTATTGCAGAGTAATCATCCTGTAAATAGATTGGGATTGCCTTGTCCCTAGACATGGTGAGATGTCTTAAAGTGATAAGGACTAATCATCTTGTAATTACCTCATCCCTAGACATGGTGAGGTGTCTTAAAGTGATAAGGATTGATCATCCTGTAAGTTGATTTGGATTGCATCATCCATAGACATGAGAGATGTCTTAAACCGAGAGGGACTGATCATCTCGTAAGCGGATCAGGATTGTATCATCCTTGGACCTATGTTCTAAAGTGAGAGGGATTGATCATCCCGTAATTGGATCTTGTGTGTTGCAGGGTATGCTGCTATTGTGTATACTTGTATTGATGAGGATACTTGTATTGATGATATGTATACTTGTATTGATGAGGATACTTGTATTGATGATATGTATACTTGTATTGATGAGGATACTTGTATTGATGATATGGATACTTGTATTGATGATATGTATACTTGTATTGATGAGGATACTTGTATTGATGATATTTATACTTGTATTGATGATGTTGTTGATCATGATGATCTAGATGACGATGTTGTTGATCATGATGATCTAGATGACGATGCTGCTGATCGTGATGATCTAGATGACGATGCTGCTGATCATGACGATCTAGATAACGATGTTGTTGATCGTGATGATCTAGATGACGATGTTGCTGATCATGATGATCTAGATGATGATGCTGCTGATCGTGATGATCTAGATGACGATGTTGCTGATCATGATGATCTAGATGACGATGCTGCTGATCGTGATGATCTAGATGACGATGCTATTGATCGTGATGATCTAAATGACGACGCTGATGATCATGAGATGGCGATGCTGATGATCGTGAGGATCTAGATGTTGATGTTGCTGTAGCTGTTCGAGTGCTGCAGAAGATAAAGACTCAGTACTGAAGATGTTGATGTTCCAGTATTGAAGATGTTCCAGTAACTGCTTGAGTTACTGATGATGTTGAGAAAGCTTCCAATGATTTATAGATGTATCATGTATGATGTTGATGACTCCTTGCTCGTGCAGATGCTGTTATAATATCCTTCTCGTTAAGGGGGAGTGTTGAGATATTGTAACTTCAAAGAATATTATATTTGTACTTTATTATTTTGGAGACGATTCATTCCTCCGTGAAGATGTTATTGTATATCCGGAGATGTTTATTCCATCGTCAGATTGTGGTAACTTGGGTTATTAGACTTCCCTAGTAGGGGTCGGCCTTGTATGTGTTATGTGGGTCAAAGGGTTGTTAGACCACCCTAGTGGGGTCGGCCCAGTCAGTTATAATAGGGTATTTAACCTAATGGTTAAATACGAGCCTACATGTACTTGTGTAAAAGATATGTCAGAGTAGTGTATAAATAGAGGAGGTGTGTTCCTCATTTGATACACACACTCACTCACTTGAGGATAGCGCACTTATGGAGGAGAGGTCTTCTATTGTGGAGGAGGAGATCATGTCTCAGGGTTTCATCTTTGTATATTGCTGGTCATCTATATTGAGGAAGCTTTGCTAGGTTTTCTACTCCATGAGGGTTTCCCAGGATAAATCTCTGTCTCTTGTGTTTATGCTATGCTTGTTGTTTCTTCAGTGATCCTGTATATGCTATTATTGTGAAATGGAATGTAATGCTGCTATTTTCTGTCTTAGCATATTAAATCTTAACAACATTTACTATGTGGTAGTCCATACTATACTATGGCATAGTTGATTTATAATATAGTTGATTTATAATATAGTTGATATATTCACTATATTGATTCTACGTTGGATATACTATGGGAACTATGTTAATAACATTGTTGTAATGTTATATGGCGCGAGTAAGAAAATGGCATGAAATTTTTAAACTCCATAGTTCGGCGTGTATTGCATATATGTGTTATATAAACTTGGAATAAGGTTTTTGCATCTAGCGTGAATCGTATTGTAATAACTTATGGAATGAACCATGTATCAATGTTTATGGTAATACGATACCTCTATCCTATGTTTGTAACTTATACACGGTTGTATGCAGCTGTATGGCATTATTAAAACCCCGAGGCCTTCATTGTCACAAGAATTGAACTCTGCTATGTATTAAATATTTATGCAGTCGAGGTTCTGGCTAAAATCTACGTGAGATCTTCAGCATTCAATGTAATCCTGTTGTGGTGTTGTGGTTACTACGCTGGCATCTATGTGTCTGGCTCCATGTGAAAATCTTGATGAAGAAAGGTGATGTGTCACCACGCTGTGAACTCAGCTTTAGTGATATGGCATCCGATTGTCCTACAAATTAATGTAGTTATTGAATGTTATTAGGTCATAACTCTGCCTTGGTTTCTCCGTAGCTCGCTGGCTCAATCGCGATCATTGATCTTTGTGGTTTTCGGTAGATGAAATGTGTAAACCCTAGGAAGACTTGCCTTAACGTTATTTGCCTTCGTGCATTCATTTTGTGGTTCTAGTTTGGAGGAAGAAGGCCGACAAGCCGCTAGTTTACAGGGCTTGACCTTGGGCGGTTGTGGATGGCACTGTCCTTCAAAAAGTCTATAATTTTTGTTGTGGAATAATGTATAAGTGCTTAAGTGTTTGTTGAGAGTGTAATATTGAACTCCTGTGGCTTTCTTTCGATGGCAAATAAGTTAATAGGGAGGTCTTGACTTCGAGTTCGGTTATGATACAGTTGCATGGCAACTTTGCTACGTTGGAGAAAGGATTTGGAAGCTGAACGCATTCCAATCGGCTGTTTAACAACTAGGTAAGTTTCTCTGGTTTATACGTTCTACAATGTATTTCTTTGTTTTTAACAGTCAAGTGATAATAATACTAACTCATCATAATTTTCTTTTGGTAGAAAATGCCAAGGTTTTGTACTCCGTGCTCTGGTTTGGTGGCAATAGGGTTCGGTGATCAATGGATAGCAATGCAGCTAAAATGTTAAGCCCGGTGGCGAACCCTCGTAGGTTCCCCTGGCAGAAGTCATGACAAACAATGTATCGTCAAACCTGGAAGTCGTGATTGTAAAACCCTGGGTTGTTGTTTTAGTTTGTACAGTTGATGTAATAGCTAGTAATTGCATAGGGTTTTAGTTTAGGATTTCGATCTTAGCAATGATCCTTTGTTTTGAATTTAGGGTTTCAAACTCTGTTGGGATAATAAGATAAACGTTATCAATCCTATGTTATGATAGTTTTTTTTGTTTCAATGTGTTGGGACTTGGCCCGTGAACAAAACTATGTCTCGTCTATTCAAAATATGGATGTGATACTAAGTATTTCGAACAGACCTCTCCGTTTGAAAACAATGTGATACGATTTGTGCAACTGTGTAGCTAAATTTATGGATACCTCGACATCATTTTATTTAATGTCTGTGAGGTTATGAAAATATATGATGAAAAATTAAAAACTGGGTTTCGATATCAGTGATGTTATTGTTTCTTTAGGAAATGTGAGTTCATGAAAATGTTTACACAATAGGGAAAAGAAAATTCATGTTACTGTCATTTGATCTTTAGCTAAGTGTTGAAACTATATGATATGTTCAACCAAATGCCTCGTCCTCGACTGTGTAAATGATTAAGTAATACAACTATACGTCTGTCAGGATTTAGGGTTGTAGTTAGGTTTATATTGGATGAAACAATGATGACTATTGATACGTCCGACATCAAATGGAATTTGTGTGTACTGTTTGACTTTTGCTCCTACATTCATTGAAATGTCTTAACTTTGTGATGATATTTGAAATCAAAGAGTTCGATCTATAGTAATGATTTGTAATGTAAAAAAAATACATAATTTGTCTACTGTGAGTAAAACAAGAAAATGACAGAGAGCTTATTTGTTTAGCTCGATCATGTAACAGTATTTCAATTGTGTGTTCATGATTATATGTGCATGTAAAAATAAAAATATTAAACCCTAACTATATAATAAAAACTTTGTTTGCTTAACTACTCTATCTGTACAATAATAGGAATATTAGTAATAACAGTAAACTTTGAAAGTATTTAAATGTAGAATTACAAAACCTAAGTTAGTAATGTGATGCTTCTTATTCGTCTAACTGTCCTATATATACAATAATGAGATTAAGAGAAAACTATAGTTATTCTTTTGAAACTAAACTTTGGGAAACACAAATGAAAAGAATGGAAATTAAAAAATGGTGTTGTGAGTAGAATACAATAGATATTGCTAAATAATAACACCAGATAATTTTAACAGAATATAAAAAAAAATAGTACTTCCATCGCCATGGTAGTTTGCCTATCCTATCTTATCTATCTTAATCTATTTTTGTACTGGAGTATGATGCTGTTCCTTTTTACATGGGGAAAAATACAGAAACCATTTTATTCAATCATTTCATAATTATACAAAATTATTAACTTATACAGGAAACTAAAATAACTTATAAATTAAACAGTGAAAGTTTAATAAACAACAAAACTGTAATATGCAAAATAGATAACAGAACTTAAAAATAAAACAGATAAGACAATAGAACCTGTAACTGACGATAAGGCCGACAAACACCGAAGGAGGCGTGTTCCTCCCAACCTGCTTCAAAAGAAGCAACTCAAGTGCTGACTTCTAATGAACCCCCGAGCCTACTTACTGATCCAGTAAGTGGGTGGAATCTGTGTAGAAGCAAGGCACTAAAAAAAAATACCTTCTCCACTCGGTATCAACCTCCTTAAACAAATGCCTTCTCCACTCAGCATCAAACTCCTGAACTCAATAAGAGTTTGGCAGACTCACAACATGATCAACAACAACATATCCCCTCATCAAATCTCTTGTGTGCAAACACAACAAAACCCCAAGGTAAATTTCCTCGTCAGGAAAAGTGATGAATCTCAGTTCAATATTTGATGGCTATTATATAGACTGCCTAGGTCTTTTAGTGGTCAGTTTGGAATAAATGAGCCTCAAGCTCCAGTCCCATCTTTCAGGGCACTATCACCACATTTCAAGGGAGTTGTCCCATACCAACAACTAGTTAGTTGCATCATCATGCTGCCACTTGTCCATTTCCTTCTACCCCAGATTCCATTCCACCTAGTGGATCAGTGACCACTCTTTCAACAGTCCTCTTAGGAGTTTGTCTCCTATTTTATTCATTAAGTAATAATATATTGTGCAAATTACAGTCATCCTTTGACACCTGTCGAATAAAAACTTTACAATAAAAGTTATCATAATGTTTCTAAACATAAAATGTTTTCTAGCTTAAAGGCTATGTTACAAGATCTAACAAGTAGGATTCTCCGACCGCTCTGAATGTTGACATGCTCAATTCATCCTGAATGGCATATTTCAAGCTGTTGACGTACCTAGCGACGGCTTCTTCTCCTTCATCGGTCTAACCAAACCCTATGGATAGTCTATAGAACTCTTCTATGTACTCATTCACGGTCATCTCTCTTTGTCAAAAGATCTAGAACTTTCGAAACAAGGAAATCACATAGTCATTTGGAAAGAATTTCCCATTCAGCTTGGCGACCATAATATCCCAAGACTTGATTTTCTCCTTTCCCTTCTTGACTCTGTCATCCTGCACATTGTGTAATGTCCCTTATTAGGAATTTTATTAAAATTGCAATTTTCCACTTTTTTTCCCTAGTTCGACCTTTGACTAGTTTTGATCTCTAGGTCCCAAATTTGCCCCAAATGATCCCAAATATTCTGAGAAGGTATATGAATGATATTAGAACATAAATATGTGTTTCAGGGATTCCTTTGGACCTTTAAAATACTTCTGCAAATCCTTTTTCAATTATGATCAATGTAGGTAACTTTACTAGTGATTTTCCTTTGACTAGTATTGGTCTCTAGGTCTCAAATTGACTCCAAATGCCTTCAAATATTCAAGGAAGGTGTATGAATGATATTATAACTTGAATATGATGTTTATGGATGACATATGTCCACCAAAATACCTCTGCAAACTCTCTTAAGATTCTGGACCAATTATGCAATTTTACCAGTAATTTGGGGTTCAAATCCCCACGGGGTAAGTACTGAAAATGGCTTCCCAAATGCCTCCAAACCCACTCAAATTTATGAACAGAGGTATGTAATGTGTTAATTATTGTATTAAAGTCTCATATGAACTATTAATGGATTATTACAACTGTTCTCACCCTCTCCCATTCAACTGCAAAAATCCCCAATTCGACCCTTGGGGAAATGACACTATTTCACCTCCCAATACAACTAAATTGAGTAAAAATGCTTCAAATGCTCAAGTACAGTACATGAAACTTGTAGAAGACATCCATGGCAGTATATTTCTCACAAATATATCAGATAATCATCCATTCATTCGAAATCATCATCAATACATTGGCTCACAACAAGGTAGTGGGGAAATGGCATTGTTCTTCCATTAAAAATGATATTTATACATTTTTACTTGGAATTTCGACCTGAAACTTTCTGGAGATGAAGAAAAGAGTATTTAATTCATATTAAAAAATAAATGGGGCATTAAAAGCTTCCCCAAAGAGTACAATAGCTCACCAAAAATGCCCTCCCTCAAGGATAAAGAATATGCCACCAAAATTAGAAATGGTTGAAGGAGTGAGATGCAATAGAAGAAACCATGAGTTGCCCTGTAGCTTACACCTGCAAATAAAGACTCCATTAAAGTTCCAAATGAAAGGTCTGAATGGCCTTTCCAATTACCAACTTGGATGGGAATCTTTCACCCTCGAAATTGGCTAAGGCAAGAAACTAGTCATCCACTAGCTCTCCCTCTTCACAAATGCAATTGCAAATTCTACAAATGATCAAAAGCCATTCTCATACTTCATTTCTACATTTTATAACCAACATTAGCCTTCTAAGGTTCGAAATCCTCTCAATAGATTTCCATTTAGGAAATATTCCACATTTGCCACTTGTCTCCTAGTTCCAACCTTCCATCTTCTCCCAAATTCGATTTTGAGTCTCTTTGGCTTCTCCAACTCCCAAATTCACCTTCTTTGAGCCTATTTTTGGGGCTGACATGTCATAGTGGTCAGATGTTAGAGGTCAGGTCTGCAATTTGTCATAGTTGTCATAGATGATCCATCATTGGTGTCATAGTGGCTAGGGAATCTAGCCCAAGTGTCCACAAACTTCCACTCTGACTCTTTATCTTCCATGGAGGTTACCAATCCTTCCCAATTCGACCTAAGATTCTCAATGACATGTGTTATGACTTACCAACTCACCCAAGAGTGTTCATATTCCCATTAATTCGAATTTGCAAAAGAGAGATACCACGTATTATGAAAAATCAAGCTATTGTGGGTCCCACATCCTCCATATGTCTCCAAAACCATTTTTCACCTAGGATTTCTCTTGAATTTATTTATTCACTATATTTATTAAATACTTGAACCCTTATAATGTCTAAATATCATTTATTATCCCCCTTATTCCAAATCCCAGAGATTCCACCCCAAACCTAGAAAACTAGTAATTTTCCTCCTTGGCAATTATTTGACCCTTAACATCAATTTTACAAACTCTAATGAATATGGATAATGTGATTAGGCCATTGTGACCCAATTCCAAATTTGGGACATGAAAAATCCTCCCTTCCCAATATTGCTTGTCCTCAAGCAATTTCAAACATGGGTGTTGAAGAACCTGCTTTCTGTATAATTCTTTGAAGTTGCCATTGAATTGCCAAACCTTGAGTCTTTGATTTTCCATGAATATTTTATAGAGGAACCACCATGCTTGCTGCTGCACTACTCTGATAAAAATCACTTTATTAAGTGGGAAATCCATCTCCCATATTTCTTGTTTCCCCCAAAAAATTGAAACCGATGAGATAAAAATTATTCCAGGGTCCCATTGCTTGTATTGCACCCCAACAATGAAGAGTGCTCTCCAACCCATACCATCAGATAAGATGATTCCTGGATCCCATTTTCTTGTATGCATTCTTCCAAACATCATGAGTACAAAATATATTTCATCAAAGTACATAACTACATAATGAAAATGTACATCAAGGAGGTGCTTCATCAAAGAATCATGAAAGTGCTTGTACCTCCAAGCAAGTAGACCACGATTTTCCAAGTGCATACAAGCTTCAAGTGACCAATCAAATCTGCTCTATTGACATAGGTGAGGATCCCATGTCCTATAATGCTACTCCAAAATGATGTGATATGCATCAAAATATTCAACCATGTATTCTTTCATCCAAGAAGTGAACGAAGAATCTCCACTAAAATCTGAACCAAATAATGAGCAGAAAAAACAAGGAGACTTCAAATGAATCAAAAAGTCTCACCCATACATCCATGAATGTGAGAATCATAAAGATGTAACAAAGTATGTGGCTTCCAACAAAAATGTTCTCCCATCATAAATATATTCACCCAAGTGTTGGATGAAGTTCCTCTAACATCAAATGAACCCAGTGTTGAGCAAGAAAAACCATGAGTCTTCAAGTGACTCACATCCATATCATAGGTGCATCCATGTAGATGTGAATCATCATAAAGTGACAAATTATGCTACTGCAAATGTGAATAAGAATGTGCTCCAACCATGTCATCATAGAGGTTAAATCTAGGAGTTCCATACTCCTCATGTGGCACCATCAAAAAGAACCCTTTCAACCGTACTTCATTGTGACTAATACTGCAAAACATGGAATTGTAGGATGTAGGAGAATGTATTAACTCACCCAAATGATCAAAAAGTTCAGAATTTTCATCATGGGAAGGATCCATGTTGGTAGCATCATGCAGCTCCTTCAAAAGTGGGAAACTTTTGTCATAGATTGGTTCCAATGTCGAGGAATCATGCTCTTCTTTAAAAATTGCATAAGCTTCATCAAGAGACAATTCAAGTTCCTCTTCCACCACATCAAGTTTTTGGATCTCTTCATGTTCATCTTCAAACACATTAAGCACATTCAAATTCCCACATTTCTCATGATCCACCATATCATGAGAATCCTCCAAACAATCTACCATTTGAAAATCTGAAACATAGGAGGAAAAACAAGTATCTTGCAACTTTTCAAGAATTTGCTCATTTTGAATTGTGAGCTTATGAATATCCTCATTATTCTTCAAGAATGCATCATGTAACAATTCATTAAGCTCAAACAAATGGTTTTTATCAAAAATCAAAGACATGAAATTACCTTTGATGTGGCACATTGCTCTTTGAATTGTCTCCATGTCTTCAAGGAAGGATGTTTCCTCTAATGAAGTAGCTCTCCAACAAGAATTTGACACCAATGCTTGAGTGTCATGGAGAATGCTGAGGGACTCTTTGATATTATTTTCATTCGTCTTTAAGGACCCTTCAAGAAAATGAGGCTCTTGCAAATGAACCTCCTCATCTTCTTCAATTTTGCTTGGACCAACTTCATGAAGCTCAAGTGGTAATGGGGAAGTTGATCTTGGTTCTTCTTCAACTGATACAAGGTCTTCATTATCATGCTTAATGGAACTTGGGCTTGCAGCAACACTTTAAAAAGTGATCTCTATGTCACCAACATAGAGGTGTGAGCACCCATCAGTAGGTACTCATTCATAGTTTAAGCATCCATCAGTAGATGCTCTTTGGTTCATGTCTAAGCTAGAAGGTGTCTCGAAATGATCCTCCATATTTTCAATAGAATCTTCTGCATACTCTTGTGATGTCTCTTCATTTTTATCCTTCAAGCAAGATGATGCATTTTTTCCCTTGTTTTCCTTATGATCAATATCTTTAGAATCTCCTTTTGAATAATTCCCAAAAGCTCTCCTCAAGTGGGACATAATTTCATGCAGACATGTATGATACTCACTCCAAGGTTCTTTACAAGAAAGGCATAAACCTTTCTTTACTAACTCCACATCTTCATTTTTGGGCCTATTTTCAAAAACATGTTTAGCAAAGTACTCAAAAGACATGGAATTTTGTGTATTTTTACTAAAAGCAAGATATTCTTGATATTTTTGATATTGTTGGGGCAAGGTTTTATATTTTGCTCCCCATCTTTGGAACTCACTCATAGAATTATCCTTGGTTGGTGTGACACACTCATATTTATCATATTTAAAGTCATAAGAATAATCTTCATTTCTCTTGAAATTGTAAGAAGTGTTGCATGATGGCACCTCTTCCTCGTACCTTTCACATTCTGCTTCATATTGCTCATAAGCATCTGCATATTCCTCATAAGAATTGTACTCATAGGATTCATCATAATAGTAAGACATGGCTGCCAATTATTCTTGAATGTATGTACCTAATACACAGGTGCAAGGACCATGCTCTGATACCACTGTAATGTCCCTTATTAGGAATTTTATTAAAATTGCAATTTTCCACTTTTTTTCCCTAGTTCGACCTTTGACTAGTTTTGATCTCTAGGTCCCAAATTTGCCCCAAATGATACCAAATCTTCTGAGAAGGTATATAAATTATATTAGAAAATAAATATGTGTTTCAGGGATTCCTTTGGACCTTTAAAATACTTCTGCAAATCCTTTTTCAATTCTGATCAATGTAGGTAACTTTACTAGTGATTTTCCTTTGACTAATATTGGTCTCTAGGTCTCAAATTGACTCCAAATGCCTTCAAATATTCAAGGAAGGTGTATGAATGATATTATAACTTGAATATTATGTTTATGGATGACATATGTTCACCAAAAGACCTCTACAAACTCTCTTAATATTCTGGATCAATTATGCAATTTTACTAGTAATTTGGGGTTCAAATCCCCCTGGGGTAAGTACTGAAAATGGCTTCCGAAATGCCTCCAAACCCACTCAAATTTATGAACAGAGGTATGTAATGTGTTAATTATTGTATTAAAGTCTCATATGCACCATTAATGGATTATTACAACTGTTCTCACCCTCTCCCATTCAACTGCAAAAATCCCCAATTCGACCCTTGGGGAAATGACACTATTTCACCTCCCAATACAACTAAATTGAGTAAAAATGCTTCAAATGCTCAAGTACAATACATGAAACTTGTAGAAGACATCCATGGCAGTATATTTCTCACAAATATATCAGAGAATCATCCATTCATTCGGAATCATCATCAATACATTGGCTCACAACAAGGTAGTGGGGAAATGGCATTATTCTTCCAGTAAAAATGATATTTATACATTTTTTACTTGGAATTTAGACCTGAAACTTTTTGGATATGAAGAAAATAGTATTTAATTCATATTACAAAATAAATGGGGCATTAAAAGCTTCCCCAAAGAGTACAATAGCTCACCAAAAATGCCCTCCCTCAAGGATCAAGAATATGCCACCAAAATTGGAAATGGTTGAAGGAGTGAGCTGCAATAGAAGAAACCATGAGCTGCCATGTAGCTTACACCTGCAAATAAAGACTCCATTAAAGCTCCAAATGAAAGGTCTGAATGGCCTTTCCAATTACCAACTTGGATGGGAATCTTTCACCCTTGAAATTGGCTAAGGCAAGAAACTAGTCATCCACTAGCTCTCCCTCTTCACAAATGCAATTGCAAATTCTACAAATGATCAAAAGCCATTCTCATACTTCATTTCTACATTTTATAACCAACATTAGCCTTCTAAGGGTCGAAATCCTCTCAATATATTTCCATTTAGGAAATATTCCACATTTGCCACTTGTCTCCTAGTTCCAACCTTCCTTCTTCTCCCAAATTCGATTTTGAGTCTCTTTGGCTTCTCCAACTCCCAAATTCACCTTCTTTGACCCTATTTTTGGGGCTGACATATCATAGTGGTCAGATGTCAGAGGTCAGGTCTGCAATTTGTCATAGTTGTCATA
The DNA here is from genome assembly GCA_027924585.1 of Larix kaempferi. Taxonomy (NCBI): domain Eukaryota; kingdom Viridiplantae; phylum Streptophyta; class Pinopsida; order Pinales; family Pinaceae; genus Larix; species Larix kaempferi. The sequence continues at coordinate 4,169,537 of BSBM01000249.1, forward strand.
GATGCTCCATCATTGGTGTCATAGGGGCTAGGGAATCTAGCCCAAGTGTCCACAAACTTCCACTTTGACTCTTTATCTTCCATGGAGGTTACCAATCCTTCCCAATTCGACCTAAGATTCTCAATGACATGTGTTATGACTTACCAACTCACCTAAGAGTGTTCACATTCCCATTAATTCGAATTTGCAAGAGAGAGATACCATGTATTATGAAAAATCAAGCTAGTGTGGGTCCCACATCCTCCATATGTCTCCAAAACCATTTGTCACCTAGGATTTCTCTTGAATTTCTCTATTCACTATATTTATTAAATACTTGAACCCTTATAATGTCTAAATATCATTTATTATCCCCCTTATTCCAAATCCCAAAGCTTCCACCCCAAACCTAGGAAACTAGTAATTTTCCTCCTTGGCAATTATTTGACCCTTAACATCAATTTTACAAACTCTAATGAATATGGCTAATGTGATTAGGCCATTGTGACCCAATTCCAAATTTGGGACATGAAAAATCCTCCCTTCCCAATATTGCTTGTCCTCAAGCAATTTCAAACATGGGTGTTGAAGAACCTGCTTTCTGTATAATTCTTTGAAGTTGCCATTGAATTGCCAAACCTTGAGTCTTTGAGTTTCCATGAATATTTTAGAGAGGAATCACCATGCTTGCTGCTGCACTACTCTGATAAAATCACTTTATTAAGTGGGAAATCCATCTCCCATACTTCTTGTTTCCCCAAAAAAATTGAAACCAATGAGATAAAAATTATTCCAGGGTCCCATTGCTTGTATTGCCCCCTAACAATGAAGAGTGCTCTCCAACCCATACCATCAGATAAGATGGTTCCTGGATCCCATTTTCTTGTATGCATTCTTCCAAACATCATGAGTACAAAATATATTTCATCAAAGTACATAACTACATAATGAAAATGTACATCAAGGAGGTGCTTCATCAAAGAATCATGAAAGTGCTTGTACCTCCAAGCAAGTAGACCACGATTTTCCAAGTGCATACAAGCTTCAAGTGACCAATCAAATCTGCTCCATTGACATAGGTGAGGATCCCATGTCCTATAATGCTGATCCAAAAGGATGTGATATGCATCAAAATATTCAACCATGTATTCTTTCATCCAAGAAGTGAACGAAGAATCTCCACTAAAATCTGAACCAAATAATGAGCAGAAAAAACAAGGAGACTTCAAATGACTCAAAGAAGTCTCACCCATACATCCATGAATGTGAGAATCATAAAGATGTAACAAAGTATGTGGCTTCCAACAAAAATGTTCTCCCATCATAAATCTATTCACCCAAGTGTTGGATGAAGTTCCTCTAACATCAAATGAACCCAGTGTTGAGCAAGAAAAACCATGACTCTTCAAATGACTCAAATCCATATCATAGGTGCATCCATGTAGATGTGAATCATCATAGAGTGACAAATTATGCTGCTGCAAATGTGAATAAGAATGTGCTCCAACCATGGCATCATAAAAGTTAAATCTAGGAGTTCCATACTGCTCATGTGGCACCATCAAAAAGAACCCTTTCACCCATACTTCATTGCGACTAATACTGCAAAACATGGAATTGTAGGATGTAGGAGAATGTACTAAGTCACCCAAATAATCAAAAAGTTCAGAATTTTAATCATGGGAAGGATCCATGTGGGTCGTATCATGCAGCTCCTTCAAAAGTGGGAAACCTTTGTCATAGATTGGTTCCAATGTCGAGGAATCATGCTCTTCTTTAAAAATTGCATAAGCTTCATCAAGAGACAATTCAAGTTCCTCTTCCACCACATCAAGTCTTTGGATCTCTTCAAGTTCATCTTCAAACACATTAAGCACATTCAAATTCCCACATTTGTCATGATCCACCATATCATAAGAATCCTCCAAACAATCTACCATTTGACAATCTGAAACATAGGAGGAAAAACAAGTATCTTGCAACTTTTCAAGAAGTTGCTCATTTTGAATTGTGAGCTTATGAATATCCTCATTATTCTTCAAGTATGCATCATGTAACAATTCATTAAGCTCAAACAAATGGTTTCTATCAAAAATCAAAGACATGAAATTACCTTTGATGTGGCACATTGCTCTTTGAATCTTCTCCATGTCTTCAAGGAAGGATGTTTCCTCCAATGAAGTAGCTCTCCAACAAGAATTTGACACCAATGCTTGAGTGTCATGGAGAATGCTGAGGGACTCTTCGATCTTATTTTCATTCGTCTTTAAGGACCCTTCAAGAAAATGAGGCTCTTGCAAATGAACCTCCTCGTCTTCTTCAATTTTGCTTGGACCAACTTCATGAAGCTCAAGTGGTGATGGGGAAATTGATCTTGGTTCTTCTTCAATTGATACAAGGTCTTCATTATCATGCTTAATGGAACTTGGGCTTGCAGCAACACTTTCAAAAGTGATCTCTATGTCACCAACATAGAGGTGTGAGCACCCATCAGTAGGTACTCCTTCATTGTTTAAGCATCCATCAGTAGATGCTCTTTGGTTCATGTCTAAGCTAGAAGGTGTCTCGAAATGATCTTCCATATTTTCAATAGAATCTTCTACATTCTCTTGTGATGTCTCTTCATTTTTATCCTTCAAGCAAGATGATGCATTTTTCCCCTTGTTTTCCTTATGATCAATATCTTTAGAATCTCTTTTTGAATAATTCCCAAAAGCTCTCCTCAAGTGGGACATAATTTCATGCACACATGTATGATACTCACTCCAAGGTTCTTTACAAAAAAGGCATAAACCTTTCTTTACTAACTCCACATCTTCATTTTTGGGCCTATTTTCAAAAACATGTTCAGCAAAGTACTCAAAAGACATGGCATTTTGTGTATTTTTGCTAAAAGCAAGATATTCTTGATATTTTTGATATTGTTGGGGCAAGGTTTTATATTTTGCTCTCCATCTTTTGGAACTCACTCATAGAATTATCCTTGGTTGGTGTGACACAATCATATTCATCATATTTAAAGTCATAAGAATAATCTTCATTTCTCTTGAAATTGTAAGAAGTGTTGCATGATGGCACCTCTTCCTCGTACCATTCACATTCTGCTTCATATTGCTCATAAGCATCTGCATATTCCTCATAAGAATTGTACTCATAGGATTCATCATAATAGTAAGACATGGCTGCCAATTATTCTTGAATGTATGTACCTAATACACAGGTGCAAGGACCATGCTCTGATACCACTGTAATGTCCCTTATTAAGAATTTTATTAAAATTACAATTTTCCACTTTTTTCCCTAGTTCGACCTTTGACTAGTTTTGATCTCTAGGTCCCAAATTTGCCCCAAATGATCCCAAATCTTCTGAGAAGGTATATGAATGATATTAGAAAATAAATATGTGTTTCAGGGATTCCTTTGGACCTTTAAAATACTTCTGCAAATCCTCTTTCAATTCTGATCAATGTAGGTAACTTTACTAGTGATTTTCCTTTGACTAGTATTGGTCTCTAGGTCTCAAATTGACTCCAAATTCCTTCAAATATTCAAGGAAGGTGTATGAATGATATTATAACTATAATATGATGTTTATGGATGACATATGTATACCAAAAGACCTCTGCAAACTCTCTTAAGATTCTGGACCAATTATGCAATTTTACTAGTAATTTGGGGTTCAAATCCCCCTGGGGTAAGTACTGAAAATGGCTTCCCAAATGCCTCCAAACCCACTCAAATTTATGAACAGAGGTATGTAATGTGTTAATTATTGTATTGAAGTCTCATATGCACCATTATTGGATTATTACAACTGTTCTCACTCTCTCCCATTCAACTACAAAAATCCCCAATTCGACCCTTGGGGAAATGACACTATTTCACCTCCCAATACAACTAAATTGAGTAGAAATGCTTCAAATTATCAAGTACAGTACATGAAACTTGTAGAAGACATCCATGGAAGTATATTTCTCACAAATATATCAGGGAATCATCCATTCATTCGAAATCATCATCAATACATTGCTCACAACAAGGTAGTGGGGAAATGGCATTGTTCTTCCATTAAAAATGATATTTATACATTTTTACTTGGAATTTAGACCTGAAATTTTTTGGAGATGAAGAAAAGAGTATGTAATTCATATTACAAAAGAAATGGGGCATTAAAAGCTTCCCCAAAGAGTACAATAGCTCACCAAAAACGCCCTCCCTTAAGGATCAAGAATATGCCACCAAAATTGGAAATGGTTGAAGGAGTGAGCTGCAATAGAAGAAACCATGAGATGCCCTATAGCTTACACCTGCAAATAAAGACTCCATTAAAGCTCCAAATGAAAGGTCTGAATGGCCTTTCCAATTACCAACTTGGATGGGAATATTTCACCCTCGAAATTGGCTAAGGCAAGAAACTAGTCATCCACTAGCTCTCCCTCTTCACAAATGCAATTGCAAATTCTACAAATGATCAAAAGCCATTCTCATACTTCATTTATACATTTTATAACCAACATTAGCCTTCTAAGGGTCGAAATACTCTCAATAGATTTCCATTTAGGAAATATTCCACATTTGCCACTTATCTCCTAGTTCCAACCTTCCATCTTCTCCCAAATTCGATTTTGAGTCTCTTTGGCTTCTCCAACTCCCAAATTCACCTTCTTTGAGCCTATTTTTGGGGCTGACATGTCATAGTGGTCAGATGTCAGAGGTCAGGTCTGCAATTTTTCATAGTTGTCATAGATGCTCCATCATTGGTGTCATAGGGGCTAGGGAATCTAGCCCAAGTGTCCACAAACTTCCACTTTGACTCTTTATCTTCCATGGAGGTTACCAATCCTTCCCAATTCGACCTAAGATTCTCAATGACATGTGTTGTGACTTAACAACTCACCCAAGAGTGTTCACATTCCCATTAATTCGAATTTGCAAAAGAGAGATACCATGTACTATGAAAAATCAAGCTAGTGTGGGTCCCACATCCTCCATATGTCTCCAAAACCATTTGTCACCTAGGATTTCTCTTGAATTTATTTATTCACTATATTTATTAAATACTTGAACCCTTATAATGTCTAAATATCATTTATTATCCCCCTTATTCCAAATCCCAAGGCTTCCACCCCAAACCTAGGAAACTAGTAATTTTCCTCCTTGGCAATTATTTGACCCTTAACATCAATTTTACAAACTCTAATGAATATGGCTAATGTGATTAGGCCATTGTGACCCAATTACAAATTTGGGACATGAAACATTGTCCCACCACAATGAGGCATGACCCTTCAACCTCGGACATGAAGTCTTAACCCGTTTAGGATCCTCAATTTGCTCTATGTCGAATTATTTCTCCATTTCTCTGAACCAGTCAATTTAGTCTTCTGGATCCAAGCTTCCTGAGTAGGTATGCACATCTATCTTTGTTGAACCTCTCATAATGGTCAGAAGCTTTATGATTTTTTCATCTGTTTCATCTCCCACTGCTTCCCGTGCTTCCACTTCTTCGACCTCCTTGTCGTTGTGGTCTAGTGCATCAGCAATACAACCATGCCTTTGGATTTATTTGATCGATGTGACTTTATTTTTCAAAGATCGCATTATTTGGATGCACTCATCGAACATCTCACGATCAACTGTGATTGTTGTGCCACGTGCTCTTCGTTCAACACCTCGAACGTTAAGGCCTCTGTGAGCCATTTTCAACCTCGGCTGAAAATCCCACTTCATCCAATCGCAACCGGACTTCAACAAGTCATGTACAACTCTACCCAACCATAGATGGAGTTTTTCAATGCACTTCTACACTGGGTTTACTTCCAATGTCGATACTACTTGACACATCTCAGGTTAGTATCCCTGATCCTCAGGCAACTTCGACTCTGAACTTTTTGGCTCGCAAGATTTTCTTCCCGCTTTGATATGGCTATCTTTCAAATCTCAGGATGTTATAGCTCTGATACAAACCGATGCAAGGCACCTTATGCAATAAGTTTATTTCTTAACAATTACACACCACACACACGTTCACATAGACAAGATGCAAACAACATGATAGAAGTTGGCTTATATTACTTCTAATGAAATGGTTACAATGCAAACTGCAAGAATGTAACTAACTAACTAACTTTCGTCCTTAGCCTTTACAATACAGAAGTAACAGTGTGCTATCTCAATGTGTCGACCGTCACCCTCTCCTGTTTCACTACGGAACTCTGAGCTATGGCTCGATCTCTCTCTGCGTTCGAAAAATGTGTGATTGTTCTCTCCAATCTACCGCTCTTCTCCCCGAACTCTACTTTTCCAAAATTCCAAGTGAACTGACTGAACTCCACTCCTCAGTCTTCTACTTTGCTGCTGTTGTTCCCGAGATCACTCCGACCCCCATTACAAGATTCCTCTATCTATCGATCTTCTTAGATCCTGAAGACTTGCAACTGTCAGCGCCCCTGTTGTGCTGCATAACTCTTCCTGTGTTTACATCTATCACGATCCCAACTACCTTCAATAACTTCCATTAACTTTCTTAGCAACCCCGAACTGTTTCCAAGTACTCTCCTTGACTTCTACACATCCTTCTAACAGGCTACCGCAATCTATGATTTAAGCCATACTTTCTATCAGCTTCGACTTACCCGTCAGCTTCCTTTTCACAACCCAAAGCTTCGCCAATCTACCCCTTCCCCACCGCTTGGCTCACGCCCAAACCTGTTGGAGTCGTGGCTCGATGCATGTTGACCATTGACACCTCTGCTGCTAACTTATCATATGTCGACCCTTGACATGTTGAATCTCGACCTCACGCTGCTTCTGTCGGTCGCATACCGACTGCTCCTGCTCGACTTATTGACTTAGACAACCAATCTTCTCTTTTGCATGAGTGGTCATCGGTACTCCCTCTGGTCGTCCTCCTTCATGTTGATCATCTTCGACTGATCTTCCTAGGCCCCGATGCTGCTGCATCAAAACTCTACCCATCTTAGACCAAGAACGATTCTTCAAACCACAAAATATGAACTATTAAGGGAGTCAATTGCTTCTATATGGGGATATAGGTACCATCATTACTTGTTTTTAGTACTAGGGATAGGCCTCAAGTTTAAGACATGGTTAGCGTAAGAAATAAAGATCTTAGGACCTAGAGAAAGTGTTTAGACATCTAATCTTAAGAAGTGTATAACTAACAGTAAGACATGGGGCCTCTTGAGAGTATCCTTGTCTTGTGAGTGGGTTTTGGAGACATCATGTGGTTTTAAGTAGTAGGTATGGGTTTTATGGTATTGAATATTATACAGCGAGGAATCCCATGCCTTATTCCCTAAAGCAATATTTGAGGCACCCATGGCCGTGAATGATACCTTGGAACTCTACATGTGAGCTCCCAATGTATAGTACATGTCCTCTAATGTGAGATGTTCATGGATTCAATCAGATTTGTGTATGAAGCAGGTGTATAAAATCCTTATTATGTCCAAAAGAGGAAACCAATACCTTAATCTCTAAATATAGATTTTTGGAATCTATGACCAAACATGACACCTCCAACCACCAAACATGACCTTTGAACGAAAATTTGAATTTGGACCAATCCTATAAAAATTGATCCCTAATAAGTCAGTGTTATGGAGAAAAACTTCCTATGGCTCAGGGAAAACCACAATAGATAGATGACTACCAAAAATAAACTTAATTTCCAATGCAATGTTATATAAATGAAAATGCTAAGATATGGAGAATAAGACCAACCTTCAACCGCATGTTCGAAGTCAATCCCCGTTGAGCTTTCAATCTCTACACATGAACCTGTAGATTAGTCTCAACAATAAATACAAGCAAGTGCATATAATGTGTGAAAGACATTAGCATAATCAATAGCATGGTCCATGATATCATAAGCAAATGTAACCCAATGTAATTTAAACAACATTCACAACATCAATTGGATGAGAAAATGAGTATTTCCATTAATTAATAACAAGAAGTACAAGATACAACCTCTTGTCGGAAACCAATCTGAACCAAGAGCTAGGTCTCTCCACTTGTTCCTCCACCACTTCAATCCCCGAAGCGATGGAAAACTCAAACTATGAAAGGAGTTTGGTAGGTGAACACAAGGAGTTCACAACAACAAGGATCGATGAGTGTAGACTCAAGTCACGACAAAAATCCACTAGAGTTATGTTTCTCTCTCTTTCTCCTCCCTTCCATACACCATAAGACCTCAATATATAGCCTTCCAAAGGTAAGTGAAAGGTCAAATTGAGTCATTTCAGGGTATGGAGGGCCAAAGGTCACCCTAAGACCACTTATTAGGAGTAAAAATAGATTTTTTACTGTTGTTTACCATGTAAGTCGATGTACGTGAGCTAATTAGGTGCAGCTTGCATGTACGTTGGCTATAATGGAACAACAAGCATATAGGAACAAAAATAGGGAAACTTGGTTCCTGAAGGGAAAATAATGGAGCTGAGTCAATACAATGGATACTGAAGACCAATCAATGCTAATGCTCACAAGGTGGAAAATTACGCTGTAACAGATGCCCCCTAATGTGTGAGGTTAGAGAAGGTACTACGATGGCTGAAATACATTATAAATCTCAAAAGTGGAGTGATGGAGACACAAATGGAAAGAGTATCCCACTCGTCATAATACAATGATATATTTGGATACATGTCGGCACAATACAACAATCTGATACAATGGCCATGATATGTAGTATATAGTCAATACATGTCATAGGTGGTCATAGCCATGACCCATACAGTAAGATATGGTCGCTTGTTGAAAAGGAAACAACTGGTGCAATACTGAAGGTATGAGAATTGATATCTCATAAGTGCAATCACGATCAGGAGCAACATACTGAATGCTACTACCGTCTAGGGTCTTCTACACAAAACATCTACGGTGCAAGTCCCATCAAATGAATAAAGGTGTTGAAGTCGAACCTGATGTGACATCGTCTGATTATTGGTCAATGATGTATATCGTTAACAGACACGAGATAACGCACCAATAATGAAAATGGGCATCAAGGCACAGAGTACAATCATCAAAGTGTGAATATATGTGTTGAGTTCGAACAGTAAGATGAATACATCGATCAGGGGACATTGATGTATTCCCAAAACTATTAACGGAGAGAGAACCTACAACTAATTACTGCAAGCCTCAAGGTACTCAACCGACTCTAAGTCTCAATTTCGGAATAAATGAGTTGAAGTCAACGGAACAAAACTCTCTGAATGAGGGCATTAAGGAATCCCCCATCAACCATCATGAGGTAACAGCTACGTTGAAAGATTTGGAAGAAATCGGATGATTGGACTGACTCAATAAGGATGGTCGACATGCAATAGTCAAGAGATCTGAGAAGTGGCTAACTCTGCTTTCAAGACTTCCTTTGAACAAGAGCATGAGCAGATGGATAGACTCAGGAAACATAGACTCAAGTACTAGATGATAATAACACTGTGCGATGCAAAAGGCATCAAAAAAGGGCTCCATAATGACTGGAAGCTTAACCAGTCAGTGGAGTAAAATATGAGAAATGAGTATAGCTCCTATGGTCCTACTATAGTCCCAACTCATAATGAATGGAGTGGAGTGAATGCTCTGCTCAAAGGTGACACAATAGCTTCCAACAAGAAGTAGTAAAAATTTTCTCGTATGGCTTTTTATTTTTTTTTATTTTTTTGGTCTTTTTCATATTATGAAAGCTTGAAAAAGAATAAAATTGCTTATAGTAGAACAGGTGAGGGAACGAGTTTCAAATAGCGAGCAAACTAGTCCCAAGCAGTGGAACATACCTATGATCAATGCAAGGAAGCATGTTTAGGATGTGGATAGTCGTGCAGTGTTCCCTCAAGGTAAAGGGTCATCAAATTTCAAAAGAAAAATGAAAGCTCTGCTCGGCTCAAAAGGGAAAGTGCTCAGGCACATGGCTAATAATTGTGTAAGTGCTAACCAGCACAAGGCTCAAACGGCAAGTAGGATGATGCAATGCAATCACAACTCTACAAAAGTGGGGATTATTTTTTCATAAAGTTAGTCTCCTCACCTGAAAAAGTGTAAAACAATGAGAGAAGAACTCTTTTAGTCACATATGACTAGAGTATACCTTTTTCGTAATTAATCCACAAAATTCCGGAAAAGGGGTAAGCTTATACCTAAGTGGATGTTGCTTGAAATCCTTTAAGGAGTCTGAAATGACAAGTATACTCAGTAATCTTGTTTGATTTGAAAAAGTCTAACAAGGGCTTAAAAAAGACTATAAAAATATTTTCCGTAAAGGTTTAACGAGCCCAAAAGAGTAAACTTGTGACCTCCTTACTATTTTTAATGAGCTCAAAGGAGAGATGGAAGAATGGTCGTAATGGGAGCAGACGAGTGTTGGGGATATGCGAGACTAGTTCCAAGCACATGGAACAAAGCTATGCATAATGAAAGGAACATGAACAAGACAAGGACACTCAAGGGTTGTGAGAATTTGGATGGAAAAAGGTTCAAATGCATCATAACAATAGGGAGGCCTAAACCTATATGCAAGGTTCTGAATATGCCTTCCATGACCGAACCGAATGTCAAGAAGGACCGGTAAACAAGTATAAGTCCAGCTAAGAGTCCTGTCTCCAAGAAACATTAGTACCAAAATGATATCTAAAATGTACGTAAAGACAGATCTGGTACATGTCACTATGGGAGAAATACTTTCAACTTCACTATTATCAACCCCAGGTATAATGCAGGAAGAGCTCACCAATGACCACTCTATAGTACCAAATCCCGAGGGATTACAATCAAAATGATCAACATTAGGATAAAGATCAAAGTTGAAGGACGTGGAAGAATCCGCAAGAAAAAATTCATCATCACAGGAGTTGAAAGCTCTACAATAAAATCAGCAGGAAAATCGACTTGCGTATCTATAGGAGAGTCCAAATACTCAACATTAGGAAGACCAGACTCTAATGTCAAACTGAGGCTGGACACAACTGTAACTAGATCAAAATCCAAATGGATGGCAAACTGTATCATAGACTCATTATTATAGCGTAATTTTCCACCTTGTGAGCATCAACATTGATTGGCCTTCAGGATCAGTTTTATTGACTCAGAACTAGTATTTTCCCTTCAGGAACCAAGTTTCCCTATTTTTCTTATTGTACGCTTGCTATCCCATTATAGCCAGCGTACACCCAGGATGCACTTAATTAGCCTGCACACAGTGAGTTATATGGTTAAAACTATAGAAAAGTTACTTTTTACTCCCAAAAAATGGTCTGAGGGTGACCTTTGGCCCTCCATATACTCTGAAACAACTCGATTCAACCTTTCACTTACCTTTGGAAGGTTATATATTGAGCTCTTATGGTATATGGAAGGGAGGAGAAAGAGAAAGCAAGATAACTCTAGTGGATTTTTTCCGTGACTTGAGTATACACTCATTGATCCTTGTTGTTGTGAACTCCTTATGTTCACCTACCAAACTCCTTTCATAGTTTGAGTTTTCCATCGCTTAGGGGATTGAACTAGTGGAGGAACAAGTGGAGAGACCTAGTTCTTGGTTCAGATTGGTTTCCAGCAAGAGGTTGTATCTTGTACTTCTTGTTATTAATTAATGGAAATACTCATTTTCTCATCCAATTGATGTTGTGAATGTTGTTTAAATTACATTCGGTTACATTTGCTTATGATATCATGGACCATGTTATTGATTATGCTAATGTCTTTCACATATTATACGCACTTGCTTGTATTTGTTGTTGAGACTAATCTGCAGGTTCATGTGTAGAGATTGAAAGCTCAATGGGGATCTACTTCGAACATGCGGTTGAAGGTTGGTCTTATTCTCCATATCTTAGCATTTTCATTTATATAGCATTGCATTGGAATTAAGTTTATTTTTATTAGTCATCTGTCTATTGTGGTCTGCCCCGAGCCATAGCAAGTTTTTCTCCGTAACACTAACTTATTAGGGATCAATTTTTATAGGATTGGTCCAAATTCAAATTTTCACTCAAAGGTCAAGTTTGGTGGTTGGAGGTGTCATGTTTGGTCATAGATTCCAAAAATCTATATTTAGAGATTAACGTATTGGTTTCCTCTTTTGGACATAATAAGGATTTTATACACCTGCTTCATGCACAAATCTGATTGAATCCATGAACATCTCACATTAGAGGACATGTACTATACATTGGGAGCTCACAAGTAGAGTTTCAAGGTATCATTCACGGACATGGGTGCCTCAAATATTGCTTTAGGGAATAAGGCATGGGATTCCTCGTTGTATAATATTCAATACCATAAAACCCATACCTACTACTTAAAACCACTTGATGTCTCCAAAACCCACTCACAAGACAAGGATACTCTCAAGAGGCCCCATGTCTTGCTGTTAGATATACACTTCTTAAGATTAGATGTATAAACACTTTCTCTAGGTCCTAAGATCTTTATTTCTTACCCTAACCATGTCTAAAACTTGAGGCCTATCCCTAGTACTAAAAATAAGTAATGATGGTACCTATATCCCCATATAGAAGCAAATGACTCCCTTAATAGTTCATGTTTTGTGGTTAGAAGAATCATTCTTGGTCTAAGATGGGTAGAGTTTCGATGCAGGAGCATCGGGGCCTAGGCATTGGGAATTGAGTTATTTTCTGCTAGTCAACTGTCTATTGTGGTCTACCTCGAGCCATAGGAAGTTTTCTCCGTAACATAAATGGTGACTCCGCTGGGGAGAACCCCCATTTTTCGGGATTTTTAGGAATTTGTCCTTATTTTGAGTTGTCATTTGTCAAGCTTTTGTGTCATTGATTGGCCGTTGGGATCTACAGTAGAAAAGTAGTTTTTTTTGGGTTGTTTGACTCTTTTTAGGCTTATTTTCCTTTCCCTGTACACGAGTAAACCTAGTTTTGACCGTGTCTACCCGCCCCTGTGTGAACTATAGCCCACGTCTACCCACAACTATTCTATGAATAGTTCCATACAACTCCGATAATGTTTGAGTTTTGGGCTTGGGTGGTTGCTAGGTTCGTTCTGAGTGTTCCTGAGTCTTAGTTGGCATGTTTCTTGACTGTTCCATTCTCTATTTGTGACCATAAACTCCTCTTTGTTTTTGTTTTTGAGCTTTTTTATTTTTCACAATTTCTTGTTTTATAGCTCATTAGCTTGGCTAAGTCTTACTATTTGGGATTTGATGGGTTGTCTACCTGATATCCTCTGCATTTCTTTACTAAATAGTTAGATTCTGCTTGCATTTTTTCATTTTCATTTATATTGAAAAAATACAAAAACATTGTTTTGCATTGTCCTTGCATTTATAAGAGAAAATACAAAAATATTTGTTTTATGTTCTGCATTTTGCATCATAGTGCTTGTGATTTCATCTAGGACTTGCTTGCACATTGAAAATTTAAAGATATTGCATTTTATTTCGAACCATTGGATTGATTGTCATATTAGTGGCATGCCTTTTATTGAATAGTTGAGTCTTGTGCTTTTTGGTTCTGCATATCATTGAGTCTTATACATCATCAGTTTCACGACCATATCCTTTGAGTAATTACAACCATTAAAATCAACGCTTAATCTTAAAATTGATTAGAAATGATTTTCTTTTTATAGGGTGCACCAACTAGCTTAGGTTTAGAGTCTTGGAATAGATCACTATGAGTTAACAATCCAAGACTATTGAACCAACATTATGTGTCTGACCAAGGAGTGGTGAAACCCATGATATACATCAGTTTTCTTAGGAATCTCTACTAAAACCAGAGTTAAGCACAAGGTCACGGGAGGTTGGTTGCGAAGATAACCCTCCAATACTGGCTGAACATGGGATATACTTCCAGGATTTGTTCATGTACAGGAGCTCTTGGGGGATTTGACCCTCTTGAGTTTCGGGCTTAGCTACCCTTCCCATACGACGGATCCCACCTATGACTATCCCCCTAAGCATTGGTTATATTGTGGTGACCTTAGTTGCTTTACCTAGATATCACATATGGCATTCGTTGTGGTTAATCTACGATTGTCCTGAGTCAAACAGGGGTTGGACAACACAGTTTCTTGTTGTAAAAGGGATTTGACCCTGTGCACGCAGTAAAGTCTGGGAACCCTTATAACTAATTCTATTACCTCTGGTTATAGTTTGGGAGTCTCAAGCCTCTCCTAGGCGATACATACTGGCTGTAGTGTCGGGAGGTCCCTTGAGCCAGTCCTGTTTTTGTGCATTGGCTTGTATTTTCTTTAGGTATGTGCTCTTTGATCATTAGTTGGCCGTTAGGGGGCACTTAGATTTATTGTTATCGTGGAGGAATATCCACCTCTCCATAGGTATCCTCGTTTGGTTGTTCTACCAGCCGATAAGGTAGCACATCCTTTTTATAAGAGACGCCAAAGGATCCCCTCCGATCCTTTCGATACTTTTGACGAACTTCAAGATTACATTATGACTTTTGAATCTGGCACACCAGGAAGAATTCCCGTGACTCCATCGGGTGAGGTCGATGGACGGACCATTCCTTCCACCCCTAGGGAGGTTGGAGAGGAAGGTTCACCACCACACGTCACTTTTTCACGTTTTGGGCCATACCCACCCCCAGAGCCAAACCCATCTCATGGTACACACACTCAGGGATTCTGATATGGGATGCCATATCTTAATGACACTACAAACCCTTCGACCACTAATCCATTTTCAGTTGGTATGCCCAGTCTTAATTCGAATGTTACATCCACTTCATTGGGTAGTCAAGCCAACACTAGCCTTGGAGCTACGGGCACTGCTCCTTCCGAGGGTGGCGCATCCTATTCTACTCCCTCTGGGGGCGGCAAAACCTCTTCTACTCCCTCCGGGAGCAGCACAACCTTTTTGGCTCCATCTAAGTTTACATCTAGTCATATCCCTTTAGCTTCTACAGTTGTTGGAGGAGGACCTGTTGGCCAGGAAAGACAGCCCACACACTCGACTTAATGCATTCTTGTATGTGTTTAAAGTAATTGTCCTTCACAGGTTCAAGTCCCTGCTGCCTTTGTGATATGCTCTCAAAATAGAGAGTCTCTCAGTTGTGGATATGTGTGAGGTTTACTTAATCAATTTGCTAGTCAAATCAAAAGAATTTTAACCTAAAAGACTATCTTAAGCTAAATGTGAAAAACAATAACTCCTAATTCTACCCTATGATAAACTAAATGCAAATTACCAATCTCAGCCGAGAGCATGAGAATTGTTATGATTTCAAGTCTGAAACAAGTAGACAGTTAACACTTTAATAAGGTAGAAAAGTCCCCAACATTAAAATGAACTGTTATCTTTCTGCATGAGATACAGATCCATAGCAGAATTATTATAATATAAATTCAGACAAAAAAAACAATGATATCAATCTACCATGTAACTTTGGAAACATGGAAACACATAACTATTACTGAGTTCATATATAGCACACATCATGCATACAAACCAGCAGTAATAGAATATTGAGTTAGATAAAACCAGAAATAACTAGAATAGTCTGTCACTCCAGCTTTGAGGTAAATCACTTAGATTCCAAAATACACATGTTAATATGAATTCATTATATAATGACTTAACATATATTAATACAGTAAATATATGTAAGTAAAATTGAACACATAGAAAGAACACAAAATGGATACAGCATGAATAATATATGTAACGGAAACTTGATCAGAGTCTCACACCTTTCTGTAATAAGTCTAGTGTTCAAAAACAGCTCATAAAAACTCAAATTTAAAGCAGAAAATAACACTATTATATATTGTATTGATATCGTCTTCCTCTATTATCCAGAATTCAGAAAATAATAAAGCTTCTGGGAAAAACTTCCCTTCATCCTTTACAAAGCCTCCTCCATGGCAATGTCTCCTCCACTCTGCAAACATAAATTTTACAAAATAGAAATAGAATAATGAAAACAAGGTTTCACTTATTCTGAGGAGACCTCCCCTAGACCCCCTTACACAGGTGATATTCTTTGCTTTTATAAGCCATGAATACTAATGACAGATCCCCTTCCCTATGAGCAGATGCAATGATAAAGAATCTATTTACATCTTTTCTGGTAGGATCTCAGGCGTATTGTTCAAAACAAACTCCATCTTTATGCGAGTCTTCCTCTTTTCCCTGCTGAAGTGGTCGTGATTTCATAAATCTTTAGCCTATCTCTGCAACGAGCTTCGTCTTGCTGTGTCTTGGATGAACTGAGTGATTTAATTTTATTCCTCATGAGCTACGATATGCTCGGAATCTGGTATAAACTCCTTTATTGTTGGTGGACAGATTCAAGTATGTATCTTCAAACGTAATTCCTGTGCATTTACCATCGTATTCACTGTTAACCTGCGCATAAATATAGATATATCAGACATAAGCTACACAGGTTAAAATCGGCTAAAACAGAAAGATAAATGGTAAAATAACAAGAATCTTCTCTCTTGATCAGTCTCGTAATATCGCTGAATGAACCAGTATGTATGCGATCATGGTGGAACTTCTGCGATAAAAGGGCGATCCATTGTAACTGCATCCTCCATTAACTGTCACAACGATCTGGTAGTTTGCCTTCGAAGAAAGACTCCTCAATCACAGGCAGAAAGCTCTCAGATCAATAACAAATTAGATCTGATGTTATCTGTTCAGTGTTCTTCGATGGCGTGTTAAATATAGATTTCAGGTAGCCGGTGTGACCAGGTATTACTACCGGAGAACTCCGTTTCAGAAATGAAGACAAATTTAGCAGAAATTAAAACTGATTCTATTTCACATGCGGTTTGCTGCAAATGCTTCCTTAACAGCAGTCAACTTCCATTAATCTTTTGCATGGATCGTGAGATTCTAACTGATTTTTCTGTTCATGAATTGGCATTTTATTTAATTATTGTTGTAACAAGTGGCTATCATCTCGTTGTATTGGCGTTTTGGTGGAGGTTTATTTGATGGTGTTCCACCTTTCTCGATGTTGTTATTCAGATTCTGTGTTGGCTTCTTTTCCATTTATTCACGTGCACATAATCAGCGTCTTGGAGAGTTTAGCTGCCAGTGATTCCCTTCGAATACTATCCATAGATTTTGTGACATTTTCCTTTGAGAGATGGTGTTGGTAGCGACCTGTTCTTACAAGTGTTAATACCAGGTTGACGCAATCCACATGGCGATGCGCAGTCATCATAAGTCTCCTATTTAGTTGCAACTGGTGTAACGTTTTCCTTGACTGTCAATTAAACAAAACAACTTATTTAATTGAAACCGAAGCATATGATAAAAACTGATTTAAGTTTTAAATTCATTCACACTTGGAACCTGTGCTGTAGCATACGTCTTCTTGAACCAGAATATGATGGTTGTATGACATACAGCGTTCTTACCATGGCAATTAATAGAGACAGAACTTATCCTCAACAGTTTACTCAATGCATTGGCAAACTCTTATTAGAACACGTTAGCATGAATTTGCATGTGTTGTTCTTTTAATTTGTTATCCGTCCAAAACATAAGTTACACCATTCCCAAACAAATATTTAATCTCTTTTAAAACGATACGATAATATAAATGCCATATATTTTCATGCTTTGTGTGTTTTATATCATGGCTATGAGAATT
The DNA here is from genome assembly GCA_027924585.1 of Larix kaempferi. NCBI lineage: Eukaryota > Viridiplantae > Streptophyta > Pinopsida > Pinales > Pinaceae > Larix > Larix kaempferi. Next base: position 4,187,152 of record BSBM01000249.1, read on the forward strand.
CATTGAAAAATAAAGTAGAGTTAAATTGAATTTAACTCATATGAGAAAAGAAAAAGGAGCTGTTCCCTTTTGTCAATTTCAATAAGACAACAAAAGGGAATTACCATTTTTAGATGTCATATCTCATTAATTTAAATGTGTATTAGTTTGCTTGGGAAATATATAAAGTTGTGAACGTATCTCATTACTCATGGAAATAGGAGGTTATAAGTGAAGACTCATGAAGACCTCCATAATTTGTAAAAAGAGATAGGTAGTGATGGACCTTTATTTATTATTTAGGTGATTAAAGCAACTATAGATGTATCATTATCATAGTCTAAGATATATATTAAAAAGGATAATGATTAAAGAATAATTATTTTTATCGAAATTATATAATCACATTCTTATCTTTTTATAAAGGAAGTATATGGTTTAGAAAGCTTATCAAAATAATTATATTTCAAAAGACTTTCATATATTAATAGGCCACACATCCCTTGTCTAAGTAAAGAATAATAATGAAACTCATAGATGTATTGAAAGAATTGACAAGAAAAGTCAAGATAATCCATTTCTTTCAAACTGATGTATGCAATCAACTCAGCTAAAGTCAACTAAGACTATGCAAGTTTCAATTAGCAATCAGAAAGCCAAGAGAATCAAATGACAAAAGTCACCCAATCTTCATGTAATGAAATCCAAGCCAAATAACAAGAAATGCGAAGAGTGGTGGACCAAATAAGAAAATCCATAAAGTTATCCTCTCAAAAACCAAGTAAGAAAAACTAAAAGAAACTAAAGACTAAATATTTACAAAATTTCTAGTGGGGGGCATTTTAATTTGTAAAATCCTGGGACAGTTTTCCCAGCCAACAGGACCACATCCCAAGATTGCTACTCATTTTAGTGGGAACACTTCACATAACACGGCTCACATCACACAACCTAACGCACATGCTTCTACACATATACCCATGACTGTAACCACGTCTTCTAACTAGCATGTCCCTCCTAACACTTGGGGTGGGAACATTTCCAACACTGCGGGTGGGAACATACCCTATACTAGGGGTGGGCACATCCCCAACGTTGGGGGTGGGCACATACCCTATATTGGGGGTGCCCCAACCTTGGGGGTGAGAACATTCCTAATCCTGGGGGTGGGCACATTCCCAACACTAGGGGTGGGAACCTACCCTACACTTATGGTCATTACTCGACTGCTCCTGCTACAACTAGCACCTATATGCCCCATAATGAAATTGGTAATCCTTCTTATAATGCAGTTAGTTCTGGTCCTTACTATAACCCTCCTCATTATGGTGCTTAGAACACATATATACCTTCGTACCCTTACACGGGTCAGGGTGGAGGCGGTTATAATCCTTATGGTCATGGTCATGGTTCATATCATCCCTACGGTCTGCAAGGTCAGCCTATTTTGGGATCCTTTAATTGAGCTTCACAGCCACAGCTCCTGTTTCTTGCTCGGTTGAATCTACCAGATATTTCGAAGATCATGAATGATCCAGTGTATCACAATCCTTCTTGGCCTCTAGTCCCTACCAAGCTCCCTTCTGACATTCCAAAGTTCGAAGGGAAGAATGGTGAGGATCTCGGTGATCATGTTATGACTTTTCACCTTTGGTGTTCCTCAAATTCATTAAATCACGATTCTATTCATCTAAGACTATTTCAACGCACCCTCACGAGGGCAGCCGTAAAGTGGTATGTCGAGTTTCCTGGGGGCACTTACAAGAGTTTTAACGAGATAGCTTTGGTTTTCTTGGATCACTTCCAGTTTCCAGTTCGTTACGATACTAGCACCGAACTTTTATCTACCTTCCTCCAGAACAAGGCCATGCACATATATGATCACATTCAATAGTAGCGTCGACGAAAGAGGTTAGTGAAAGCCAACATTCCTCCAGATTTTTTGTTGCAATGGTTCCTCAAGTATTTGCTTCCCTACATATCTAAGGATGTTTCAGTGTCTGGCATTACAACTGAGGAAGAAGCTATATTCAAAGCTCGGGAGCTATATTTACTCTATGCTCAATCCGGTATCCTGTACGATATCATTCTTGATGCACCATGCTCACGTCATGAGCCCAAGCTTGTTTTTGGACCACATGCTGATGACATTGCGGGATCCACAAGTACTCGACCCATAGACTTGGTGACAAATCAAATGCAAAATTAGTCTATTATCTAGTCTACCCCCAGACAGGCTCACACCTTGTCCACTCCTACCCAATCGTCGGATGTCCATTCTAAAAAGATGACGAAGCCATCAGTTAACCAACAACCTGGTGGAGAGAAGAAGGGGAGAAACAACTGTAAGGGTGGGAATAATGGAAATAATGCAAGTAATTGAAATAATCCTAGGAAAGAGAATGCCAACCCTCCTCGGGATAGTGAAAATGCTGGTGGGGACCGTAAGCCGAGATGTAAGGTGAAATTCACTTGCAAACTTTGTGAGGAGGGTCGCCTGAATCACTTGTGTCCTCAAATTGAGGAAGCATCGAAGCATATTGCACAGAGCCAAGCTGTATTAAAAGATCCCCTTCTGCATGATCAGAATATGGCTTTGAATGCTCCCGCTACTGGCTATGGGACTAATGAAAATACGACGTCTTCTTCTCATGCCAATGGCTATGGATGCATGAACATAGTCCCATCTCAGGTTAGTGTTGCTACCCATTAACGTGGTTATCGTGCACCACAACCGAATATGGGGAATGAGCCTCCTCCTCCTCCTAATACTTCACTGCATATCGAGAAGTCCACTACTATGCCACGGATACCGAAAGGTGTTCTTAAGCACTCGGCACACAATCTCAATGCATGAGTCTCCCAGAACTACTCCATTGTAGAATATTTGGGCCAAACTCCATGTGCCATGTCGGCTCTTGAGGTGTTACAGGCATGTCCTTCACAGAGGCATGCCTTTTTATCTACTTTGGGAGTTCAGGATGTGAGTAGCCCTAGTGTCATTAAAATCGACACTACTAATGTTCATCCTCACTTGCCTTACCATGTGGCTTTCCAAGTCCATGTGAGGTTCTTAGATAAGGTTGTTAAATGTATGATGGTTGACGAAGGTGCTTCCACCTCAGTGATGTCATTGGCTTGTTGGAAATCATTTGGCTCTACTCCCTTGTCAAATATATGACCATGCTTACTGCATTCGATGGTCGATTGTTTAGGCTGCATGGTATTCTCCCTTCCCTTGAGGTCCACTTGGGTGGGAAATCCGTTCCTATTGAAGTCGAGGTGGTTGATGCGCCCATAAACTACAACCTTCTTCTCTGAAGGAATTGGATCTACACAATGAAAGCGATCATATCCTCCATGTTTAGAGTTATTTGCTTTCCTCATGAAGGAAGAATTATGATGGCCAATTAGCTAGACTTCCCTAGTTCTAATTCCATAGCATCACCAGGAACTGTTGTTCCCCGGATCAAAGATTCTCAGCTTCCAACTAGGAACATTGGTGTAGGATTATATTCATCCTTGATGGCATCATTCGACTTTGTTGCACCAATATCCTTTATTGGAACTGTTTCCAATAGTGCACCATCTTCATTGAATAATGTACCTTTCTAGACCTCGTATTTTAATGATTTGTCGACTTTACCATCCAGGAGTACCTCATCCGAGGACATTTCGCACATTGGAATGGCTATGCCTTTATCTATAGCTAAGCTTGCATACCATGAAATTCAACAAGCCACCGCATAGCTACATCCCTCCTCCGCACAGACATAAGAGGAAGATCCCATTATGTTGCTGGCATGGGCAGCCGACTTGTCTTGCTCACATGATTGTCTTGACGGTACTTTTCCTTTGGATGAAGCCATCATTGAGGCCATGTGTGGTAGTGAGAGGCCTTGGGAAGATTTGCATAACCACTCTTATTTTCTTCCTAACCTCGATCTCATTGAGCGAGAAGAGTTTAGGACAACTCTTGCAGAGAGGGTTGGTCACCCTATGGCTCCTTTGGATTCACATGGGATTTACGCGGAGGGGAATATGGCCAATATCTCCTCAACCATACTGATCAACATCTCTCACACACCCGGAAAGATAGAGAACATTTATATCGGTGTTGATTGTTCTCCCGATGAGATCCATATATACACCGACTATTCAAGGAATTTTAGGATGTTTTTGCCTGGTCATATGAGGAGATACCAGGAATAGACCCTAATATTATTGAACATGAGATTAAGATATATCCCAATGCTAAGCCGGTTAGGAAATGACTTTGTGTTGTGAATCCTAGAAAGGTTGCCACGATTAAGGTAGAGGTGGAGAAACTCCTTAAAGCTGGTTTCATCTACCCGGTTCCCCTTACTAAATGGCTGTCAAATCCTATTCCTGTAGATAAGAAGCAAGGAACCATCCGTGTATGCACATACTTTAGAGATATGAACCGTGCATGTCTGAAAGACAACTTTCCCACATCATTCAGAGATCAAATATTGGATGTGTGTGCAGGAAGCGAGTTTTTTTCATTTATGGATGGTTTCTCCTGATATAATCAGATCTAGATAAAGCCCGAGGACCAACATAAAACAGCTTTTATATGTCCTTGGGGTACATTTGCATACCGGGCCCTTTGGCCTTAAAAACGTTGGAGCTACATTTCAACATGCTATGACCTATGCATTTCATGACCTTAAGCATATAGTGGAGGCTTACTTGGACGATCTTCCTGGCCATTCTTGTAAGAAAGTGGACCACCCAAAGCACCTCCGCCTCATTTTCAAAAGATGTCGGTGTTACAAGATTCATTTCAATCGCAATAAGTGCATCTTTGTCATGAGAATGGGTCTCCTTTTAGGGTTCATAGTTTCACAAGAGGGTATAAGAGTCGATCCTCTTAAGGTTGAGGCAATACCTTGGTTGCCTCCCCCACGTAACTTAATTCAACTTCAAAGCCTCCAAGGGAGAGCCACTTTTCTACAACGCTTTGTAGTGAATTATTCTAGTCTTACCAAAGGTTTTGCATGACTATTGAAGAAGGACACACCCTTTATCTGGGATGAGCAAGCCCAACAGTCTTTCGATGCTTTGAAGAAAGCTTTGGTATCAACCCATCTACTTAGTCCACCTGACTTTGCTATATATTTCTTGTTCTATGTGGCCGCATCTCTTGAGACGATTAGCATGGTCTTAGTTCAGGTAGATGATGCACTCCAAAAGCATGTCATCTATTATCTTAGTCAAAATTTGGTAGACGCTGAGCTAAGATACACTCATGTGGAGAAGTTGGAACTTGTGATTGTTCATGAAGTCCAACATTTACTGCATTACATTATGCTTAGGAAAACCACTGTCATAACACACATCAATCCATTTCAATTTGTGTTGTCACGATGTCTAATAGGGGGGAAGTATAATAAATGGATTGTTATTCTTCAGGAGTTTGATCTTGATTTTGCTTTGGAGAAGTCGGTGAAATCCTTGGTTTTCATTAAGCTCATGTCATATTTTCCACGACTTGATGAGGACATCATCCATGAAGATTCCTTTGTGGATGAGCATTTATTTCATACCTCGTCAGCGGACCCTTCGTATGGGGATATCTTCATATATATCCAACCTTTGAATTTCCCTTCGCAGTATTCATGGGATGAACAATGGCGTGTGAGACACCAAGCTAAATATTATGTCATCATCGGTGACACTTTGAATCATCGAGGAAAGAACTCTATCCTCTATCGTTGTTTGAATCTTGAAGAAGTGGAGTTAGTGCTGAATGACTGCCACACCAGTGCGTGTAGTGGTCACTTATCTAGGCTTGCGACATCCCAACGCATCATGCGATTAGGTTACTTCTGGACTTCGATCTTTAAAGATTGTATGAACACTATAAAGAGATACCACCCTTGCCAGGTTTTTTCTCGAAATATACACTCGCACCCCGTGCCCCTTCATCCAGTCGTCACCATCGGTTCCTTCACTAAATGGGGGGTGGATTTCATGGATTGAAAACCAGCTTTGGCTAGGGTGCATCACCATATCATTATGGTTGTGGAATACTTTTCCAAATGGTCTGATGCCATGCCTACTGTAAAAGCTGATGGTGCTATAGCACCCCACTTCGTGTTTAATCAGATTATCATTCGATTCAGTATCCCAAAAGAGATTGTCACTGAGCATGGCAGTCATTTTTAGAACAAAATTATGGCGGATTTGTCACTCAAGCTTGGGTTTTGTCAAGATAATTCATCTTCTTACTACCCCCAAGCGAATGGTCAGGTTAAGGCAGTCAATAAGTCCTTAAAGACCATTCTCCAATGTACCATCCAGCAAAGGAAGAGCAACTGGCACACTATGTTATATCCTTCTTTGTGGGCATATCGAACTGCAATTAAGACAACCATCGGTTTCTCATCGTTTCTACTAGTACACAGTGTGGAGTCTATATTATCGATTGAATGCGAAAACCCTTCATTAAAACTAGCCATAGAGCTCCTTCCTGATATGTCAGATGTTGAGCAGCTTTTGATCCACCTTGAGCATCTAGACGAGCAACGTTGAGATGACGCCGTGGCTATAGATGCCAACAAACATCGTGTCAAGTTTCGATATGATAGGTTTGTTCGTCCCCGATAGTATGTTGAAGGTGATTTGGTCCTCTTGTATGACCAAGCTAAAGAACCCCCGGGGGTAGGCAATTTTAACCCCATGTGACACAGTCCTTACATAGTGAGGCATGTCCTTGAGAAAGGATCCTATGAATTGGAAGACTATGAGGGGAATGCCTTTAAGGAGACTAGAAATGGGCTCTACCTCAAGTGGTATTACGCTTGAGCTTCTAGCTCGAGCTAATACTTTTGTATACTATTGTATAGTTGCTTCTGTACATAGTTTAGATTTCTTTTGGTTTTTCGGATTTGTTGATTCGCTTCTATTTGGTTTACAGATGTCAACGGAATCTCCTATGTTTTTGGGATTCGCGGATGGTGCTATCCATCATACATAGCAACTCACTTCCGCTGCATGGGTTATTTATTCACCTGACCATCAAATTGTGTCTTTAGGAGGTGCCTATCTCGTTTCTACATCCAACAATGTTGCTGAGTACAGTGTCATCATTGAGCTACTTTGGGATGTCATTTCACATGGTATCCAATCTTTAGAAGTCCACCTGGTTTCACAACTGGTTGTGTCTCAATTGAATGGTTGGTATCACGTGACGAATCCTACATTACTATGGATGTTCTTAAGGGTAAGACTCTTGGAGCCTCATTTTGTTTCCATTACATACATCCATGTTCCAAGATGTTTTAATCATGTATCTGATGCATATGCTAATTATGTCCTAGATTGGAATTTGTCACATTGATAAAGAATCACACAAATAAACATTCATTCACACATTTGTACATACACGTATACTAGAACCGGAGAATCATAGTTTTTATAAATAAATCTGTCCAAAAGGTAGTGTCACAGTACAAAACTAGAGCCCGTAGCTCTAAAAAATATACATAATCGATACAAAATATGGGACTGTGAGATATCTAAGCCCTAGGAGGAGGTCTAGCTGCCTTGGCAGGATGTGCCTAAATATAGTAATGAGCTGCATTGGCTATGCGCCATAGTAGTCGCACCCAGGTGCCCGGTACTCCCACAACATGTCATTGCATTGCCTCTAGTACATGCTGCACCTCAATCATGGGTACTCTGGTATTCATACGGGACAAGTTGACCTGTACGGTCTCTAATATGCATTCTGATGCCGTGCCAACTACCTCTCCACCCCTACCCCATCATCGATGTCTCGAGAAGCCCTCTGGTATTTGCGGACCAGTATCTGCGAGCAAACAGTAGAATGTGAATATGTGATACTACATCAAAAAGATTTTTGCATATTTATATATATTAAAAAATCCCAAAAAATTAAATACACAAAACATAAAAAGAGTAACATACCGATGTCTCCGAATGCAGCCCCTGGAGGGAGTGGCATGTCCTGGTCGCCCCAGTAGTCTATCCCGGCATATGGGTAGTCATCGATGGTGATGACCAATAGATCCTACTAGTGGAAGAACTCATCTGTATATGGTGATGCCTGTCGACCACCACCGTGTTTCCTCAGTACCTCTTCCCACTGGGTCAAGGCTGGGTCATAGAGACTATGAAGAGGGAATTCAACCCTAAGACTAAGCCCTGGAACTCTCTCAAAGAAAAAGCTGCACAGTATACTGCCATACCCGGAGTTCTTTTCCTTCCCATGCTTGCACTCCGTTAACTGGGTCTTCATGGACACCAGTAACATTGTGCACCAATCATATACTACGTGCCTCATGCACTCTGCTGTGTAGAACATCACTGACCTTGAAGAATAGTGTAAATCTGCAGAACCTGTGATCCTCACGAGGGTGAGCACTATGATCTTCATGCTCAAACTCACAATGGCCCCAATGGGTACCTGACTCCCCACCTTTTGGGTACCAGGAAGACATTACCACTCTATATAGTTGGGAATGGTGATCCCACCACCTATAGTGCGTGATCAAATACTATCCACCTCCCCTCGGTGGGACAACCCAGTAATGAAATATATGTCATCCACCTCTAATGGGAGTATTTGACCATCCATGTTGAAGTTCTGTGTGTCTACATCCCAGTAGTCAATTAACCAATGAAGTAGTTGGTTTTGGACCCTTAAACCCCCAACACTCCAAAATTTGTAAATCCCACACACTTGTAGTGCTTGTTGCGTAGGTGAATATTGGCAGACATTCTCTTCCACAACATCATGTTCTCTTTCCCTCCACTCTAGAACCATCCTAGAGGAAAAACAAAAGTTTTTTAGCTTTTAAACATTTAAAAAACATTCTTCATGGCCATACCCATGGGAAACTGAGTAGACAGGGGCATCTACCCATGGTCAATGCATGTGTTGACCACATCTAGCAAGCCCTACCCGTGACCCGCGGAGCTGTAGCTTGCATATAGCGCCGTGGAGAATTAGGGCTGGCTTGATAAAAATAATGGACCACTAAAAATTGAAATAAAAGATACCAAATGAAAGAGGGGGATGGGATGACTAACCTACTCCAGACAACTCATTAAATGGACGCCCACAGATTCTGGAATCAGCAACTAAACTTTGAGGTGAAAACTAACCAAAATCACTATTTGGATGAAAATGAAAATGAATTGGTAAATAGTAATTTATTTTTACTATTTATATTTTTGCAAACTCACTTCTCTATAATTTTCACCATTTTAAGCTATTACAGACTAATATAATGTCTTGGAGTACCATTTGGAACATTTTTTTCCAATGAGAGTTGAATTTTGGCCGTTTCGCGCCTACGATAGGTATATTTCACACCTGTCATATAGGTTAGATGTCATTTTCACCTGCATTATGCATTTTACCTTTGACCATTTGTCATTAACCCTAGGTGCGACCCCTCTTTGTAATCGACACAGAACCTTCACATTGTTATAGAAGTGTCATTATTTGGCGGTAGCGCTTGTCCGAACATGGGTGCCCTAGTTAGAACCTTTTTATGCCTTTTGGTGCCCATGCTGTTGTCTCTCCTTCGGATCAGGAGTCCTTCGTAGTTACGCCATGACTTTGCGATAAAGACAAATACTCTACTTTGTCTTATGCTGGCCATCTCCCCACTACTACATTTTTGGCCTTTAAGGGGGGTTGTCTTCCCCCCCGAAAAGTGACTTTTGAGGGCGGTTTGTGACCCCCCTCATACAGGTCAACAGAGGCAGTTTGTGACCCCCCTCATAGAGGTCAACAGAGGCGGTTTTAAATCCCCCTTGTAGACCCCTTTATAGAGACCTATGCGGGCGGTTTTGAACCCCCTTCCTAGAGACCTACGAGGGCGGTTGTGAACCCCCCTCATAAGCCCCCTCATACAAACCTACAGGGGCGGTTTGGAACCCCCCTCATAGAGGACTATAGGGGCGGTTTCAAACCCCCCTCGTAGAGGCCTATAGGAGCGATTGTGAACCCCCCTCATATAGTCCTATAGGGGTGGTTTGGAACCTCCCTTGTAGAGGCCTATAGGGGCATTTTAGAACCCCCCTTGTAGAGGCTTATAGGGGTGGTTTTGAACCCCCATCGTAGAGGCCTATAGAGGCAATTTGAAACCCCCCACGTAGAGGCCTATAGGTTCGGTTTGGAACCCCCCTCGTAGATTCCTATAGGGGCGGTTTGTAAACCCCCTTGTAGATTCCTATAGGGGCGATTTGAAACCCCCCTTGTAGAGGCCTACATAGGCAGTTTGAAACCCCCCTTGTAGAGACCTATAGGGGGGGTTCTGAACACCCCTCATCGTAAGCTATGGGGGCAGTTAACAACCCTCCTCATAACCACCTACAACATCAATTTAAAACCCCCCTCATAGACACCTATAGTGGCTGTTAAGAACCCCCCTCATAGCAAGCTACGGGGGCAGTTTAAAACCCCCCTCATAGTTTTCTACAAGGTCAATTTAGAACCCCCATCATAGCCACCTAAAATATCAGTTTAGAACCCCTGCTATAGCTACCTCTATAGCCATAATAAATCATAATACAATATATTTTATTAAAAATACCAATATTGCAATATCAATAAGGTACGGAGGAATCGCACCACCAACCTCCTGCTTGTAAGGTAGGTGCTCTACCATTGAGCTAGCACCCCTTAAGAGTTAGGGAGATGAGCAACATTAACACTCATATTGCATTATTTTTAAGTCTAAGAAAAAACAATAAGAATGTTCAGGAGATGATTATAACAAGATATACACATGTACCCAAATATCTATAGATTATCATGCAAGAGAAACCTGCTCTTTGCAATCCTCACAAGTCATAAGAACTATAATTCCAAACTTTTTGATTGCTTACTAGAACAACCAAAATGCTGAAAAAAAATTGCATACAATTTGCAGACACAAATTTCAATCATGTGATATGCATTTCATAATATAGTGCAGTTATTCTTATTGTAGACATGACATATTGATGTAGTTGAGGAGCTCAATAGTTTGTGCATGGAAGGCCAATATTCAAGACAAATCATCTTCCTTGTTTGTCTCTTCAAGGATAAAGCTTACTTTCCATTGGAAGTTTCTCTTGTATCAAATATATCTATAATTACATTAGGAAGACTCCTTAAAAATAAACCTGAGACAAATAGGGACATCACAGATTGACATATCTAGTGCAAGATGTTTCATTGACAGAACAAGTCAAGGAAATCCTGGGAGGTGTAGAGCTGGAAGTGCATTGTTTCTTTCACATTCCATTGGTTTCTCTTTCAAAGTTGGGGTATGGTAAGGGTTATGATAATTAAGCAAAAATGAAGGCCTTGGCAGCTCTGTTCAGAATTGCAGTGAAGAAAGGATTAGCCTTTGGCTTATGGAGATTCAAAGTTGATCATTGAATGGGTATATATCTATATTCAATCAATTCTTGATGAGATAAAGCTTCAAATTGGTAGATTTAAATTCATTTACTTCACTCATGTATATAGGTAACACAACATGCGGGCTAACAGTCTCTCAAAGCATGGTTTAGAATGTTCTGAAAAATACATGGTTCTAGTAGGACATAGGGAGGATCAGATGGTTTGACAATGGATGATAGTTGTTTATGACTGACAGGATAAATGGTTTCTGTATACATGTCTTATTTCACTTGTGAAATGTAACCATTTGTCTCCTTGAAATATAAAGTTGATATTTCTTCCTTGGAGAAAAAGGTAGCATTCTAATTCTTACATAAAGTTTCCAGGAAACCCATGAATGAATGTCTCATGTGATTTTTACTAGTTCTAAAGTAACAATCTGTATTCTCTATTTACAATAATGTCAAGAAACCAAATAATCAAAGATAGAGAATGCATAGGTTGTGTTGTAGAATACATGTGACTTCAGTTCAAAGACTCACGAAAAGCCAGCTGCTATATAAACTCATCAGTCTTGATAATTAGCCAATTATTTGGGGTAACTTTGGAAGCCATTAAAAATTCAGTAGCCTCTAACAAGAAATCAATACCCTATATGATACAAACATTTCACCATCTCCCACTTAACTGAGAGCCAATGCTTCCGGAAAGCACAAATGGTACTGCTGATGAAAGGGTACACTGGGGCAAAAATCTAATTTATGTGTAATGTACTAAGAGATGACTGGTATAACAAGGAATTTAAATAACAATCCAATAAAGGGAGTTTTTATGAAGCATAATCAGTGGTTGATGCTATCTAATCATTAGTTCCAAGACGTCAGGAACAAGAAAAAAAGTGTAAAAAACTAATACCTACAAAATTGATTCAACAGAAGAGGGAGGTTTGTGCCCTACTTGCTTTTGTAAAGTAATTTTCAAATGAAGATGACTGCAGATTATATATAGCCATGCTAATGTTCATATCCACTGGTTATTTTTGCTATAGGTTAGATTAACTATCATGATTGAAGACACAAGGGAGGCTGAGCAGAAGAGGCAGTTAGGAGTAGAGGATGCTCAGGGTTGCACTAGGGAGGAGATGGGAGTTGCACTTGTTGATGTGTGTGCTTCATTGTTTTTTCCTTTTTTCTTTATTATATGTTTCTAAATCTCCATTCAAAGCCCATTAAAGCAAGAAAATTAATCGATACCTACAATTTGTGATCATTTTACCCGCATATTTAGTTGTGCTTGTTGATATCAACTTTTGGCTTCATCTGTGTGGATTCATATGTTGTTTAATTTGCCTGTAACTTTTTATTTATCACTTTTTTATTTAGTTTTTTAAGATGCCCAATTTATATAGTTGTAAATACGTGAAATGCATATGTTATTATGCTAAACCTTATGGCAGGAATTGGGCAAAAACCTAGAAGATTCAAGATGGTGCAAGCTGGTATCCTAGTCCAAATAGTGACTCCATTAGCAGAGTGGCTAGGGGATAGCAGAGTTGAACTCCTATAAAATTTGAATGAGAAAGGTGTAATATATTTCATACTTTACAATTGTTTATAAGGAATCCTATATGTTTAAGTGTGTAGGGTGTTGCCTAGATTTGTATCTATCTACAAAACAGGATATGTCACCCTACCCTCATTCATACCCTATCTATGTGTCATACATATGGATGTGTGGGATACCTGGGTTGTATCTTTCAGACATGATTTTATACATGTCCTTGGAAGACACGTATATGATGTGCATTGGACACATGATAGAAAGGTATCCCATGCATCCATGTGTTTGACACAGAGATAGGGAATGCACGAGGTTAGGGTGACATATCCTGTTTCATAGATAGATACAAATTTAGGCAGCATCCTACACAAATGGGCAGCCACGATACCTTATAAACAATTGTAAAGTATGAAAGATAATACATTTTTCTCATTCAAAGAAGACACGTATCTGATGCGTGTTGGACATGTGCTCCTTGTGTGTCCCCATGCGTTCTACATGTGGGCTCGATAAACCACAAGGAAAAACAATCTCTAGGTTTTTGGTTGGTGTTTATAGCCAAAATTTGACCTAACAATTAATCACTAATCAATAAGGGAGGTGAAAACAATGTGGAGGTTACCTTATCTTTGAGATTTTTGTTGTTTGGTACAAGTTAAATATGCATTTCATTTTCTGAATTTGTCATTTCTGTGTTTTGTTACATCTCATTGTTTTTCCACTGTGTTACCACCCAAACTGTACATGAGTGGGAAAAGTCTCAACCCACTATCACAACCTAGATGGCAACAAAGGTTGGGTGTCACTTTCACCTCAACACACCCAACTTAAAAGTGCAAGTAGATTTTGTTTTGACGGGAAAATGGGAAAAAACGAATCACAAATTTGGCACTAGGGCCAATAATGGAAAGGATCATGGAGATAAAATCCCAGTTTGATGAAGTTTCTTTTACCCACATTTATAGGGAATTCAATCACAAAGCATACCATCTTTTGAAATAAGCTCTTACAGTGCAGGAAGGTCATCTATTTGAACAAGAATCCAGGGATAACATCCCACTGGTAGTTGTCCTTAAAACTCTTTTTTGATGATGTATAGATGATCTTATTTATGTTTTTCTATAAGTACACATCGATCAATGATCTAAAGCATCATCAATTGTCAACCCTAGATGAAGAACACAAGTGGAAACCCATGCAAAATGGGGGGTTAACACCATCCAAGATTCCAAACCATCAATACCTCATCCATATTGAAAATTACAAGTGGGTACCCATGCAATTTGGGGGATAGAAGACCCCATATGACCAATGGAAAGACACTAGTATTCAGTCCACTCATCCATCTAATTTCCTAAAATTCTAGAGCTAACTCTTCATTTAACTTGGGACTTCATTGCATAAGTTCTAGAAATCCTATTCTAAGGATACCCCATTGAGCCGAAGGAAAGCTATCCTAAAGTGAGAAGAGGCATTGTGAGGCGACATTTGCATCCCTCTTAGTTCCTGCAAGGTATTACTTGAGCTTTAGGACTTTGTCTGAATAAGGGTTTGAATGGTAAGTTAAAAACTCTTGATAGAAATTTGGCTGCTTCACTGACTTTAAGGGGTAGTATGAAAACTTGGTTAAAAAAGGAGGACCATATAGCTTGAGCTCTTGCAAACATTCCCGACATCAAGGATGCAATGCTAAGGTGGAAAATCAAACTTGAAAGCAATGGGACCCATTTGTTGTGTGAAGGTGCAAGGCTCGTACATGAACAGATTGATGTGATGTTGCTTATTTTTCAAGTGTTGTCCATCCAAGTGAAACCAAACTTTGTCACCAACATTAAAATGAGGGGCAACTTGAAGTCTATCATGCAATGCCTTGTACTTAGAAATGCTCTATCAAAGAATTTCATGGGCTCTATTGTGAAGCTTGGCCAAGTTCTAGTAGTACGAAAACTATGGAATATCATTGATGAAAAGGAACACATGCCTCAAAATGCAAAAAAGCGATAAGCCTGTGATGATAGAGAAAGGGAAAATTTGGAAATAATCAACATGAGTGTTTCAAAGAGCAGCCTTCCGCATGTGAAAATGCAAAAACCTCTCAAGAGTCTTGTGATGTACTGAAGGCCTCGTAGAATCTTTCTATTGAAGCCAAGATTTTCTTAGGAAAAAAACATATAGTTTGAGGATAACATAAGGTGACTCAATCATAGATCACGTCACCAAACTTGAAAACATAAGAAGATGGATTGATTTTTGTCGGTGACAAGATTGAAAATAGGATCTTATATCCATTGATCTCAACAATGTACTCAATATTTACATGCTTTTGCAACAAGTTTCAATCTATTAGGAAGAATTGATCCCTTGAAATTTGATGAGCTAAGAGGAATTCTTTTGCAAGAGGAAATACATTGGTTCTATGATGAAAATGACAATTCTAAACATGATTTTGCAACAAGGCATACAAGCCAAGGAAGACAAATCCTTAGCCAAGAAGTGAGAAAAAGAGAAATTCAAAGACAAAGCAATCCCAAGCATGAAGTTTTAACAAAGGAAAACTTTAGTTCAAGTGACAAAGGAAAGTGTTTTTCTTGTGGTAAACCTAGTCTCTTTGAAAACAATTGTAAGAAAATGAAGTTTGATTTTTCTTGATCAAGGCCAACATGGTACTTTAACAAGGTCACTAGAAACCCCCAATTAATATAGGCAACATTTGACCTAAGAATTAATCACTAATCAAGAAGGGAGGTGAAAACAATGTGGAGGTTACCTTATCTTTGAGATTTTTGGTGTTTGGTACAAGTTAAAAATGCATTTCATTTTTTGAATTTGTCATTTCTGTGTTTTGTTACATATGATTGTTTTTCCACTGTGTTACCACCCCAACTGTCCATGAGTGGGAAAAGTATCAACCCACTATCACAACCTAGATGGCAACAAACATTGGGTTTCACTGTCACCTCAACACACCCAACTTAAAAGTGCAAGTAGATTTTGTTTTGAAGGGAAAATGAAAAAAAACAAATCACAAATTTGGCACTAGGGCCTATAATGGAAAGGATCATGGAGATAAAATCCCAGTTTGATGAAGTTTCTTTTACCCAAATTTATAGGGAATTCAATCACAAAGCATACCATCTTTTGAAATAAGCTCTTACAGTGCAGGAAGGTCATTTGTTTGAACAAGAATCCAAGGATAACATCCCACTAGTAGTTTTCCTTAAAACTCTTTTTTGATGATGTATAGATGATCTTATTTATGTTTTTCTATAAGTACACATCCATCAATGATCTAAAGCATCATCAATTGTCAACCCTAGATGAAGAACACAAGTGGAAACCCATGCAAAATGGGGGGTTAACACCATCCAAGATTCCAAATCATCAATACCTCATCCATATTGAAAATTACAAGTGGGTAATAGGTACCTATGCAATTTGGGGGATAGCAGACCCCATATGACCAATGGACAGACACTGGTATTCAGTCCACTCATCCATCTAATTTCCTAAAATTCTAGAGCTAACTCTTCATTTAACTTGGGACTTCATTGCATAAGTTCTAGAAATCCAATTCTAGGGATACCCCGTTGAGCTGAAGGAAAGCTATCCTAAAGTGAGAAGAGGCTTTGTGAGGCGACATTTGCATCCCTCTTAGTTCCTGCAAGGTAGTAATTGAGCTTTAGGACTTTGTCTCAAGAAGGGTTTGAATGGTAAGTTAAAAACTCTTTATAGAAATTTGGCTGCTTCACTGACTTTAAGGGGTAGTATGACAACTTGGTAAAAAAAGGAGGATCATATAGCTTGAGCTCTTGCAAACATTCCCGACATCACGGATGCAATGCTAAGGTGGAAAATCAAACTTGAAAGCAATGGGACCCATTTGTTGTGTGAAGGTGCAAGGCTCATACATGAACAAACTGATGTGATGTTGCTTATTTTTCAAGTGTTGTCCATCCAAGTGAAACCAAACTTTGTCACCAACATGAAAATGAGGGGCAACTTGATGTCTATCATGCAATGCCTTGTACTTATCAATGCTCTATCAAAGAATGTCATGGGCTCTATTGTGAAGCTTGGTCAAGTTCTAGTAGTAAGAAAACTATGGAATATCATTGATGAAAAGGAACACAGGCCTTAAAATGCAAAAAGGCAATAAGCCTGTGATGATAGAGAAAGGGAAAATTTGGAAATAATCAACATGAGATTTTCAAAGAGCATCCTTCCACATGTGAAAATGCAAAAACCTTTCAAGAATATTGGGATGCACTGAAGGCCTCATAGAAGCTTTCTATTGAAGCCAATATTTTATTAGGAAAAGAACATATAGTTTGAAGATAACAGAAGGTGACTCAATCATAGATCACCTCACCAAACTTGAAAACATAAGAAGATGGATTGATTTTTGTAGGTGGCAAGATTGAAAATAGGATCTTATATCCATTGATCTCAACAATGTACTGGATATTTACATGCTTTTGCAACAAGTTTCAATCTATTAGGAAGAATTGATCCCTTGAAATTTGATGAGCTAAGAGGAATTCTTTTGCACGAGGAAATACATTGGTTCTATGATGAAAATGACAATTTTAAACATGATTTTGCAATAAGGAATACGAGACAAGGAAGACAAATCCTTAGCCAGGAAGTTGGAAAAAGAGAAAGTCAAAGACAAAGCAATCCCAAGCATGAAGTTTTATCAAAGGAAAACTTTAGCTCAAGTGACAAAGGAATGTGTTTTTCTTGTGGTAAACCTAGTCTATTTGAAAATGATTGTAAGAAAATGAAGTATGATTTTTCTTGATCAAGACCAACATGGCATTTTAACAAGGTCACTAGAAACCCCCGCCCCTTCATTTATACCAAGAAACATTTCTAAAACCAAAATTAGCACAAAAGTCCTCAAGAACCTTTTCAGGACGTTTCCTCTCCAAAAACACCATAGATGATGTGTTTCCTAGGGAAAAAAAATATATATAAAGGTTCCACAAAGGAAGTGAGATCCACATATGACATGTTTGTCTATAAACAAGCCATAAAAATTCCAGTAAAAGCAAAAAACGCAATTGTTTATAGTTATAATTTTTTTGAAGTTAATTTTTTTTTAAATATTTTGCATATGACATTGCTGTGTTTCTAAAATTATGAAAAGTGTTGTTTCTAAAACAGAAACCGTTTCAGAAACTAAAATAGTTTTCCCCATTTCACGCAGTTTTGATTGTAGCAATATGTAATTATGTTAAAGAACATCATAGCAATAATGAAGAAATTAGATAATAAAGGCTACCTACTATTTCATAAGAGAATAAAGGCTACTTGCTATTTCGTTAGAGAATGTACTTACATTTTCATAGTTTTTTGAATAATTAGGCTGCTAAGATGAAGGCTACTACATTTGAGTTCCATGTGTTAATTTCACAACTTGCGCTGATACATCAAAGCCTAGCAAAGCATGAGCAAGATGTAAGGAACTTTAACATATCATATACCTGTTAAAAGGATGTCATGAATTTCATTTTTCAAAAGCGGTGTATACATTTTGGCATAGATCTCATTAAAACATTCTGTAACAGTAACATTAAGGTAACAAGCACATAAACATTGCACATTAAGACAATGTTCCAAATGGAAATTTTTTAGAAATAATGATGGGGAAACTAAAATCAGTCGAAAAATAACCAAAATTTAGATTAAAGAAGAATGATTGGTATAAAATCTCTACTTCTTCCTAGCCTGGACACTTAGCATATATCCCATTGATTCTTTATTTTGTAATGTGCATTGGATGTTGGCCCTAACATGTTTACCATGGAAAACTTCTACCTTGCAGTTTAAATTGCTGATTAGAATTTAGTGGTTTCAGTTCCTAGAAATGTCTGGTCAATTCTCATTTTGGTTTAGTCTCCAAATTAAGTTTCAATTCATTTACTTTTTCCACTTTCGTATTTATGTATGTGTTTTATCTCAATCAGGGAACATGATAGAGTAGAAAATGTTTCTGAATGAAGGGCATGCTTTTCTCATCCCCTTTTGTGAGTTTTTCTGCCAAAAGAAATGCTATTTTTTATGGTGGAGTATGACTGAAATACTTGAACGTCTTGCAACATATTAATGAGCGGAAATGGATGAAGAAATTTCAGCAAGAATAGAACATCCTTGAAAAAAATTTACCAGGTAATCTCTAAGCTATGCAAACCTTTTTGAATTTTCTACTGGTTTTGCTAGATGAATTCATGATATTTACAGATAGAATGTTACTATATAACTTACCAAGAAACTTGGTTATGCTTCTTCTTTTTTCTCCCTTTGTTTCTTTTAGCATCAATATAGGAATTGTTTTTGCACTCCCACACTGTATTCGCACTGGGTGTATAGTTTAGTCTCATTGCCTACTTTTGTGGTCAATTATACATAATAACATTATCTTATCCTATTTTCACTTTGTATCCACAAGTGAAAAGTTATTCAGTGCCATGCATTTGAACATTTGCTTGAATTGATCATAATTTTCTACTAGATGGAGTGTCTCTATGTTAGTTGGAAATAAAAACCCAAGAACTATACGCATGAGAGCAATTGTTCTATTCTTGTTACCAAACTGTGCCTGAGGATACCGTGTACTGATGTGTAGTCACAGAAAAATAAAACCAAATAAAATTATATGCAGACAGTATTTTAGGCCCTTTATTGTGTTGGTTGTTAAAATAAAGGTTGTTCTAATTATAGCATACATAAACTCTGCATTGATTGGACAGATACAATTTATGTGAGAATCCATGAGGATAGGATGGATTTGCTGAGGGCTGTGACTGTTGGAGCAGCTGGGACTCCATATCAGGATGGGATTTTCTTCTTTGATATTCATTTTCTATCTGAGTATCTTGATGTAACACCTGTAAGCACCTGTTTAGAGCTGTTTGATTTGAAAGTGAAATTGAAATCTAAGTTATGTTTTGAGCTTCAATATGGATATCTCCTATGGCTTATGTTGGATTTTAACCTTGTAGTTAGCATACTACCATTCTCGTGGATTATCGTTGAATCCAAATCTGTATGAGACTGGGAAAGTCTGTCTGAGTCTCTTAAACACATGGACATGCAGAGGAAATGAAGTCTGGGACCCAACATCATCAAGCATTCTACAAGTCCTTGTTTCCATTCAAGGACTGGTACTAAATTCTAAGCCTTACTTTAATGAAGCTGGATATGACAAATAGATTGGTTCAGCTGAAGTGGAGAAGAACTCTTTAGCATACATTGAAAACTCATTTCTCCTATCATGCAAGTCAATGTTGTAAATACTACGCAGGCCCTCGAAGGTAGAATTTTGGGAAGATTTTCATTTCTAATTATCTTGTTGAACTCTTTTCTAGAAACATTTTAAATCCACCGATTATTGTCTGTGCAACATTTTGAAATGTTTGTTAAAGAGCATTTTCAAAAACATGGTCATTGTATTCTTCGTGCATGTGATGCATATATGAAAGGGGCTCAAGTTGGATCACTTTCAGAAGATTGTATGCTTCCATCAAATTCTATGACAAAGTCTGAGAATCAGAATACTAGTTCTCTTGGGTTCAAGCTTATGTTAACTACATACATGGGTAACTATAAAAATTGAGCTAGATAAATGGGAAAGAGTACTTCATCCAATGTCTCTAGGAGGATTACGGCTAAGGTACCCAGTAAACATGAAATCAACAATGGGAAACATGATCATTTAAATCTAGGCATTGGGAAAAAATAGGGTGTGGAAGGAGATTTTGGTGAAGAAATAATTTCCAACAACTAACAGAAGATGTCTTGAAACACCTATCCCAAGAATTCATGGCTCTGATTTGGAAACATGTTAAAAATTATCTACATGTGATCAAAGCTTCCTTATCATAGCTTACAGGAAATGGCTCTGAAATTAGGATGAAATATAATATTTTTAAGGAATTCCCCTTTGGGAGGCTTCCCTGAAATGGCACACATCCTCGACCAACTTGAGGGGAAGGGGTGTCAAATCACTTGCAGATATAACTAGTCAGAACTCAGAAGGAAGTTGAAAAAGTTGGTCACCTCCATAACCCATTCCAAGAGATATTGAAGAGAACTGGAAAGCCCTACAGATCAGAATGAGAGGAATGGCTCCAATTCCCAGGTTGATGAGAGAGTTTGGGGAAGGACAGGAGGTATCTACACTGTTTAGGAGGGATATTCTGAAATGTTAAAAGTCAGTTATGAGCCTGTGTCCAACAAATTTTGTGGGAACTCAATTGGGAATTTGCAGAAAAAAACATAGCTGGGCCATCAATATGTTTCTTATGTATAGAGCTTAGAGTAGAGAGAGAGGTTTTACAGTAGTTCGTTTCGTTCGAATCGGTAGAGCTCTCGTTATCAACTCCTAAAGTGTCTGGCTAAGGGAACTCCTATAGGAGAGCTGATCTTGGTCCAGAATGAAACGTGATGGACGAGGATTCCAGGTCAAGGGAAGTAGGTAAAGAACCAAAGTAGGAATATTTTTTGTCTAAACAGTTAGCAAACATAAGTTTTTTATTTATTCTTATGAGGACAATATGTCCACCAAAACTCTACAAGAAATTAGGGATAGCAATGATAGCTCTGAATCAGACTTGCTTTAAATGTTTCAACTATAACTTCCATCTTCCATATTTTAAAATTTCTATATAATTTGGATCCAATTAGGCTGAGGCCCTTTTAATGGAGTAATGCAAAAGTCTTTGTTCCAGTAAAAAAATAATTAAATTAATTTTTTCTACCCAACACAAAAAAAGGTCATCTGGATTACCTTAACAAACACTGGTATGGATTCCAACTTGGGTTTCCTACAAGGAACAAACGCAGAGCCCCCTCTGGAAGCCCTAATTTCCCTCAAAGGCATATGGTAATTGTAGCCATCATCAGGAAAACTGAGCTCTATGATTTCTTTTCTGATATTATTAGGAAGAGGGCCTTGTCCTTTCCCATTGTTTGATTCATAGGGCTTTGGATGACTACCCTTACATTTATCTTTCTTGGCCTTGACATTGGGTTCCACGTCCGGATCTTCGTTGGTGTCTGCGAAGATGGAGTTGGTTTCTTCCTCTTCTGAATTGGCATGAGGGTTATCTCTTGTGAAGCCCAGAACATAGTTTGTGCCATCACCGACCCGCTTGAAAACCCTGTCGCCATCGCATAAAAATTCGAATGGATCAGAGAACATTGACGATGAATCTCTGCAAACCAAACAAAATGTTGCAGAG
The DNA here is from genome assembly GCA_027924585.1 of Larix kaempferi. Lineage (NCBI taxonomy): Eukaryota > Viridiplantae > Streptophyta > Pinopsida > Pinales > Pinaceae > Larix > Larix kaempferi. The sequence goes on from BSBM01000249.1 coordinate 4,209,328, forward strand.
ATCTTCTTGTTGACGAAGCTCTTCTTCTTTCCCATGGCTGGATTGCTACCTCTTGATCACTGCACTCCTTATCTCTTCTTCTCTATGGTGCTAACGAACCAAACCCCTTACTAAGCCCTAAAATTTTTTAATTACTCTTTATCTCTCCAACTCCACGGTCTGATTTTATGAGTTTATTGTTTTACATATAGGAACAATGCACAACTTATGGAGAGATGTTGTCATATACATTACTTAACACTACATTAAAAAAAAATTATTAAAAAATTATATATCATTTTATTGAATAAAAAATTATGAAAATTAATATTTTTTAAATAATATGAAAAGTAATTTATGAAATCGATGTTAAAGTATGTTGGCATTACAATCAATCTGGAAATTATCTTAACCAAATCACTTCACATACAAGAAGAAGCACTTTTATTCATTCATCAACACTTAAGAGAGATATTGGACAATAGTATTCCCAAGACTATGAGCACTTTCAACAACCATTACAAGTGGAGGAGCCTCAAATATATAGGATTTGAGCTCAACTAAATCCATAATAAGATAATAATAATCCCTTAGATCTATTATGGGGATCAATAAACAATCCAATACTCTCTAACCTCCTAAGTCAAACAAATATTCAAAATGATCGAGCTTTGTGACATGTACAAGATATCACTATAAGATTTCAATGGCACTCATGTACCCTCCTCTAAAATGTAGATAGACCATGTCAAAAGTGAATAAAATAATCAAGATGAACCTATCGAGAGGTGTGCTCCACTAGAGGTTGTTAGATGTGTCCACAAAGCAACCTTTTCCACCACATGTGAGGTGTAGTCAAAATGCAGACCAAGAAGATAGCACAAATGCCAAGGTAGATTCCTTAAATTGATCACAACAATAAAAAACAATTACACATGAGGAGCAACATCTCTCTATAATGGAATGTGTGGAATTTTTGAATGTCAACAAAGATGTGCCCCTCCCTCCAGGCATGGAGCGCCAACCATGGATGCTCTTGCTGGTAGTTGACTACAAGTGTAGGAGGTCCATAAATCATATGCCAACTCATCAAGTTATGCTTGTCGTCAAATCATACAGTAACCCCTCCAACTACTAGGAGAGTCCACAAAAGGAACAAAAGTAACATGTGAAATCCATTCCAATGGGGGTGTTCCATGGGTTTAAGCCCTCCTATGACCCACCAACCATCTTGAGGTATTATTTGCAAAGCATCCAATTTATTATATTCATAATAACCAACTACAAATAGTATTCATCCTATTGTAATGCATTTCTGATTTGATATGCAAAATATTATTTAAGAATAATGTCATAATTCTATCCCAAGATAGGTGAGCAATAAAACTTCACTTGAACAGAAAGTCAGAATTCAAATCCTTCACATTGTTCAACATTGTCTCTGTATGCAATCTACTGTAAACTATCTGTTCAAGTTTTATTGTGATTTTTTTCCAAAGGAGATATGGTTGATCCATTGAGGGTTGAAGCTATCAATATGATTTATCTACCTCATCTCAAGAAATCCATCAAGTGGGTTTGGCAGGAATGGTTCTGGGAAAAGTAGCATTATTTCTCTAATGGAGAACTTTTATGATCCCACTTTGGGTGAGTTTCCTATGTTTATTACTTGTCCATGGAAGTGCTTATTAGTCATGTAACCTCTAGAAATTTTGCTTGCATGGTTTTAAATTAAATTTCATTTTCTATTATGGAAACAAATATGTCAATTTCCTTAGCATGTTCCTGTAGGAGAAGTTCTGCTCGATGGTGAAAATATCAAAAACCTTAACATAGAGTGGTTAAGAAGACATATAGGACTAGTAAGTCATCAACCTGCTCTTTTGAGTTTGAGCATAAAGGAGAATATTATTTATGGATGGACTACTGCAACCATGGATCAAGTTGAAGAGGCAACAAAAAATGCACATGCACATGCATTCATTAGCTCACTTCCTAATGGCTATGATACCCAGGTAGATAAGAAATAGATTTCCTGATGAGATAGTCTATTGATTAAGAATTGGAAAAGTACTTATAGATAGTGATATTGCAGATTGAAAGAAATGGGCTATTTTTTACTGAAGAGAAAAAGATAAAGATTGCTATTGCAAGGGTTGTGCTATGCAATCCTTGTATTCTACTACTTGATGGTTTTACTGGTGCTCTTGATATTGAGGCTGAGCATGTTGTTCAAGAAGATCTAAATATGCTAATGTTGTGCCACTCGACTATAATCATAGCACGTCGTCCAGGTCCAATACGTAATTATGATCTTATTGTTGTCATGGAAGAGGGCCATCTTGCTGAAATGGGTACTCATGAAGAGTTGTTAAGTGCTGATGGCTTATATGCTGAACTCGTTCGATATGAAGAGGTGGCAAAGCTTCCTAAAAGGTATTTTGCAGTTTGTTTCTACACTTTTCAAGTTTGCAACACTTCCATGTGACCAATTATTATATGTTTTGAATAACATGTTCCTATGTTATAGTTCAATGTCAGATGGTTAGCATCTCTCTTTTTGCAACTTTTCCTATCTTTTTGCTACTTAAACAATTTATATGTATGATAGATTATGTTCATAGAACTTGAACATATGTAATTATCAACATGGAAGTTCTTTATAATGGAACATGGAACTGATTGGCTATATCCTAGTAGTTTAGTTCCTTAATTGATCCTATCTATTATGAGTTATTGAGCTCTTTCACCTGAAAACCCATAATTCCAACTGAACCATCAAATCTTGTTCATCCCTAGAACATAAGATGTGCTAGTTAGGTTCGAGTTGCAGTCCTTGAACCGATTCAAGATTTGGCATAGTTACTAAAATTTCTTAAATGAAGAAAGGGAATTGAGGCTTTTGGAAAGAGGGATGGGGTTCCATTGAGCAAGAGCAAGACGCCTTGAGATCGGGGCTATCATGAAAACTAACTAGGGAGACATATCCACCTCTCATTGATGGCAGTTAGATCTCGAAAACCATGATACCGCTTTTATGCTTAGTTCAGTTCAGTACGGTTGGAAACACTTATCTGTTGGGATTAATTTAAAAGTGAAAGATACATATCCAGGGGCTCACTAGGGCTATGTAAGTGATGTTAAGGAAAGAATATTGCATTATTATCTGGTTAGGGAGCCAGAATATATTTCTGCAGTTGCTTCAGCCTCCATCTCTACTTCTACACCTGGAATTTACACCTAGCATCAACACAGTGAGTGACGAAGGCTTTGGAACTTCTCCAACTCCACCTTATTGTGCGCTTTCTTGGGAAACACTTGAGGGTTCTCTATTTTTTCCATAGGATATCTATTTTGTTCAAAACTCTATATTTAGTAAGTTTTTAGGAGGAATCATGGTATTTGTCTAGGATAGAGGGTAGTATAGGGGGGATGTGAGTAGTCTGGTGCAGGGTGAACTGAAAGCATGTATGGAGCGCTAGAGAATGTGAGGATGTGGGGAAAATCGCATATGTGGTAATGCAGATGGATTTGGAGCTCTATATGCCATCAAGAATGGAATGTAGGTTGGGAAACCGATATAGATTCTCCCAACTAATTCATCTCATTTTTTTCGAAGCAAATCGCATACATTGATCACACACTCTCCGGTGAATGCAAAGTTGTCTATATTATCAGCCTTGTTTCCCTGATTGTGGTGGATTAGAGGAGGTGAGTGTCGCTTGGGTTCTTACCAAAGCTGGTACATCTACAACATTCACTCTGCAAGCTCTCCCCATTTCGTCTAGAATCAAGGTTAAAGAAGATCCTCGCAGATAATAAAACAAAGGGTGAGGTAAAGGAAGTAAAGAGCAGTACATTCCGTTTCAGGGCGCTTCAACATATATACATGGTCTCGTGACCCTAAAAGATCTGCAGACATTTTTTCACCCTATACCTTTCAAAAGAATGGAAACATACCTTAATTTCAATGCCAACCAAAAGGAATCAAATGATTTCCATCGCCCTGCTATATACATTGTCAGGAATAGATTGATTGCACCTCCATATTTGTTATTTCCTACAACCACAACCAATCAACAAAATATAAACACAAGGGTTTGATCAATGGCATTTTATGAATTGCAGAAACTATTCGATGCACAATGGATAGGATATGAACACTACCTGTATCGAACGCCTTCATCTTTCCACTTCATTAACCTGGAAGATAAGGCAGAAGAATGAACTATGGATGCAAAAGTCTATGACCAAAACCTTCCCTCTTATGTACAATGAAACAAGAACTGAAACTTAGAAATATTAATTCTTTAAATGAAACTTAGAAATATTAATTCTTTAAAAAATCAAAAGGAGGGAAAACGCATTTTACCACATTTTTATTAATTTTGAAAAAAAAAATCAAAAAGGAGGGCAGACATGCACCATGGAAAGAATTTTCCATCGCATTGTCCATCATCATATTTATTGTGTTATCCAATGTTTGAGTAAAGTTTGATTTCGAATGGCCGGCGAAAGGTGTGGGAATATTTCTTCCCATTTAAAAAATTTCGGAATTGAATGAATGGCATTATTTTTAGCATATTGTATGCTATGATGCATTATTTGGGTACTATAGCACTTTTTCTTCCCGATCTATTATATATTTGATAGGGATATCTACCCCCACTGATTTACAGAATCAAATTGGGTAAGATTTATGAGCAATCCCATTTTGTTCGGTTAATGAATGACTGCCCAACTGAATTTGAAATCATGAAAATATTAATTCCAAAAAAACCCCAAAAGGAAGGAAAACACATTTTATCAAATTTTCAATGGATTGGTTTTAAATATATTTTTTGTTTGTGTGAGTTTAATATCAATATGGGGTTTAAATATTGTTATTATGCATGCATGTCCCAACTCACAATTCAAACAATTGCCCCCTCTTTTTCGTGGTAGCATGCTATTGAATCCTAATAAAATAAAAAACCAAATTTCTAAAGTAATCTCTAGTTGAAGTCGTCTTCCCCGATAGGGAAACATCATCTTTCATTTATACATTGCTCTCACATCTGAATTGATCATTTGAATGACTTCATGTAATCTTCCCACATTGATAAGTTTTAAATTAATATAAAAAGATGGTAGGGACAATCGACATTCTTTAGTTTGGGGTTAAGATTAGGCCAAAGGCAATGGTTTCGGTGGTCTTCTCTCACAACAAAATCCAATAAAGATGCCCACCCTCTTGATTCTGATGATTCAGAATCATCAGAATCAAAACCACCAACCATGGGCTACATTGAAGAATAAGGAGAAGCAATCTTCCTTGCGATAAGTAAATACATTAGCATTAATGGATGGCTTGCAATTTGCAAAGACGTGGAAGATATCATAGAAGTGGAGGGCGCTCCAAATTGCTTCAAGATGGATTGGGAAATATTTGAAAGGATTTGATGTTGTATCATGGCTGAGGAAGAAACACTTTTCTTTCCCAATAACCTCCATTATCTAAAAAAATATATATTGACTATACTACCTGTGGTTAAGCGGTGGATTGCTTGGAAGGTTGGTATAGGTACGAGAGTTCTTTTAGGCTTGGATCCTTTTCTGGGTGGAGGATTTGGCCTTATACTATCAGAAGAACTACTACCACACCTACATAGTCGGGGCCTTTATTATCTTGCATATATACATAAGACAAATATCTCCAACTTGATAGGTTCTAGCATTTTGCTCTCTGCACAAGATCTCAGACTCACGAGAACTCTAGCTAGTGAATGGAACACATACATATAGGGAATTTACCAAAATGGGATCACTCTATCTATAGAACCAGATAGGATAGCTTGGACTTGGAACAAAATAAAAGGGATTGTGACAACAAAAGAGGCTTATAATGCCTTTATATATCTTTATGAGGATGATGATTTGAAGTGGTGGTATACAGTGATATGGAAAATCAAAGCTCCTCCAAAATCAATTATATTTATGTGGTTATGCTTATGAAATAAAGTCTTAAAAGGGGATATTTACAGAGAAAGGGGTGGAATTGGACCTTCAACCTATCTATTATGTTTGAGTAGTGAGGAGACCATACAACATCTTGTAGTAGATTGCAACATTACTCAGGATATTTGGACTTTGATTTGTAACATTATTCAAGTAAAAAATAATTGTCATCTGCAACCCCTTTAAGAAAATTTAAAGCTCTGGTTTTTAAGAAATCCCAAGGCAAAGTCAATTCCCTTTATTGTCACATGGGTCTTATGGATTTTCATGAGTGCCATTCTTTTTTAAGGCTACAGACAAAACCTAGAGGAGGTTGGGAGAAAGATTATTAAAGCATCAACAAAATTCGTTATAGATCCAGGTGTAGACAAAGTAAATTTCTTGATAAATCCAATTTTATTTGGTAATTCCCCCATGGGATTCTTCGATGGCACAACAAATAAGGATCAAAGTGGAATCGGGATTTTGGTGAAAGACACCTCCACTCACTGTTTTAAGGCACACATGGCAACTGATGAAACGAAACTGATGAAGTTGAATATAACAACCCTGACCAGTGTATTTAAATTTTGGTTAACTTTAAAATTCTTCCTCCTTGTATTTTATTAGATTGGGTCCAAAGCTTCATGTTAACAACAACTCCTCAGGAACAATACATGTAAATTTTGGAACCATGCTATTATCGGGCATGTTTAACCTAAAGTTCTTCCGTGGCCGTCTTCGATCATAGGCATCGATGATGATGGTGGAGAGCTCATTCTTCACGTAGTTTGAGTCGGTGGTATGCACTAACATGTGTCTATAGCAAGGCGGCATGTGTCTAAATCAAGGAGACAGGTGGTGGCACATCTTAAATAGTGCAGATGAGTCTTTGCTCTCATATATTGATGATACCCAAAACTTGAGTCCAACTTTGAAAAAACCTTTTCCCATCTAAGTTAATAAAAAAGATCATCAATTTGGGTAGGAGGTGCTTGTTCTTATTTGTCACCTTATTTAACATTGAATAACCAATGCACATCCAAAAGGTTCCATCCTTCTTATTGACTACCAATATGTGTTCTATCCAAGGTGATGCACTTGGTCATATGAACCCTTTGTCTAATAATTATTGTAATGGCATCTTGAATTCACTCAACTCATTAGTTTGCAATATATTCTAGGCCTTGATATGGCCATGTGTGTTTTATGTTATGCTCTCTTGTTTCCATTGTTGTCCATTGGAATCCACTTGAGTCACCCTTCACAAAAAGGGGAAAACAATGAGAAGAAAGGGTGATGGACTGAAAATTACCAACATGTTGAAATTGGCAGGAAAATTCTCATTTTTGGTGTTACAGATCTAAAAATTACCAACATATCCCACTTGTACTTGAAATTAGATTCACTCTTTAGATATTATGTGATGTCGCAAGGCCTTAATCATCACTCAAGAGCAACAGAGGAAATTGTTACATATAGGCTAGATATTCCATATGTAGGTCATATGTAGTAGTCTAGGTTATCATGCATGGACCATCAACCCCATAGAAAATTAATATGGTATTAGGCCATAAAATTAGTTTATAGGCCATGGTATAGGCCACGAGAACCATTGTCAATGTTACAAATATTGAAATGGCCACAATATCTTTCTTGTAAGGTAAATTAATTATGTGCAGGGCCCTACACATGGACCATGAAAAATATAGTAAATTTATTAACCATGGACCATTATTTAGGTTATGAGATCCACTATTGGTTTACATAACCTATAAATATTAAAGCATGGTTTGTTTATTGGTTTACATAACCATGGACAAACCAACAACAACAATGACATCGACGATGGTGACAATCATGATCATGACGATCTCACATGTAGGATAGAGATTCTTATGTGGTAATCTAGGTTAACATGCATGGACCATCAACCGCATGGAAAATTAATATGGCATTAGACCTTAAATTTAGTTCACATGCTGTTGTGTAGGAAAAATACCTTATAGTGAGGAGAAGACACTACCAACTTGGGTGGGGTGATAGGTAAATACATTCTTTGCATTGCATTTAGTTCCTACAACTGAAAGAGATAGAGATATCGAAAGATGCACCTTTTATCGATGGCTTGTCCTAGATTTCGCTTGATCTTCTGCTGTGATGAACTTGCAACACGAAGGGAGCCTTCCTCGGTGTATCTTGACTGCAATAAATATGATGAAATTGAAAACAATTAAATATCAACTATAATCAGACATTAAACCAAATGAACACACAATCCAATAGACATTCAATTTGGGACAGGAAGGGTATTTCTACCTTTTTATTGTCAGAGAAACATGAATCAGTACAAATATACCTAATCGGTCAAGATGCTTCTGCAACCGAGTCTTGGGCTCCTGCTCTTCACAATGACCTGGGAATTCCTCCAACGTAACAACACTTAAAGCATTCTTTCTAGGTTTCTCTCTCATGAATCCTCCTTGTATTTATGGGACAAGGTAGGTAGTTGGAATCGAGAGGTGGTTGAATTGGGAGGTTGGGGAAGTTGGAGAACCAACTTCAACTAATCCCAATTCGTAATCTTAATATATTTTTTGACTTCATCTTAACATGTGCGCGGGTTTCACACAACCAGAGTAGTGCATAGTATGCAACTATTCTACTTTGCAACAAGCATTTGCAACATTTTTGGAGGTGTGCGCTAGTTGTCCTTGAGCAAAGCAGCGCATCTTTTAAGGTGTCCGCTGGTTTACTATATCAATAGTAGTGCACATGTTGTGAAGCCAACAGAAAGAGTGAGTTTCTTTGCTGAAGAGTGTATTTCTGGCAATAAGTCATCTAGGTCAACCTAGCTCTTCAATCCATAGTGTCCTTTTGTGTGATCGACATGGCAATGTGATCACGGACGGAGAAGTGCAGATTTGACGTATAACACATGCCATAGTCCAGGCCACGAGAACCATCGTTTGTGTTAAAAATATTGAAATGGACACCATAAATAATGCCACTAATTAGACACTGACCTAACACAACCAACCCATGTAAATGATTCATGCACTTGGCACACTTGATCCATGCAATGAATTCATGCACCTAGAAAGCTTCAACCTTTAACCCCCTCAGCTCGTACCTAACCTTAACATCTAGTCCCAAACCGAATAACATGATAACTTATAAACCACTTAACCACTAGTACCAACAAAACCATAACCCCTTTCCCACTAACCCACTGATCCCTTAGGTGCCTCGCTTCTAATCCAAAAACTCCCCAAAACTTATGAGAATTGGGATTTTAGGGGGGGGGGGGTTTCAAACAACTACCTCCAAAAGTTCAATTCTCGTGACTTTTAAGGGAGGTTCCAAAATAATAGCCTCCCAAAGTTCAAGTCTCATGACTTTTAGGGGGGGTTTTGAAACCGCCCCCAAAAGTTATGAGAATTGGGCTTTTAGGGGGGGTTTTCAAACAACCGCCTCCAAAAGTTCAATTCTCATTACTTTTAAGGGGGGTTCCAAACAAACCGCTTCCCAAACTTCAATTCTCGTGACTTTTAGGGTGGGTTTTGACAAACCGCCCCCAAAAGTTATGAGAATTGGGATTTTAGGGGGGTTTTCAAACAACCGCCTCCAAAAGTTCAATTATCATGACTTTCAAGGGGGGTTCCAAAAACACCACCTCCAAAAGTTCAATCATCATGACTTTTAGGAAGGGTTTTTACAAACCACCCCTAAAAGTGATGAGAATTGAGCTTTTAGGGGGGGTTTTCCAAAAACCGCCCCCAAATGTCAAATTTCAGGACTTTTGGGGGTGGATTTAAAAAAATCGCCCCCAAAAGTCCAATTTCCATGACCTTTAGGGGTGGTTTTAAAAGACTGTCTCCAAAGGTCTGAAAAAACTTTTAGGGAGGGTTTTACCAAGACCCCCACAAGCCAAAACCGCCCCTAAAGGGCTATTTTGTCATAGTGCCCATAAGGACTCCCCCATTTGTATATCAAGTTCTAATTGCATTGCATCCTCCTCCTTGTTGCTTCAGTCTTGTGCCAGCTCCCATTTACTCATTTGTTAGCCTGGTGCCTGAGCACTTTCCTTGTTGTTCCCTACAGAGCTTTCATTTGCCTTCCACAATTTGATGACCTTTTGACCTTGAGGGAACATTCCCCTGAGTGTCCACATCCTGCACATGCTTCCTTGCATTGATCATAGGTATCTTCCACTACTTGGGACTAGTCTGCTCATTATTTGACACTCGCTCCTTCCCTTGTTGTACTATACAAAATTTTATTCTTTTTCAAGCTTTCAAAATATGAAAAAGACGAAAAAAATTAAATATTCCAAAAAGATGGACAGGAAAATCGGTACTTCTTTTTGTTGGCAGCTGTTCTGTCGCCTTTGAACAAAGCATTCATTCCATTCCATCCACTATGAGTTGGGACTATAGTGGGACCTTAGGAGTTGTACCTATTTTTCAAATTTTACTCCACTGATTGGTTAAGCTTCGAGTCACTATGGAACCCTTTATTAATGCCTCCTGCATCGCACAACGTTATTTCCAGTCTATGCTTCCTGAGTCTACTCATCTGCTCATGCTCTTGTTCAAAGGAAGTCCAGAAACTAGAGTCGGCCACTCCTCATTTCTCTTGACTATTGCATGTCGGTTATCCTTATTGAGTCAGTCCATTTGACTGAGCTCTTCCAAATATTTCATTGTAGTTGTTGCCTCCTGTTGGTTGATGGGGGATGCCTCAATTCCCTCCTTCCAGAGATTTTTGTTCCACTGACTTCAACTCATTTATTCTGGAATTGAGACTTAGATTCAGTTGAGTACCTTGAGGCTTACAGTCATTAGTGGTAGGTTTTCTCGCCATCGACAATTTTGGGAATACATCAATGTCCCCTAATTGATGGATTCATCTTAGTGTTCGACCTCAAAACATCTATTCACACTTTGATGATTGTACTTTGTGCCTTGATGCCCATTTTCATTATTGGTGGGTTATCTTGTGTCTGTTACCAGTATACATCATTGACCAATAATCAGAAGAGGTCACATTAGGTTCGACTTCAACATATTTATTCACTTGATGGGACTTGCACTGCAGACGATTTGTGTAGAAGACCCTAGATGTTAGTAGCATTCAACATGCAGCTCTTGATCGTGACTGTACTTATGAGATCTCATTTCTCATACATCAGCAGTTTTTACCTCCAATATTACACTAGTTGTTTCCTTTTCAATAGGAGACCATATATTATTGTACGGTTCATGGCTATGACGACCTATGACATGTATTCGCTATATACTTCCTATAATGACCATTGCGTCAGATTGTTGTATTGTACTGACAAGTATTTAGAGATATCATTGTATTATGATGAGTGGGATACTCTCTTCATTTCAGTTTCCATCACTCCACTTCTGAGATTTATAATGTATTTCGACCATCCTAGTACCTTATCTAACCTCACACATTAGGGGGCATATGTTATAGCGTAATTTTTCACCTTGTGAGCATCAGCATTGATTGGCCTTTAGGATCCATTTTATTGACTCAGAACTAGTATTTTCCCTTCAGGAACCAAGTTTCCCTATTTTTCTTCTTGTACACTTGTTGTCCCACTATAGCCAGCGTACATGCAGGCTGCACTTCATTAGCCCGCGTACATCGAGTTACATGGTAAAAACTATAGAAAAGTTACTTTTTACTCCCAAAAAGCGATCTTACAGTGACATTTGGGCCTCCATATACCATGAAATGACTTGATTCGACCTTGCACTTACCTTTGGAATGCTATATATTGAGCTCTTATGGTGTATGGAAGGGAGGAGAAAGAGAGAGCAAGATAACTCTAGTGGATTTTTTTCGTGACTTGAGTTTACACTCATTGATCATTGTTGTTGTGAACTCCTTATGTTCACCTACCAAACTCCTTCCATAGTTTGGTTTGCCATTGCATGGGGGATTGAAGTGGTGGAGGCACAAGTGGAGAGACCCAGTTCTTGGTTCAGATTGGTTTCCGGCAAGAGGTCATATCATGTACTTCTTGTTATTAATTAATGGAAATACTCATTTTCTCGTCCAATTGATGCTGTGAATGTTGTTTAAATTACAATGGGTTACATTTGCTTATGATACCATGAATCATGTTATTGCTTATGCTAATATCTTTGACATATTATATGCACTTGCTTGTATTTGTTGTTGAGACTAATCTACAGGTTTAAGTGTAGATATTGAAAGCTCAAAGGGGATCTACTTCGAACATCTGGTTGAAGGTTGGTTTTATTCTCCATATCTTAGCAGTTTCATTATAATAACATTGCATTGGGAATTGAGTTATTCTATGGTAGTCAGTTGTCTGTTGTGGTCTACCCCAAGCCATAGGAAGTTTTCTCTGTAACACTCATCTTGTTCAATAAGTTTAAGGGTGGGAGGGAAACGAGATCTATGATAGAGATACCCCCAAGGCTTGTCATCAGCAATCATGGCCTCGACAATAGCTTCATCCGAAAGAAAAGTACCATCAAGGAAATCATATGAGCAAGATGATTCAAATACCAACACAGGCAGCATAATGGAATCTTCTTCCTCTGTCCATGAAGAAGAGAGATCTGGATCTGCAAGGGCTTGTTGAATATCATGATAAGCAATCTTGTTTATAGATAAGGACATATCCATTCCAACATGCAAAATGTCTCCATACGGGGAACTCGTGGACAGTAGATTCCACAGATCACTAAAATACGATGTCCGAAAAGGTACATGATTCAATGAGGAAGGAGCATCATCGCATATGGTTCCTATGAAGGATATTGGTGTAGGGAAGTCGAAAGATCCCATCAAAGAGGCATACAATCCTACACCAATATTCCCAGTTGCCGGCTGATAATTTTTTATCTGGGGAACAACAGTTCTCAGTGATTCTATGGTATTGAAACTAGAGAAATCAAGCTGATCAACTGTCACAATTCTTCCTTCATGAGGAAAGCAAATAACTGTAAACACGGAGGACATGGTCGCTTTCATTGCGTAGATCCAATTCCTACCTAGAATAAGGTTGTAGTCGATGGGTGCATCAACCACCTCGACTTCAATAGGCATGGATTTCCCACCCAAGTGGACCTCGAGGGAAGGGATGTTGATGTATTTGTAACTTCGAAAGATATTCTTCTATGTATTACATTTGTACTTTATTATATCCCCAATGGAAATGTATCATTCCTTCGATTGGAAGTGTCATCATTTGTATGTGCAAGTGTCGCAAGTATTGTTGTGCCTGTCGCAACTTATACTTGATGGGTTATTAGACCACCTTGGTGGGGTCGGCCTTGTATAAGTTGTGTGGGTCAAAGGGTTATTAGACCACCCTAGTGGGGTCGGCCTTGTATAAGTTGTGTGGGTCAAAGGGTTATTAGACCACCCTAGTGGGGTCGGCCTAGTTAGCATTATGTTAAGTGGTTAAGTTGGGGCCAACCTAGTTAGAGTTAAAAGTCAAGTGAAGTAAAGTATAAATACAGAGTGAGTGTGTCCCATTCTATTCATTCACTCACCCATCCGACTCGCATTAGTTGAGAGAGGAGTGTGCACAAGTGGAGGGGAAGTAGCTACTAGAGTCATCTATCTTTTGGGGATTGATCATTGTGATATTTGTATTGGGGTTCATTCTATCTCCGAGGAAGTTGCGGGGTTTTTCACCTTCTTGGGTTTCCCTGAGGAAACTCTGTGTCTCTTGGGTTTGTGATTGTTATGTTGTGCATGTTATTCTCTTAGTAGGATCCTAGATAATGTTTGAATGCAATTATCGAAAAATTAACATGGTATCAAAGCCATGCTAAGAAGAAGACACTGTGTAGCTATGGAAGCTAGGGCTTCTTAATCTTTAGGTTTCTCTCCACAGATCATCAAAGGCAGGAGGCTAGGCTGACTCTCCTTGCAAGGGTGCATCTTTCTGTCTAGGTAGAATTCAATTATGAGGACTTTTAGTTTTTGGCCCGTCACTACTGCAGGAAATTAGGGTTTCAGAGAAAGTTGGAATTTTTGGAATCCGATACCACGGCTGGATACTCCTCAATAAAATCAAAGTTTAGAGACCAAGATCGAATATTTTGGTTGGACAGAACCCCGGGCATCATCAAACCCTAGTTCAGGATTTTGATCGAAAAGGTGGAAAATTAGGGTTTCTGCAAAAGTTGATATTTTTGGAATTTGTGACCACGGTTGGATGCTCCTCATAAAAATCGAAGTTTAGAGCACAAGATCGAACTTTTTGGCTAGGTAGAACCTCGGGCATTATCAAACCCTAGTTCAGGATTTTGTCTAGAAGATCCGGAAGTTTCAAAGGCAATTTTGAGGGGTCAAATTTTGCAAATTTCAAAATTGAAGTATACCAGCTTTATCAGCTCAACAAGGTGCATATTTCCATCCATTTAGAAGTTTGGAATTCAAAATTTGAATTTTTAGGGTTTCTCTTAAAAACCCTAATCCAGCTCCAGATCTAGTTTTCAGTAATTCAAGTAGTAAGACCTAAATCTTTTATTTCCATTTAAGTTTCTCATCTCACCACACCAAGCTTGAGGATAAGCTTGAAAGAGCTGACAACTTCCAAGCATGGAAGTATAGGATTTTGTTAATCCTAGAAGAGAATGAATTGGACACCTACATACATGAAGAGGTTCCAGTTCCAGAGAGAGATGAGGCTAAGACCTTACATAAGAAGAACTTGGTCAAGGCCAAGAGAATCGTTCTTGATTCTATAAAAGACCATCTCATACCCCATGTGTCTTCCCTAAAGACACCTAAGGAGATATTTGACTCATTGACCAAGTTGTTTGAAGGAAAGAATATAAATCGGAAAATGACTCTGCAGAATCAATTGAAAGGGGTTAAGTTCCAGAATGGAGAGACCATTCAATCCAACTTTACTAAAGTATCTCAAATCAAGGAACAACTCCAAGCAGTGGATGAAGTAGTGGAGAATGGAGAAATTGTCATGACCACATCGAATGACCTACCTAGGTCATGGGACTCCTTCATCCAAGGTATCTATGCAAGAAAGAAGTTGATCTCCTTCAGTAGACTATGGTAACAATGTTCACAAGAAGAAGTTAGGCTTGTATCTCGAGAAGAAAATATGGGAAGTGAAGACTAAGCTTTCACAACTCACACCAAGAGAAGTAAGCCCAAGAGGGAGCAATCTCATCACAAGAAATATTTTCACCGCAAACAATAAGATAAGAAATATCTGAGATGCTTCACATGTAATGAGAAGGGACACTTTGCAGCAGATTGTCCCAAGAACAAAAAGGGCTTCAAGAAGAAGAACAAAAAGAAGAACAAGAAGAGATATCATGCTCATGCTACTGAGGATGATGAACATCCCAAGAAGAAGACTAAGGTAGAAAGTAAAGAATCTTCAAGTGACGATGAATATGTTCTAATCTCTTCTTTCATAGGTACTATTACACATGGGTGTAATGATTGGCTTATTGATAGTGGTGCTTCTAAACATATGAAGAGATTCAAAGAATCTCTTATGGACCTATCTGAACATGAGTCACCTCATAAAGTGAAACTTGGGGATGACTATCAATACCCTATGAAAGGAAGTGGTGAAGCCTCCTACAAGCTAGACTTTAGGAAGTATTTAAAGATGCAAGATGTTTTATATGTACTTGGACTCAAGAAGAATCTTCTCTCCATATCATCTTTGGATGCAAAAGGGATGAGAGTTGCATTTGTGGATGGCCAAGTACTTATGTGGCCAAAAGGTAAGACCATAGATGATGCAGTAGTGATTGGAGGGAAAGAGGGAGGATTGTACAAATTGAAGAGACAACTTGAACATTCCATGGTACATGAATCCATGGATCCAAGTGAACTTCGGCATAGAAGGCTTGCACATGTGCACTATAGAACACTACCAATCGCAACCAAAGTAGTAGAATGTCTTCCTAAAATTCAGTTAAAGCATGAAGGTGTTTGTAAAGAATGTGCAAAAACGAAAGAACACAAAGAAAGCATTTCCAAGTAGTGAAAGCAAGGAAAAAGGAATCTTGGAAATTATCCACTCCAATGTAAGCGGTCTGATGTCATCTAGTTCTTTGAGTGGGTATGTATGTTATGTGTCTTTCATTAATGATTTCTCTAGGAAGACTTTGATTTGTTTCTTGAAGAGCAAAGATGAAGTATTCAACAAATTCAAGGAATTCAAAGCCTTGATAGAAAACCACACTAAAAAGAGGTTGAAGACCTTTAGATCCGACAATGGTCGATAATTCACTTTAGAATGTTGATGTATATGTAACTTCGGAATGTATTTCATCTATATATTATTGTACTCCTATAGAGATGTGTTATTCCTCTATACGGAAGTGTCATCATTTGTATTGACAAGTGTCGCAAGTTGTGTAACTTGCTGATGGGTTATTAGACCACCTACTAGAGGGGTCGGCCCGATATAATGTAACCTGAGGTTATTAAGCTGAGTTAGACAAGTCGGCCGCATAGGTTTATTAGGAAGCACAAGAAAAGTATAAATAGAGATCGGGAGATCTCTATTTCATTCAGCTCATTACTCACTCTTCTATCACTCGAAAAGTGGTGCACATGTGAGGAGGAGGATCAACATCTAAGAGAAGACTATCTCTTGTACTTTGGTTGTACTTTGGTTGTATCATTTCTCTTTCTATCTCTGAGGAAGTTGTGGGGTTTTTCACCTTTATGGTTTTCCCCAGTGAAACTTTGTGTGTCCATTGTCTTATGTGATTGTTTGATATGATTGATACATACTTGATATGCTTGATATGTTGTACATGTTATTCTCTCAGTAAAGATCCTAGAGTATATTGAATTAATGCTCAAAAAATTAACATGGTATCAAAGCTTCCCTGAGAAGAAGACATTGTGCAGTGGCGGAAACTAGGGTTTCTTGTTTATTGTGTTTCTCTCCACAAATTTTGGAAAAGTATTAAGGTAGATTGACTCTACTCATCAAGGAGATTATATCTGTCCAATCAGAATTCAATTCTAAGCACTTTCAGTTTTGGCCCTAAAAATTAGGGTTTCCTCAAAAATAGGAATTTCTGAAATATGAAGACATAGCTGGAAGATCCTTGGAAAAATAGAAGTTTAGAGCTTTGGATCGATATTTTTAGTTGGGTGAAGCTCTGAGAAACTCAAACCCTAATTCAAGGTCCTCCCAAGTGAATCCGAGAGATTGAAAAGCATTTCTGAAGGGTGAATCTTTGCAGTTTTCAAATTCTGAACATACCAAGCTGATCATCTCATCAAGGCACATCTTTCTATCCTTTCAGAATTTTGAAATTCACATTTTTGAATTTTTAGGGTTTCTCTGACAAACCCTAATTCGGGACCAGATCCAGTTTTCAACAAATCAAGTGGTAAGAACTATATATTTTCTATTTCCATTTGAAATACTCTTTAAATATGTCTCACCATACCAAGGTTGAAGATAAGCTTGAAGGAGTTGATAACTTATGAGCATTGAAGTATAGGATTAGGTTAATCCTGGAAGAAAATGTGTTGGACTCTTACATAACCTCTGAGGTCCCTGTCCCAAAGGGAGAAGAGGCTAAAGCCCTCCACAAGAAGAACTTGGTCAAGGAAAAGAGGATCATTGCTGATTCTATCAAGGACTATCTCATCCCACATGTGTCATCTTTGAAGACACGCAAAGAGATGTTTGATTCCCTGACCAAGCCATTTGAAGGGAATAACATAAATCAGAAGATGACCCTGCGGAACTAATTGGAAGGGGTAAAGCTTCAAAATGGAGAAACCATTCAATCTTATTTTTCTAAGGTCTCCCATATCAAGGAACAACTCGAAGTTGTGGATGAAATTGTGGACAATGGTGAAGTTGTCATGACCACACTGAATGGCCTACCTAGGTCATGGGATTCCTTTATCGAAGGAATCTGTGCAAGAAAGAAGTTGGTATCCTTCAATAGACTGTGGGAGGAATGCTCACAAGAAGAAGCAAAGGCTTGTGGCACAAGAAGAAAAGATGGGGAATGAAGATCAAGCTCTCACAGCACACACCAGGAATGGCAAGTTCAAGAGGGATCCATCCCATCACAAGAATAAATCTTTTCACCCATACCAAAAAAGAAAAGAAAGATCTGAGGTGCTTCAATTGTAATGAGAAAGGACACTTTGCCTCAGAATGTCCCAAGAAAAGAAAAGAAGATACCAACAACTTCAACAAGAAGAAGAGGAACAACAAAAGAAGATATCATGCTCATGTCGCTGAGGATGATGAACTACCCAGGATGAAAGCTAGAGTAGAAAGTGATGTCTCATCTAGTGAATATGAATATGTTCTAATCTCAGCCCTCACAGGTACTATTTCTCATGGTTGTAATGATTGGTTAATTGACAGTGGGGCTTCTAAACACATGACTGGGTTTAAAGAATCTTTTGTAAATTTATCTGAACATGAATCACCCCATAAGATGAAACTTGGGGATGATTATAAATACCCTATCAAAGGAAGTGGGGAAGCCTCCTACAACCTAAACTCTGGAAAGTATTTGAAGATGAAAGACGTGTTATTTGTACCTGGGCTCAAGAAGAACCTACTCTCCATCTCTGCATTGGATGCAAAGGGAATGAGGGTTGCCTTTGTAGATGGCCAAGTCCTAATGTGGCAAAAAGGTAAAACTATTGATGATGCAGTGGTGATTGGAGAGCAAGAGGGAATATTGTACAATTTGAAGGGACAAACTGAACATGCCATGGTACATGAATCCATGGAGACAAGTGAACTTTTGCATTGAGGGATTGCATATGTGCACTACAGAGCACTACCAATTGCAAGCAAAGCTATAGAAGGTCTTCCTGAAATGAAGTCAAAGAATGAAGGAGTTTGCAAAGGATGTGCAAAAGCAAAGAACATTAAGAAGGCATTTCCAAGCAATGAAAGCAAAGCAAAAGGGATCTTGGAAATTATCCACTTTGATGTATGCGGTCCAATGTCATCCAACTCTTTGAGTGGGCATGTATACTATGTCTCTTTCATTGATGATTTCTCTACGAAGACTTGGGTTTACTTCTTGAAGAACAAAGATGAAGTATTTGATAAGTTCAAGGAATTGAAAGCCTTGATGGAGAATCAAACTGACAAGAAGATCAAGACATTCAGATCCGACAATGGTGGAGAATTCACTTAAGGTGATTTCAAGAAACTATGCAGTGATTTAGGGATTAAGAGGGAGTTGACTGCTCCCTACAATCCTCAACAGAATGGAGTTGCAGAAAGAAAGAATAGAACAATCATGGAGGCAACTCGGGCAATGTTGCATGACCAGGATCTACCTATGCATCTATGGGCAGAAGTAGCTAGGACAGCTGTATATGTGCAAAACAGAACACCTCACAAGATATTGGACAACAAGACACCAAAAGAAGTCTTCATTGGTAAGAAACCTGAGGTCGGCCATCTCAGGATATTTGGTTGTCCAGTATATACACATGTTCCAAAGGAAAAGAAGACAAAGCTAGATCCTTCAGGATAGAAGGGTATCTTTGTCGGGTACAGTGAAAGCTTGAAGGCTTACATAATATACTTTCCAGGGTTCAAGAAGATTGATGTCAGCAGGGATGTGACATTTGATGAAGACTCAGCTTTCATCAAGTCAAGGAAGGAACCTGTTGAAGATCATGAAGAACCAAAGGAGACCAGATTTAAAGATACAACCATGACTGAAGCAAATCCAGAAGCAGATCGAGAAATTGAAGATCCAAAAGAACCTATAGATCCACCTCGTGAGAAGGACTCTCACAAGAGGAAACTTGCATGGGCTAGAGAGCTCATTCAAGATGCAGAAAGGTATGGCATTCCAGAAGAAGAATATAGCGCAAGGAAGATAACTAGATCTCACACCAGTTATGTTGCCTTACTCTGTGACATTATGAATAAAGAAGAATCCAATTATGAAGAAGCAGTGGAAAAGAAAGAAAGGAAGGATGCCATCGTCGAAGAGTATCAGTCGTTCATGAAGAATGATGTTTGGGATGTAGTTCGAAGACCTGAAGGGAAGTCAGTTGTGACTTCCAAGTGGATCTACAAGATCAAGCATGTTGTAGATGATAGTATAGAGAAATACAAAGCGAGATTTGTAGATCGTGGCTTCTCGCAGAAAGAAGGGATTGATTACGAAGAAACTTTTGCTCCTGTAGCCAGGTACACTTCCATCAGATCAATACTTGCTTTGGCTACAGTAATGAAATGGAAGATAAACCAGATGGATGTCAAGACAACTTTATTGAATGGCGTAGTCGAAAAGGAAGTGTATGTGGAGCAGCCACTTGGTTTTGAGACACATGAGAGAGAGTCATATGTGTGCAAGTTGAAGAAAGCCTTGTATGGCTTGAAGCAAGCTCCTAGGACTTGGTATGGTAGGATGGACAACTTTCTATCTAGTTTGGGCTTTACCAAGAGTAAAGTAGATTCCAACCTTTACTACAAGGTTGAAGAAGGCAATCTAGTGATACTACTTCTGTATGTGGATGGCTTGCTTGTTACAAGACAAGATAGTTTGATCGTTGATACCAAGAGGAAGCTTGCTGCTGAGTTCGAGATGAAGGACTTGGGGATAATGCACTATTTTCTAGGCATGGAGGTGTGGCAGAGTGCAGATGGGATCTTCCTTGGACAAGGGAAGTATGCAATAGAGATCCTGAAGAGGTTTGGGATGATGGACTGCAAGGCCATGGCCACACCTATGGCATCAAACTTGAAGCTTTTGTGTGATGCTTCATCTGAGCCAGTTGATGTCACTATGTATCGTCAAATGATTGGGTCCTTGATGTACCTGATGAACACAAGACCAGATATTTGCTTTGCGGTGAACACATTGAGCCAGTTCCTGAAAGATCCGAGGAGTGTTCACCTGGTTGTTGTAAAGCATATTCTGAGGTACCCGAAGGGTATGGTTGATTATGGGCTCAAGTATGATGTGAATCGAAGGTTTAACCTGCAGGTTTATGTTGATTCAGATTGGGCAGGTAGTGTTACAGATAGGAAGAGCACATTTGGGTGTTGCTTCAATATGGGATCAGGTGTGATCTCTTGGTTTAGCAGGAAGCAGTCCTGTGTAGCACTGAGTACAGCCGAGGCACAGTATGTTACAGCTTGTTCGGCTAGTTGTGAGGCAGTATGGATCTAGAAGCTGCTGTCTGAGTTTGATCTCCCGCTAGAGGATACTGGTATCTTTTGTGACAACCAGAGTTATGTGAAGCTGTCTGAGAACCCAGTGTTCCACGGTAGGTCAAAACACATTGAGATCAAATATCACTATGTCAGGGATATGGTGCAGAGAGGAGCAGCGAAGGTCCCGTATATTGCGACGGATGAGTAGGTTGCAGATGTGATAAAGAAACCACTAGCCAGAGTGAAGTTTGAGTACTTCAGAGAGAGGCTTGGTGTTCTTCAGATTGATGACACTTCGAGGAAGAAGTGATGGACACATTTGCTGGATCCATTCCAAGCATGGTGAGAGGAGGATCCTTCCCATGGATATTGATGTAAGCGTTGGATGGTGAGCATCAGGACGATGCTCTAGTTACTGCTCTGTATATGCATCAGGTGGATGCATGATATGTATCAAGTGGATACATTGTATGATCAGGTGGATCATGTATGTGATATGCGTCAGATGGATGCATGATATGTATCAGGTGGATACATCGTATGATTAGGTGGATCATGTATGAGATATGTATCAGGTAGATACTATGTATGATCAGGATGATCATGGATGATGAGCTTTAGGATGTTGCTCCAGATGATATGCATCAAGACAGTGCAGTGATGATGATCAGTATGATCATGAGCATCAGGATGATGCTTTGTGTGATGATGATCAATTGGATCATGAGTATCAAGTTGATACTTGGAGGTCAGAGATGATATGTGGCAGGTTGTGCAAGTAGCATGTAATCAGTCCTCAGATATCCGATAGGTTGAGGTATGTGCTCGTAATCAGTCCTGGGATGAGGTATTGCTATGTAGTATGTAATCAGTCCTCAAGATTCGATAGGTTGAGCTATGTGCTCGTAATCAGTCCTGGGATGAGGTATTACTACAGAGACATGTAATCAGTCTTGGAAATCTGAGAGGTTGAGCTGTGTGCTCGTAATAAGTCCTGGGATGCTCTTTAGAGATCTTGCCGATCGTGTTGCGGCACATAAATGTTCCTGGGATGCTCTTTAAAGCTATTGTCTATTCACATGTAATCAGTCCTGGAGATCCGAGAGGTTGAGATTTTTGCTTGTAACAAGTCCTGAGATGCTCTTTAGAGATCTTGCCAGTCATGCTGCGGCACATAAATGTTCCTTAGATGCTCATTAAAGGTATTGTGAAGGGGATGCATGTAATCAGTCCTAGGAGATCTTGTCGGTCATGATTAGGCACATAAATGTTCCTAGGATGCTCTTGTCAGGTATTGCATCAGCACATAAAATCAATCCTTAGAGACCACCTCTACCAGACCATTTGCACAGATGATGAATACTTACAGGTAGTGGGCCTACATCTAGTATGAAAAAGGACTGGCTCTACAGAACTTCCTATGACGAGTAGATTTAGAGATTGATTGAGATAGTAGAAGCAGTGACGATAATGATGATTCATTGATGGTGATCTAGAGAAGAAGACTTGTGCCTGCATATCTATGTCGAGAAATACCTTCCTAGTTAAGAGGGAGTGTTGATGTGTATGTAAATTCGAAATGTATTTCATCTATATATTATTGTACTCCTATAGAGATGTATTATTCCTCTATAGGGAAGTGTCATCATTTGTATTGACAAGTGTTGCAAGTGGTGTAACTTGCTAATGGGTTATTAGACCACCTAGTAGAGGGGTTAGCCCGATATAATCTAACTTGGGGTTATTAGGCTGAGTTAGACAAGTCGGCCCCATAGGTTTATTAGGCAGCACAGGACAAGTAGAAATAGAGATCGAGAGATCTCTATTTCATTCATCTCATTACTCACTCTTCTATCACTCGGAAAGTGGCGCACATGTGAGGAGGAGGATCAACATCTAGGAGAAGACTATCTCTTGTAATTTGGTTGTATTATTGCTCTCTCTATCTCTGAGGAAGTTGTGGGGTTTTTCACCTTTATGGTTTTCCCCAGTGAAACTTAGTGTGTCCATTGTCTTATGTGATTGTTTGATATGCTTGTTACATGCTTGATATGATTGCTATGCTATACATGTTATTCTCTTAGTAAAGATCCTAGAGTATATTGAATTAATGCTCAAAACATTAACACATAAGAATTCAAAAAGTTATGCAATGATTCAAGGATCAAGAGGGAGTTGACCACTCCTTACAATAAAAAACAGAATGGAGTTGCAGAAAGGAAGCAAAGATTGAGAGGGAGTCCACCCAATAAACAAACAAAGATAAGTATTTGAATTGTCATTTCTTGTATATCTAATTGTTTAAATAATATTGTTCAATGATGTATATACTTATATTCCTAGATTTAGGATGTATTATGCATTAATGACCAGTATACTACTAATATGCATGTGATGGGTAAGCGGCCTATGGCACTATACAACATTCCATTGATACTTATCTAGAATGAAACCTCTTTGTTGACATGTTGGGAGTTGTGCACACTCTTAACAATGTTCTGGTAGAGATGGAAGGCATCTAGAAAGTTACAGGATATGGATAAATGTTGTACTGAAGCATTGGCTAAGATAATTGTATGACTGTATGACATATGTATTTATGTGTAAGAATTTGTTTTGTAATCTATGAGATGTTTCTAATCATGCAATTGAACTTGTCTTGTAGGAAAGACTATGTACCATCACCTACAAGAGAGACTTGTTTCGAAGAACAAGTGACGAAGACTCAACTACAACATTTGTTCTAGCAACGAAGTTCAATAAAACTATCTATTGAAGATATTGAAGAATATGAAGTTCCCAGGATCCGAGATGCAGTAATAGAAGAATGCCATGATCGAGGAATACCAGTCAATCATGAAGAATGATGTTTGGGATGTGGTCCCAAGACTAGAAGGGAAGTCTATTGTGACTTCCAAATGGATCTACTAGATCAAGCATGCTGCAGATGGTAGCATAGAGAAATACAAGGCAAGATTTGTAGCTTGTGGCTTCTCCCAAAAAGAGGGTATAGATTATGAAGAGACCTTTGCACCTGTATCCAGATACATTTCCATCAAAACAGTACTTGCTATGCCTATAGTGATGAAGTGGAAGATACAGCAGATGGATGTCAAGAAAGCTTTCTTGAATGGTGTAGTCGAAGAGGAAGTGTATGTGGAGCAGCCACTCAGTTTTGAGACACGTGATATGGATTCATATGTGTGCAGATTGAAGAAAGTCTTGTATGGTTGGAAGCAAGTGCCTAGGACATGGTACGATAGGATAGACAGATTCCTGTCTAGTTTGGGATTTACCAAGAGTAAAGTGGATTCCAACCTTTACTACAAGGTTGAGGAAGGCAATCCAGTGATACTCCTATTGTATGTGGATGACCTATTTTTGATAGGTGAGGATATATTGATTGTCGACACTAAGATGAAGCTTGCTGCGAGTTCGAGATGAAAAACTTGGGCATGATGCATTACTTTCTAGGTATGGAGGTGTGGGATAGTGTACATGGAATCTTCCTTGGATAAGGGAAGTATGCAGTAGAGATCATGAAGTGGTTCGGGATGATGGACTGCAAGGCCATGTCTACACCTATGGCATCGAACCTGAAGCTATTGAGTGATGCTTCATCAGAGTCGGTTGATGTCATGGTGTATCGTCAGCTGATTGGGTCCTTGATGTACCTGACGAACACGAGACCAGATATTTGCTTTATGGTGAACACCTTGAGCTGGTTTCTGACAGATCCTACACATGTTCACCTGATTGTTGTAAAGCATATTCAGAGGTACCTAAATGGTACGATTGATTATGGACTCAAGTATGATGCGAATCAAAAGTTTAACCTAGAGGGTTATGTTGATTCAGATTGGGTAGGCAGTGCTGCAGGTAGGAAGAGCACTTCAGGGTGCTTCTTTAGTATGGGATCAGTTTTGATCTCTTGGTTTAGTAGGAAGCAATCTTGCATAGCACTGAGTACAGTCGATGCAGAGTATGTTGTAGCGTGTTCGGCTAGTTGTGAGGCAGTATGGCTAAGGAAGCTACTGTCTGATTTATTTGTTCTATAGTTGGATGCTACTTGTATCTAATGTGATAACCAGAGTTGTGTGAAGCTGTTAGAGAACCTGGCGTTCCATGATAGGTCGAAGCACATCAAGATCAAATATCACTATATCACGGATATGGTGTAGAGAGGAGCAATGAAGCTCAAGTATGTTGTGACAAATGAGTAGATTGCAAGTGTGTTGACCAAACCACTAGCCAGAGTGAAATTCAAGTACTTTAGAGAGAGGCTTGGTGTTCTTCAGATAGAAGATACTTTGAGGAAGAAGTGATGGGACACATTTGTAGGAGCCATTCCAAGCATGGTGGTAGGAGGATCCTTCCCATGGATGTAGATGTAAACACTGTGTGATGAGCATTTGGACGATGCTCTGGTTACTGCTATGTATGATGATCAGGATGATCATATGTGATGAGCATCAGGAAGATGCTCCAGATGATATGCATCAGGATGATGCTTTAACGATGATCAGTATGATCATGTGATGATGATATGCATCAGGACGATGATGTGATGATGATCAAGATGATCATGTGATGATGATATGCATCAGGATGATGCTATGACGATGATCAGAATGATCATGTGATGATGATGTGCATCAGGATGACATACTGTATGATGATGATCAGTATGATCATGAGCATCAGGATCTTTCTTTGTGTGAGGATGATCAGGATGATCTTAAGTATCATGATGGTACTATATGGTCGTGGATAGGTTGTGCAAGGGTAGCATGTAATATGTCCTAGAGATCCAGACATGTTGTGCTAGTCATTTAAAAGGCCTCAAATGCTCTTTAGAGATCTTGTTGGGCAAGACACACTTTTAAGGTTTTGCTAGACCACATGTAATACGTCCTGGAGATCCGGACAAGTTGTGCTAGTCACGTAAAAGGCCTCGGATGCTCTTTAGAGATCTTGTTGGGAAAGAAACTCTTTGACGATTTTGTGGGGACCACATGTAATACATCTTGGAGATCCGGACAGGTTGTGCTAGTCACGCAAAAGGCCTCAGATGCTCTTTAGATATCTTGCTGGGAAAGACACTCTTTTAAGGTTTTGTGAAGGTCACATGTAAAATATCCTGGGAGATTTGATAGGTTGAGCTATGTGCTCGTAAAAGTACCAGGATGCTCTTTCGAGGTTTTTTTGACACACATAATCAATCCTGAGGATTCCACAGGATGGCCAGCGCGCAGATATGATGAAGACCTACTGGAGGCTAGGCCTACAACTAGCATGAAAAAGGGATGGATCTGTAGAACTTCCTATGACGAGAAGAATTGAGATATATCCCAGTGATCAAGATGACGAGTACAATAGAAGTGATGATGATGCTCCATGATCCAGTGATGATGATCTAGCTCCAGAATTGAGGACTTGTGGCAATATGTATTGATGACCCGTGTCTAGAGAATACCTTCCTAGTTAACAGGGAGTGTTGATGTATTTGTAACTTCGGAAGATATTCTTCTATGTATTACATTTGTACTTTATTGTATCCCCAATGGATATGTATCATTCCTCTGATTGGAAGTGTCATCATTTGTATTTGCAAGTGTCACAAGTATTATTGTAAGTGTCACAACTTATACTTGATGGGTTATTAGACTACCTTGGTGGGGTCGGCCCTGTATAAGTTGTGTGGGTCAAAGGGTTATTATACCACCCTAGTGGGGTCGACCCAGTTAGCATTATGTTAAGTGGTTAATTTGGGGCTGACCTAGTTAGAGTTAAAATTCAAGTGAAGTAAAGTATAAATAGAGAGTGAGTGTGTCTCATTCTATGCATTCACTCGCTCATCCAACTCGCATTAGTTGAGAGAGGAGTGTGCACAAGTGAAGGAGGAGTAGCTGCTGGAGTCATCTATATTTTGAGGATTGATCATTGTGATATTTGTATTGTCGCGCATTCTATCTTTGAGGAAGTTGTGAGCTTTTTCACCTTCTTGGTTTTCCCCGAGGAAACTTTGTGTCTCTTGTGTTTATGATTGTTATGCTGTGCATGTTATTCTCTTAGTAGGATCCTAGATAATGTTTGAATTGAATTATTAAAAAATTAACAAGGGAGAATACCATGCGGCCTAAACGACCGACCATTGAACGTAGTAAGCATGGTCATAGACTTTGACAAGGGATGAGAACCTATAGCTTTCCAACAATCCAATGACATCATTGAGGTGGAAGCACCTTCAGCAACGACCGTACGTTTAAAAAATTTCTGTAAGCACCTCACATGGACTTGAAAAGCCACATGGTAAGGAAAGCAAGGCTGAATATCAGTAGTGTCGAATTTAGTGATGTTAGGGATACCCTCATCCTGGACACCCAAAGAATATAAAAGGGTGTTCCTCTACGAAGGACATGCCTATAAAACCTCAAGAGCCGACATGGCACACGGAGTTTGGCCCAAATCTTCCACAATAGAGTAGTTTTGGGCGGTTCAAGCATTGGGATTATGGATGGAGCATTTAAGAACACCTTTTGGAATCGACGGCATAGTAGTCGGCTTCTCAATATGTAGATAGGATTCAGGAGGAGGAGGAAGCTCATTCCCCATATTCAGTTGTGTTGCACCATAATCGCATTGACGAGTAGCAACACTAACCTGATATTGGACCATGTTCACACATCTGTAGCCACCGGCATGAGGAGAGGATGATGAAGTTTCATTAGTCCCATAACGAGTGATGGGAGTAGTCGAAGCCATATTCTGATGATGCTAAAGGATATCTTTCAACACAGCTGGGCTTTGTGCAAGATGCTTCGATGCTTCTTCAATTCGAGGACACAAGTGAGTAAAATGATCCTCCCCACAAAGTTTGCAAAATAATTTCACCTTACATCTAGGAGTACGGTCCCCACTAGCATTTCCGTCGTTCTGAGGAGGGTTGACGTTCTCTTTTGTAGGAGTATTTCTATTACTTTCATTATTCCCATTATTCCCACCCTTATGATTTTTTCTCCCCTTCTTCTTTACACCAGGTTGCCGGTTACCTGATGGGTTCACCGACTATATAGAATGGGCGTCGGATGACTGGGTGGAAGTAAACGAGGCATGATCCTGTCTAGGGGTAGACTGGTTAATAGAAAAATTTTGCATTTGATTTGTAACCAAGTCTACTGGTCGAGTACTCCTGGATCCAACAATGTCATCAACATGTGGTCCGGGAACAGGCTTGGGCTCATGACATGAGTGCGCTGCGTCAGGAATAATATCGCACAGGATACTAGACTGAGCATAGAGTAAATCTAGGTATTGCGCTTTGAATATAGGTTTCTCCTTAGTCATAATGCCAGACATTGAAACATCCTTAGAGATGTAGGGAAGCAAAGACTTAAGGAACCACTCCAATAGAAAATATGGTGGAATGTTGGCTTTCACTAGCCCCTTCCGTCGATGCCACTCTTGAATGTGATTAGATATGTGCATGGCCTTGTTCTGGGGGAACGCAGATAAAATTTCATTGCTATCATCGTAGCAAACTGACAACTAAAAGTGATCCAAGAAAACCAACGATATCTCATTAAAACCCTTGTAAGTGACCCCAGGCAACTCGACATACCATTTCACGGTTGTCCCCGTGAGGGTGCATTAAAATAGTCTCAAACAAATGAAGTCGTGATTTAACGAATCAAGGAGCACCAAAGGTGAAAAGTAGTAACATGATCACCCAGATCCTTACAATTCTTCCCCTCAAAACTTGGAATTTCAGAAGGGATCTTGGTAGGGACTAGAGGCCAAGTGGGATCGTGACACACTGTATCATTCGTGAGATTCGAAAGATCTAATAGATTCAAACGAGCAAGAAACGAGAGTTGCGGCTGTAAAGATGGATTATAGGCTCCCAAAAGAGGTTGAAATTGCAGACCTAAAGGATGATATGAACCATGACCATGACCATAGGGCTGATAACTGCCTCCACCCTGACCCATGTAAGGGTACAAAGGTATATGTGTGTTGTAAGCACCATAGTGAGGAGGGTTTTAATAAGGGCCATAACTAGTTGCATCATAGGAAGGGTGTCCACCATAATTATGGGGCATGTAATTGCTATTCGTAGCAGGAGTAGTCGATGTGATAATCTGCAAGGTTCTAGCAACTGTAACAAACTCACAATCTAACTCAAGATTATTTGCAAAGAAGAAGAAGCATGCATTCAATAATCACTCAGAAACATAGAATAATGGACAATGTCAATATCATACAATGAATAATGAATGTAGAGAATGTGTTACAATAATCAATGATAAGGCATCATATAGGATTCGAATTATCCAAGTAGGGCATTCGAATTCTGAGCTCAAAATCTAGCATGAATAACTACAGAGACATCAACTAGTCAGCAGTATCAGTCATGAGTGGTAAGATTTATTCAAGTGTGTTTAACTGAGTCTAACAGAACTAACTATCCATAAATCAAGGAATGGAGACTCTAAGTGGAGTGCATGATGTTGTCTAACTCAAAGTATAGCTTGGATAACAATGGAGACATCGTCTAGTCTATAGTATTAGTCATAAATGGTAATAGTCAGTCAAGTGTGTCTAACTGAGTCTAACAGAACCATCTAGGAATAAATCAGGGAATGGAGACTCCAAGGAGGGTGCATGAGGCTGTCAAGTAGTCAAGTGGAACTCCGGAACTAGCTAACTAGAAGCTACAAGCAGTTAGAATGAGCAATCAGTGGAAGAACTACTCAGTCAATGCACTAACTGAATGATAATTCTTGATAGGTGACATAAGGCACCCTCACTGAGTGATAACTAGTGGTAGGTGAGTAAAAGTGCTCTAACTGATAGTGGTAGGTGAGAAGGGTGCACTTGCTGAGCAAATAAGTCAAAGAGGGTGCATTAGGTAGGTAGGAGGCTAATTGAGTGGTAAAGACAGGCTCTGGAGAGATAGAATTAAGCTCTAGGTGCTGGGGAGACAACCATGATGATAACTGGATGCATGTAGTGGCATGCAAATGCATGCAGCATGCAGTTTTGGATGCAAAATACAAAAATGATGGTGTGAATATTCCAACACCCCCCCGTAATCTATACTATGATGAAATAATTGAAATAAAAAAATAGGGCCGTGGTGACTAAGACCAAAGGTCACCCTGTACACTCAATCTAAACAAATAAGTGAGGAAAGAGGGAAAACCCAGAGGGAAGAAAGCCCTCCCTCAAAATAGATTGAAGGATGCTAAAATATCATGTCATCACTCACCCTTGAAGGAGGTAAGTGTCCTTCTTTTTTGAAGAAGGATCGATCGATCTAAAATGGACCATCAATGTGAGGAGGATGAAACCTTCCATTCTAAAAATCTGATCTGGTTCTTCTATGATCATGTGGATCAACAACCAAATCACTGGCATATCGGAGTGTAGTGGCTGCCCATCAAGGAAGAGGAGGAATATCAGGTGAGATATATTTTGGTTCTTTTGGATCTAGATCTACCATTCGCTCATCTTCATCACCAGTTGCTAGACCTTCAGGTTCATGTGGATATGGATCTAGCACTCTATCATCATTGTCAGCATCTTTTGAATCCATAACATAGTGTGAAGATACATCATCATATCCAAACTCTAAATCTGAAATCTCATGAGTGGGAGCAAGTAAAACTGGATCATCATATGCAAATTTTGAAATATCAAGAGGAGGAGTAAGTAAGACTGACTCACCATCACTTGAAGGAGGAACATATCCAAAAGAGTTGATGTCATGGAATTGCTCCAGAATATGCATGTAGTCCTCATATGAACCAATATGACTGCAATCAATAGAATAACAAGGACTAGATAATGATGGATCTTCATTAAGATCAAAAGAGGATGTAGTAGTGGAGGCCCACTTTGAAGTAGGAGTTGGACAAACAAGTGCTAGATCTTGCATTCGCACTTCTTCAAGTGTCCCCTTTTTCTCAATATTGTGGTTTAGATGAGATAGTATACTCTCTTCATGAGTATGAGAGTGAAGAGAAGAATTATTTGAGAGGGGAAAGAAGTGTGAAAACTCATAGAGTCTTGTCCCATGATTTGCAACTCATTTGCAATGATTTCTCCTGAAACCATGTCTTGTACCTCGACTTCACATGGAGTAAAGATCACCTTTTTGGGATCTCCAGTGTGATTCATTTGATACATTGAAAGGAAATTTGGTGCAAGAGAAGGAACATAAAGCACATCATAAAAGTGACCATGATCAATATCGATTCTTCCAATCCCATGAGAGGAGACTTCTGCATCATTTCCCAAATTGACTAAAGGACCAATGGAGCTTTCGAAACTAGAGAAGAGATCTTTGGAGGAAGCCATGTGGCATGATGCTCTTGAATCTATGATGAAAGAAGACTCAGTTGATGCACTTGCTATGAGAGCATTACATCTTTCTTTGCCTTCGGATCTAGAAGATTCAGTATTAGGATCTTTCTTTCTTGCACATGCTAGTAGAGAAAGATTGTTCTTCTCAAGTAAATGAGCCATCAACTCTATAGTCTTCCTGATGCAAGAACTATCAGGATGAAAACCTCTAGAACAATAGGTGCACATGGTCTTTCCCTTCTGAGAATGCTTACTCTTCCTTGAGTTGGAAGCTCCATCTGACTGGTATGAATTATCTGTAGGCCTTGTATCATTCGATCTCTTGTCCGAAATATTTTGCTTTCCTTTACCATTCGTTCTCTCTGCAACTGTAAGGGATGAATCCAATTTGGGTTTGATCATTCCCATAGAGATCAACTTCTCTTCCTCTTGAGTAAGAGATTGGGTTAAATCGTCAAATGAGGGAAACTTCCATCTTGGAATGGACAACCTAGCTAGTTGGAAAGTAGAGACAAAAAATGAGAAGTTTGCCCCCAACTTTGAGAGAATAACAAGTATAAGATTATTGCCTTCTTTCAATATCTCATATCTTTTCAACCGTGATATCAAGCTTTTGAACTTGGTGAGGAATGCATTGATAGATTCGAAGCTGTCTGGACTCAAAAATATGAGCTCATTCTCCAATTTGTGTCCTTGCATATCATCTTTCGGTCCAAAAAGAGATTCGAGCTTGTCCCAAACCTCTTTAGGAGATGTAAGATCAATGACATGGAAGTGAAGATATTCATAAATTGAGAGAAGGAGAAAGCCAATTGCTTTAGCAAGCCTATCCAAGTACTTGGACTTTTCAACTACACTGAGAGGTTCTACCATCGTTCCATTGAGTATTCGGGTGAAGCTATTTGATCTCATGAAGAGAGTCATCTTGGATTTCCACTCAACATAATTGGAAGATGTAAGGTTTAGATCCATTTGAAACAAGGAAAGTCGAATAGTTGAAGAATATTCCAAATGGGTGAATAAACCTGCAAAACAAGATATTTTTTGTTGATGGAGAATGCTACACTTCGACTGAACACTACCTTAAGGGCACTTGGCACATAGACTAAGTCCTTCACACTTGGCTAGGCTTCACTGGATTTCTCCAGTGAATTCAAGTAATAGCACCAAGATTTGTTGTGGAAACTCAAAGGAGTCTAGTACACAAGTGAAAAGATAACTGCTCAAAGAAATGCTGCAATTGTTGCTATTGCAATGGCTGCAATTCGAATAGTTGCTTACTACTCTGATACCATGTGATAATCTACAGCGATCTAGCAACTGTAACAAACTCACAATCTAAATCTCAAGATTATTTGCAAAGAAGAAGAAGCATACATTCAATAATCACTCACAAACACAGAATAATGGACAATGTCAATATCATACAATTAATAATGAATGTAGATAATGTGTTACAATATTCAATGATGAGGAATCATATAGGATTCAAATTATCCAAGTAGGGAATTTGAATTATGAGCTCAAAGTCTAGCATGAATAACTACGGAGACATCAACTAGTTAGTAGTATCAGTAATGAGTGGTAAGACTCTAACATAACTAATTATCCATAAATCAAGAAATGGAGACTCTAAGCGGAGTGAATGAGGTTGTCTATCTCAAAGTCTAGCTTGGATTACAATGGATACATCATCCAATCTATAGTATCAGTCATAAATGGCAATAGTCAGTCAAGTGTGTCTAACTGAGTCTAACAGAACCATCTAGGCATAAATCAGGGAATGGAGACTCCCAGGAGGGTGCATGAGGTTATCAATTAGTCAAGTGGAACTCCATAACTAGATAAATAGAAGATACAAGCAATCAGAATGAGCAATCAGTTGAAGAACTACTCAATCAATGCACTAACTGAATGATAACTCCCAGTAGGTGACATAAGGCACCCTAACTGAGTGATAACTGGTGGTGGGTGAGTAAAAGTGCTCTAACTGACAGTGGTAGGTGAGAAGGGCGGACTTGTTGAGTAGATAAGTCAAGGAGGGTGCATTAGGCAGGTAGGAGGCTAATTGAGGGCTGGAGACAGGATTTGGAGAGCTAGAAGTAAGCTCTAGGTGCTGCGGAGACAACAATGATGATGACTGGATGCATGCAGTGGCATGCAAAATACAAAAATGATGGTGTGAATATTTTAACAGTTGAGTGGTGACCATAATTAAAAGGTACATTCCCACCTCCCATGTTAGGAGGGACATGCAAGTTAGCAAATGTGGTCGTAGTCATGGGTATATGCGTAGAAGCTTGCGGGTTGACTTGTGGAATATGAGTCGTGTTATGGGAAGTGTTCCCACCCAAATTAGGGGTAGTCCTCGGACGTGTTCCTCCTCCATCATGTAGATTAGATGAAGTAATGTGACTGGACCCAAATTGAAATGGAGTAAAAGAGGGTGCCCCGCCCCTAGAGGGAGCAATGCCCCCAACACCAAGGCTAGAGTTAGCTTTACTACCAGACGAAGTGGATGTAAAATTTGAATTAAAACTGGGCATACCAACTGAAAAGGGATTAGTGGTCGAAGGGTTCATTGTATCATTAGGATATGGAATCCCATATCGAGAAACCATGTGAGTGTGTACCATAAAATGGGTTTGACTCCATGGGTAGGTTCGACCCAAAACCCATAGGAGTGATGTCTGGGGGTGAACCTTCCTCTCCAACCTCTCTAGGAGTGGAAGGAATGGTATGTCCATCGACATTACCCAATGAAGTCGCAGGAATTCCCACTGTGCCAGATGAAAAATTCATAATGTAATCTTAAGCTCTTCAAAAGTATCAAAAGGATCGAGAGGGAGCCTCTAGTGCCTTTTATAAAAAGGATGTGCTACCTTGTCGACTAGTAGACCAGCCAAATGACGAGACCGAGGGAGAGGTGGATATCGCTCCATGATAACTCCGAAAACTCAACAAATCTAAATGCCTCCTAATGGTTAAATAACAATAAAAAAGCACACACCTAAAGAAACTACAGTGAAATGCACACAAATAGGACTAGCTCAAGGGACCTCCCGACACTACAGCTAGTATGTCTCACCTAGGAGAAGCTTAAGACTCCCAAAATATAAACAGAGGTAAAAGAATCAGTTATAAGGGCTCCCAGACTTCACTGCATCCATAGGGTCAAATACCTATACAATAGGAAACTGTGATGTCCAACCCCTATCTGACTCAGGACAATCGAAGAATAACTGCAATGAATTCCCTATGTGATACCTAGGTAAAGCAACTAAGGCCACCACATATAACCAATGCTCAAGGGTATAGTCGCAGGTGGGATCCGTCACATGGGCAGGGTATCTAAGCCCGAAACTCAAGAGGGTCAAATCCCCCAAGAGTCCCCATAAATGAATAAATCCTTGAATTATCTCCCATGTTCAACTAGTATTGGAGGAATATCTCTGCAACCAACCTCCCATGACCTCATGCTTAACTCTGGTCTAAGTAGAGCTTCCTAAGAACATTGATGTATACCATGGGTTTCACCACTCCCTGGTTAGACACATAATGTTGGTTCAATAATCTTGGATTGTTAACTCACCATGATCTATTCCAAGCCTCTAAACCTAAGCTAGTTGGTGCACCTTATAAAAGAAAATCATTTCTAATCAATTTTAAGATTAAGTGTTGATTTTAAATGGTTGTAATTAGTCAAAGGATATGGTCATGAAACTGATGATGTATAAGACTCAATGGTACGCACAATAAAAAAACACTAGACT
This sequence comes from Larix kaempferi, assembly GCA_027924585.1. Lineage (NCBI taxonomy): Eukaryota > Viridiplantae > Streptophyta > Pinopsida > Pinales > Pinaceae > Larix > Larix kaempferi. Next base: position 4,244,596 of record BSBM01000249.1, read on the forward strand.
CATCTATTTAATAAAAAGAATGCCACTAATATGACAATCAATCCAATGGTTCGAAATAAAATGCAATCTCTTTTAAATTTCCAATGCACAAGCAAGCCCTAGATGAAATCACAAGCACTTTGATACAAAATGCAACATAAAGCAAATATTTTTGTATTTTCACTTATAAATGGAGGGAAAATGCAAAACTATGTTTTTGTATTTTTTCAATATAATGAAATGAAAAAATGCAAGCAAAATCTAACTATTCAGCAAAGCAATGAAAATCATATCACGTAGACAACCCAACAAATCCCAAACAGTAAGACTCAGCCAAGCTAATGAGCTATAAAAACAAAAAATGGTAGAAACCAAAAAACCTCAAAGACTAAAGAAAGAGGAGTTTCTGGTCACAAATAGAGCATG